>OZ020624.1:20514897-21070897 GCA_963971575.1 Liopterus haemorrhoidalis
TAAGTATCTAAAAGAAAAGGGAAGAAGGGGAAAAAAAGAATAGTTGCAAGGTTTAGATGTGGGAATGAAGAAACGGCGAGCAAATTTTGGTTAATAGAGGATGTTAAACTATGTAGAATGTGCAGAGAACAAAGGGAGACGGTTGAACATATGCTGGAAGGATGTGAAGAAATGAGAAGCAAAGGAGGAACAAGATATTTTAAACGGAAATGGCTGCGGATACACATGGATGAAAGAGGTAATTCATGGAGAAAAGAAATCAAAGAAAAAGAAAATAATAGGAATAAAGCAAAATAGATTTCAAACCAATAGGTAGAAATTAAATTTATATTTTAGTTAAAAATTATAATGTAAGGAATAAAATAAATAAGAATAAAATGTAATAGTTATTAATTAAAATAAATTGAATTGAATTGTTACTTCCATGTAGGATACAGGTTTCTGCTACCCCTCGAATGGCGTCGTAGCCCTTTATGCCAGGTCTACGGCCCCGTAGTAATCTTGTATAATTATTTTCTCAAAATATCAATATTATTTTACATATTTTTAATTATATTTTAAATTATCTGTTAACTTTATGTACATGTTAAAATAGTAATATTTTTAAATTTTAAATTTTTATAATTGATAAATATTTATTACTTGAGTAATCCCAAAAATGAATTTGCAAATATTAAATTGTATTTCTTTACAATTATTATTCATAAATTTCTTATGATTCTTTATTGTTGTAATCTTTCACTCGCACGTCCCAATCATAAAATACATTATTTTATTAATACTTGACAGATTGATGATAGAATTTAAATTGAAGTTATGTAGGTATTAATATTTTTTTGCGAGGATATGAAGAAGAAAAGAGATTTGCAAGAGAGTAGCGTGTCAGAATTTCACAGAAAGGTAACTGTATTTAAATTACAATCAGCCCAACTCTGTAACACAGTTCTTATGCTCAAATTAACTAAACAGTTGCCATGTACCAGGATAGTAACTATTATAGTAACTTTGCAGATATTCGTATTCGGTAATTCAAAAGTTACTAAATAAATAGTAACTTGTTCTACAGCAGTTCCTATACGAGTTCTTGTATACCAACCACCAAATTGCGATTGCTAAGGAGAAATAGATTAGTATTCTAAAAAAATGGTCAGTCTCTGGTTTCAATTGGAGTTCTTAGATCTGATACAAAATGAGGAAAATAAGTAAATATATAAAATTTTAATAATGTTAATAATACATTTTAATAATAATAAAAATCAGCTGTGGCCACCACAGGACCGACCGCCTTCATAAAGTACTTGTATAAAATACATTCTAGCAGCACAGTAGAAATAACTTGGCCTAATATTTTCTAACAGAGATATTATTTATCATGACCATGGTAACGTTACATATGTATAAGTATGAAAAAATTGAGACATTTGAGAAAATTTTACAAAAATTTTTCGAAATTTTTCGTTTTATCAAAAAACGTTTCAAATAAAAGTTATTAGTTATTGTATTTATAGCAACTTTTGTTCAATAATTTTTTTCGAAATATTTTTCTTTTGTTAAATATTCGCAAAAATCTTAAAATCAACACGAGTAAACTCCCATTTCTAGTCAACCGATTTTTACCAAAAGTTGATCAACTCGTGCCATTGATGGCAGAAGTTTAAATATGAAGTTTCATAAAAATTCTTTTAGCCGAATTTGCTTTTCACGTGTACACACACAGACGGACGGACGGACAGACGGACAGAGAGACAGACGGACGGACGGACAGACAGGCATCATGCTAAAAATAGTCAAAATATTATGTAGGGACCTGAATTCGTGGAGATCCATCGAAATCTCGAAATGTCAAAATCGGTATGATCACAATATCTCCCTTATATATGTTGGCGGTCGGTAAAAATGATAATTTACATGTCTTGTACGAAATGTACTATTTTTCAGGCAAAGACATAAATTACAAAGGCAAATGCTTCGAGATCGATCTGATCCATTCAGATTACCAGATCAAAATTTCAAAAAAGTATTTAGACTTTCTGAGCCATTGGTTCGAGATTTGAATAAATAAATAATTTTAATGTGCTGGAGCCTCATCATCACGATTTTTTTGCGGGTGTTAACCACTGCCGGTTATGTTTAAGGAAAATAATTTAAATTTCTAATTGTTGACAAATGGTACACGATACACTAACCAGAATTGAAATAATTTTTAGCACATTGATTGCCACGGCAAGTCTCAGAAGCCAATTTGATTTAATTATATTATATTATTCAAAACTACAATAGGGGATAGGTATAATTTTTTTTTATTTTTTATTATATTCCTCTTGTTGCATATAAACATAAAAAACAGTTTTGCATTTTTTTTTTAATTTGATGGCTTAAAAAAATCATAAATGTATGTAGCGCGCGAAAACCACGTGTGACGTCATACCCTACATAAGTGTACTGCGTACAGCCTACCCAGTCTACAGCGTACAGCCTACACAGTCTGTCGTGAACTTATTTCATGTATAATTTTTATAGATTGTGTAAAGTTAGAGTGATTTTAATTAAAATAAAGTTTAATTCCATAAAAACTTTTTATGCATGTTTACCGAATTAAATTTTATATTAAAATATATATCCTATATTGCAGTATTTCAATTATGCCTCTTACGTTTTGTAACTTCATGTAAACATTGTAGTAAAATTCTGACATCTAAATTACATAAATATTTACATTTTACAGAGTTGCAGCGTTTATATTATTTCAGGCGCGCACACAAGGGGGTGGTCCTCGGGTCCAGATCCCCCCCCTCCCCAGGAATGTAAAAATCATATACTTATTTAATACAAACTAAGCAAATGAAAATAAAAAATCACTTATTTTATTAATAAAAATTAAATTATAATCAAAATTAAAATATATATGAGCCAACTCCTCTCCGTAAAAAAAAACAATATATTTGTATTATTTTATGGACATTTTTTCGAAATGGACCCCCCCAGATTAATTTTCTGTGTGCGCGCCTGTATTGTTTACATAAAGTTATAGAATACATAAATGGTTTACATACAAGTCTGTTTTGACACCATGTATTTCTTCAGCACTGTAGCATTCATTATTTTTCATATATTCCATGAGCATAAAAGCATCAATGTTGGGTAAATTATCACTCTGAGCCCTAACAAAATCATTATCTGCAATTTTAATAATAAATACGTGAAAAATTCTTTAAAAACAAATACAAAACTCTCGAACAATACAATATACACACGTAAAAATTATGTTGTAGTCTGGTGAGTCTAGGGTTTGACGTCATGCTCAGTCGTATTTACTCGGCAACCTTCGCGCTGTGGTCAGATTATTTCAAATTTACAATATTTTAATTAAAAAATTTGGCTGTTATATTAAATTAAAATGTGATTTTTGTTTTGTTAGGTGACATAACTAACATTAACATATAGTTTTAAGGAAATATAAATTTTATGCGTACCCCCTATTATAGTACAGAGTAATCACCAAAAAACATAAAGAAAGTGTTTTTTTTTTTTTTGAAAACAGTCATACGGATCTCTTGGCTTTGAAATTAATAAAATGTTTATATTTATATTTTCTGTTCATTTATTGATGAATTTTCTGTTCGTGTAAGCCAGTCTTGATTTTTATGTCTTTTCCCAAAAGCTACCTTTCCTTAAGTAGTTGGCAGTCAACGTGTTAAAATCGGATTAGTAGTTTCAAAAATACGACAAGATTTTAGTCGTAAATAAATATGGTTACTGGGGAATCTGTATTCTCATATAGGAATAAATATATATATATATTTACATTTTCTTGAAATTTTTGGCGATAATATATATTTTGACTAAAAACAGCTATTATTTCAAAACCCAAAGTTGCTACACTTTCAATAATAACGACGGGATCAATAATATTGAATTGTCCCTGAGCGAAGTCCAGCGGGGCAGCTAGATTATATATGAACACTAAATATTAAAATATTAAAATTAAAAGACATTATGTATAGATAAGGTGACCATCCGTCCCGGTTTTATGTACATTGTCCCGGTGTCCCGAAAAAGGTTTTCGGGACGGTCGATTGTCTCGGTTTTTACATAATTATGCAGAAAAGAAATATTACAACTAGTCATTGTGAGTGGTAAGTTTCTTTTTTTTTGCTCTTCACTTGGATTTGGGAGGTGAGGACCTTCTTTTTTTTCCTGTGTCCCGGTTTCCCATCACTGAAATCTGTGTGTCCAATATTTCTGTTATATCTCATATGTCCATATTTTATTCCTCCTGGACGGAAATATTTCACTGCACACCACTGGTCGAACCAACGTGATGATTAAAATATGTGTCTAGTCATCTTAACTCTTGTTTACTAAACTATTATTATAAATACAGTCCATAGAATCCACTATACCGGAAGACATTACCAATCATTTTAAACCCCATTTTAACAAAAACCATCCGGGGATCATTTTGCACAATTTAAAACAAAACAAGTTAAAATTATGCTATTTCAAATGACATTTTCAGTTTTTAAGAAGTACAATAGAAGTACAATTCCCTCCTTAAATAAAATTAAAGAAGATAAAAAGGGCGTTATTTTAAGTTAATTTCTTTGCCAAGGGTGCCAAAAACATTACTACGGTTCTGTCTACAAATATGTTTATAGTTATTTTATTCTATTGTGAAAATTACTTCTAGTTATTGTATTTGTTGGTCTATTTATGCCACCATCTGAAATCTAAGGCTGTTCAATATGCGAGTAAAAAGGATTTCATTTTCGTAAAAAACACGAGCAACGAGTGGCTTCCATTATCATCAAGTATAGTATTTTTCGACCAAGGTTTTAAGCTACAACAAATATCGAAATGTTGAAGTATTATTTGAATATTTCTACACAAAACTATATAAATATAAAAGGTATTTAAAACCCACAAAACATTAAAAAAATTACAGAAAATTGTTGTCTAATATCTGTTATTTAGTTACTGAACGATAACATTTTTACAATTTTTTCTACAGTTAAAAATATTTTATTAGATAGATAAAAAATTAAGTAAAAATTCGCTAGTATAAATGTTATTTGAAACTAACAAATATATTTGATAAATTACAGAACATTGTTGTTTGATATATATTATTAAGTTATTGAGCGACAATATTTTTACAATTTTTTTTTTCTACGGTCAAAAATATTCTATTAGATAGATAAAAATTTACTAATATAAGTTAATTGAAACTCACAAATATATTTAAAAAATGACAAAATATTGTTGTGTAATGTATATTATTAAGTTATTGTGCGATAAAATTTACACAACATTTTGTTGTATGGTCAAAAATATTCTATTAGATAGATAAAAATTGAAATAAAAATTTACTACTATAAAAGTTATTTGAAACTCACAAATATATTTAAAAAATTACAGAATATTGTCGTGATACATATTAATTTATTGAGTGATAACATTTATAATAATAATAATAATAATAATAATAATAATAATAATAATAATAATAATAATAATAATAATAATATTTATTCAAAATAGGCAGAGCCTAATATACAGTTTACATTTTTACCATTTTTTTTTTTTCTAAAATTATAAATATCCTATTAGACCAGTGTTTCTGAATTAAAAACGCACCGCGGACCAGTAAAATAAATAATTTTCTAACGCGGACCACCAATAATAATTGTTGGTTCATTTTTTGCAACAAGAAAAAAAATGTGCTCCTTAATACATTTATTTTATTTGCAGAAAATCACAGAAAATAAACAAAATATAAATTATTTACATAAGAAATGTGCATAAAAAGTAATAAAAAAACGCAAAACATACAAAAACTTTCGCGGACCACTAAAATTTTTCTGTGGACCACCTGTTGAGAAACACTGTATTCGACAGATAAGAATAAAAATAAAAATTTGTTAATGTAAGTTAATTGAAACTCAGAAATTTATTTTTTAAAATACAGAGCATTGTTGTGTAAAATATATTATTAAGTTATTCCCTGCAAATTTTTATGTATAGATTGTCACTAATTTTATTTCAGATTGTTAGTTTTGTATGAGTAACCTGTAATCTCTGGAAGTTATACGTATCGATAATACGCGAAATGAAAATCGTATCACAACATAGAAAAATAAGTTCTTTTAGGAAGGTATTTCACCTTACGAAGAACATATTTCTGGCAGCGATAGAAAATTATAAATTATCTTAGTTTTGAAAAATACCCCAGATAGATAATTAGGGTTGAGTATCGGCACCGTAAGTATAAATACAAGTTGTGCGCATCTATGGGGGTAATATTAACTTAATCTAATTTAATTTCTATAATATATTTTTAAATTCTTACCTTAGTTTTAGAAGTTCTGATCATTCCTCCTGAAGCAATCGCGTACACTTCAACTTCATAAGTATCCACATCTGCTTCACGATCAAGCACAGCTGCAGTTGACAGAACACCCAACTTAGTGTCAATATCAAATAATCTGTCCACTTGTTTTCCCGCCCCAGTAACATTAGTCACATAATATTCAACATCATTATAAGCGTCTAACTTCGCTGAAACAGTTAAAATACTACTCCCTGGTGGTTCATTTTCATAAACACTCCCAGAGAAAGAATCACTTTCAAATCTAGGACCACGATTATCACTAGTTGCAATAACCGTTATATAAGCATCTGTACTTTTTCTATCACTTTGAACTGCTTCATCCGTTGCTTTAACAGCTAATTGATACCTTGCTTCTGGTTTATGTATTGGTTTTCTTAGTGATAAAGCACCAGTACTGCGGTGAAGTCGAAACAAATCAGTATTACCACTCACTAATTCATAAGTCACTAAACCATTTGTACTTGAATCCAAATCACGTGCAAAAACATTCATGATAACTAATCCATCACGACCTAACCCATTTTGGCTGTTTTGAGGGCTCAAAACCGCTGCATTCATGGAAACAAACACTGGAGTATTGTCGTTAATATCTTCCACAATAACTGTTACCAATTTTTCTGCTGATAAGCGAGTTGATTCCGGTTCTGCTTGATCTGTTGCAACCACTGTAAGTCTAAAAGTGTCAATCCTTTCCCTGTCTATGTTTAAAAGTGTATGTATCACTCCAGTTGAAGGGTTGATTCCAAAATGACGCTTCTCATCCTCAGGTTCTTGATGTGAAATTGAATAAGTCACCTTCCCATTTATTCCAGAGTCTGGATCTTCAGCTGTGATTGTAACTATTGGTGTATGAATTGCTATTCCTTCTTTTATTTGTCGTACAATTGCAGTGTTTGGAAAAGAAGGTGGATTGTCATTTGCATCAACAACAACAACAGAAAACATAATTGTCGTTGAAAGTCGTGGGTTTCCGCCGTCTGAAGCTGTTACATTTAATTGATAAAAACCAAGTTCTTCGTAGTCTAATGGTTTATGTAAATATAAAGTACCAGTTGTGGAATCCACATGAAATGTATCTCGACGATTTCCAGCCCCGATTGAAAATAAAACTTCACTGTTAACACCTAAGTCTGCATCTGTAGCTCGGAATTGTATTAATTCAGTGTTGACTGGAGTTGTTTCTTTCACTGATATTCTTGAGTCCGTTTGTGTGAATTCAGGTGCGTTATCATTTTCGTCTAAAACATCAACAGAAACAGTAGCTGATGAACTGAGTCGTTGATTCATTCCAGCGTCGTATGCTACAACAGTGAGAGTGTATTTTGAAGTAGTTTCACGATCCAAACGACGAGCTACGGTGATTTGTCCTGTTGCTTCATCAATTGCAAATCTTCCTTCTTCATTACCGGTTGCTAAACTGTAAAATACATCCCCATTTAATCCTTCATCAGCGTCCGTGGTGTACATTCGCACAACTTGTGATCCGGAGGACGAGCCTTCAGATATCTGTACTTTATAAGGAGCTCGTAAAAATTTAGGAGGATTATCATTGACATCTGTGATGTAAACATTCACTTTTACTTTGTCGCGTAACCGCGGGTTACCATTGTCTGTCACTGTTGCTTCTAAAGTTATAAAACTTTGTCCGGTGGTTTGAACTAATTCCTCTCTATCAAAAACATGCAATGTTTTTATAAAACCATTCTTCGGATCGATTGCGAAGTCGTTCTGCGAGTTGGAAAGAGAAAAAATTAACTCTGCGTTCCGACCAATGTCCCTGTCTGTGGCTGTTAGTTTACCAACGAATGAATCCGGTGGCTCGTTCTCACGAATACTAAAGGAAAATGTTGAGTTTGTAAATTCAGGACTATTGTCATTTTCATCTATCACATGAATTACAACAGGAACAACTGAAGAACGGGGTGGATTTCCTAAATCACTTACTGTTACTGTGAGAGAATAATAATCTCGGTCTTCTCTATCCAACGGGCTGCGAACGTATAAGTATCCATCGGGAAATACGCCGAATTTTCCTTCTGTGTTGCCTTCCGTAATTGCGTAGGATACACGTCCGTTCATTCCTAAGTCCGCGTCGGATGCTGCTAGCGCAAAGAATCTGTCGTTCACTGGTGTTGATTCAAGTAGTGATGTTTCATAAGATGTGTGGTCGAATACAGGAGTATGGTCGTTGACGTCTTCCACGATCACTGTTATCGCATTCTTGGACGATAAGCGTGGTTCTCCACCGTCGGTTGCCGTTACTTCCAAGTGCAGCACGGTGCCGGGTTCCGCGTGAATAGGTCTATTGAGATATATCACTCCGGTCGCTTCTGATATACGGAACTGTTCTTCCGGGTTGTAGCTCAAGCTGTAAGTTACTCTGCTATTAACTCCGGCATCTCTGTCTCTCGCACGTGCCAAGTATACTTCTTGGCCGACGGCGGCATTTTCAGGCAGTCGCACATCGTCCTTATCACGTAAAAATATAGGCTGGTTGTCATTTAAGTCCAATACAGAGATATTCACGATCGTTTTACCGTAAGAAAGTCCAGAACGAGCCACCACTGTGAGACTATAAGTCAACACTTGTTCTCTGTCTATTTTACTAGCACTTGTAATTTTTCCGGAATGTTCGTCTATGTGAAAATTATGTTTTGGATCGCCGTAAACTATTGAGTAACTGACGGCTTCACTAGCAGTTCTAACGCGAACTCTACCCACATCTCTACCGATATTTGCAGCTTTTCTGTCGTGATCTTCTGTGATTTGAAACTCGTATCCACCGTAGTTATCAAATTCCAACTCCTCCAGGAAAGATTCCTTAATTATTTCAACGACAGCATCTTCAACAGCGCGCTTATCCCCATGATCTTTAGCAGATATCTTAAGTTTATGTATGGGCTTCTGTGAGCTACGCAAATTACCGCGTAGTGCGATGACTCCCGTCCATTCATCCACAGTGAACAATCCATCACCGCCGCTCTCCAGCTTGAAAGTAATTATCGCGTTTTCGCCCTCGTCCGAGTCGGTAGCGGTTACTTTGAGTAGAGAGGTGCCGGGAGGGGTGTCTTCGGCTACTGGTAAGAAATACTTCTGCGGGTAGAACTCGGGGTTATTATCGTTAACGTCCAACACACTTAGGAACACTGTCGCAGTGGATGATTGAGGAGGTACGCCCTGGTCGCGCGCGATCACACGTATCTCATACTCGGCTATATTTTCTCTGTCTAATTGTGTCTTAGTAGTCAACTGACCTGTTAATGAATCCAGTGCAAACGTGTTAGGATATCTCTGTTGCACCCCCGGTTGAAGAGAATATGTCACACTGCCGTTTGTTCCTTGATCGTGATCCGCAGCTGTCAACATAGCAACCAAAGTGTGTGGTGATGTGTTCTCTGATAAGCTCACGTTTATAAACTGTTGAGAAAATTGTGGGGCTTCATCATTTTCATCCAGTATAGTTACTTTGAGTTGTGTGTAAGCCCATTTAGGGTTAGGTCCACCGTCACGAGCTGATATCCGTAGTTCAACAGTGCCTTGTACTTCACGGTCCAAAGCCGCTCTAGTCGTGATAAGTCCCGAGTCGGGATTCATATTAAACCACTGATGTTCATTTCCTGAGACAAAAGCGTAATATATTTGCGCATTGACACCGGAGTCCTCGTCCGAGGCCGTGATGCCCGCTACGTACGTGCCGGGCGGTGCAAGCTCGCTCAGGATGGCCGAGTACTCGCTCTTCTCGAAAACAGGCTCGTGGTCGTTAACATCGTTCACGTGAATTATCAGAAAGGCGGTAGCTGTTCTCGGAGGCGTGCCTTTATCAGTAGCCACCACAGTTAGATTGTATTTACTGATCTCTTCTCGATCCAACACGCCGTGCACACGCACGATGTCGAAACTAGGAGTGTAATCCAACCTGAAGTGATTCAGTTCGTTTCCTGATAAAATCCGTACATCTGTCTCACCGTTCAAACCTTCATCCATGTCAACTACGGAGACGGCGGCCACAACAGATCCGTTCAAAGCATTCTCATCCACCGTCGCGAATCCTGCTGTTGAGGGAAAGTAGCGGAACCGTATGACGGGGTCATGGTCGTTGGCATCCACCAGGTTCACGGTCACGTACGTGCGTCCGTCCTGTCTGGGTGAGCCGTGGTCCCGTGCGAACACAGTGAACACGCAACTCTTGGGGCAACTACCGCCGGGCCGCGGCACCTGCGGGCAGCTCTGTGCCGGACATTCAAGAGGCTCGGTCGTTGAAATCACCCCCGTCTCTGGGTCTACGGTGAACTGGCGCTCCGTGTCCGCTAGGTAGTATGTTATCTTGGCGTTATCTCCTAGATCGCTGTCCGTGGCCATCACTTGCAGCACGGGCGTGCCGGGTGGAACGCTCTCGTTCAAGGAAACTATGTAATCGCTGTGATCGAATATGGGAGGATTGTCGTTCACATCCAGTATAGTCACGTTCACTTGCAAGTATCCGTGCTTAGACGGTATACCGCCGTCCCTCGCTGATATGTTAAGGGTGTAATATCCCTGAGATTCACGGTCTAGTTTTCCTGTCGTTTCCAAGTGTAGATACGATGTTTCTCCCGTTGGATTCGCTGTTACTGCCAAACGGAATTTGTCGTCTTTGTTACCGGCCACTATACGATAATCGTCCGATACACCGTTTACACCGATATCTTTGTCACTAGCTGCATCCAGCAACAGGCGGGTGCCCGCCGCCGCACTTTCACTGAAAGACACTGCGATACTCGGTTCCGGAAACTCCGGAGGGTTGTCATTAATATCCACTACCACTATTCTCACTTCAATGGGGTAGGTTGGCTGGCTGGACAGAACCACCAGATCATAACGATCGTTGCGCAACGTCTCTCTGTCCAGCACAGCGTTAGTGCGTATTTCACCGGTGGCCGCATCCATCGTAAATTCCCTGGGCGCCTCGTTAAAGCGATATGTAAAGCCGGGCTTGGTGGGTATCCGGCCAACCACCGTACCGCGCGGCTGTCCTTCGGCTATCTCGAGGGTAACACGCGTGTCCACGGCCCGCGATTGCATTTGGGCCGTGAACGGACCGGGCTCGGTCATCGGGGAACGTTTTCTTGCGCCCGGACCAGGTCCGGGTCCCGGCCCTTGGGCGCCCACCAGCAGCAGTCCCCCAGCCACCAGCAACAACCACACCACAGCACATCTTGCACTCCACAACATGTCAGCGCGTCCACACATCCGCACGTCCGTCACTATCTGTCACGCCGTCGCCCGCACCACGACATCACTCACGCACAAAATGACACACGAACTCGCGGGTTCGCACTATGCACTCCCGTCGGCTCACGCATCTAACGCTGCCGCGCACTCCTTCATAGCGGACATCAACATCTCGAACGTTGCGTTATGTCGCTAGAGTTTTACACCGTGATCGTAGGGGCGCTACACGTGTGCCGTGTCTGAGTCTCGGCTCAGGTAACAACGCAACACAGCTAGCATTCCACGGGCCTCTTGCCCCGTCCACAAACCCGTCCAGCCTCTGGAGAAGTGCGCTCTGTCTTGCTCGACCGTTCAGATCTCTCGCTCGCTCGCTCTCTCTCAGACTGGTATGCAATATGGCCGGCTGCAGACGAGATCTACAGGGAACCGCCGACCGCCGCTCTCCTCGGCTCGGCTCTTTATGTCCGGACACTGAAAATCATACACACAATAATATCATCTTCATGAGCGATGCACCGAGAAGTGTGCAACAAGCTACATGTGAATCGCGAACTCCACGGCAATCCGGTCGCTCCGTCAAGTCCGGGTCACCAGCCTCGTACACGCGACCGCTCGGACGTAAACAACACACATACACACAGGCTCTCTCACGGCAAACTCTGCCACTAACAGCCACTTCAAGTAAACATTCACACAGGATAGATTCTCTTAATTTTCAGCATTAATTTTGTCGCACGACTGTTGTCGTTGTGTACAACATGTACACACATATACGCACACGCACTAAGGCTGGTGACCGAACTGAAGAACCACTTGTCTCACTTGCCAAAGAACTCGCGATCTGATTAATAATACGGGTACTCACATTAGCAATTTCTTCGCACAGACATGTGCACACCACAACACTTCCTGCTGTCACTTGCATGCACTGTTACACTTGTTTTGTTCTGTGACTCAAGAGTCACTGTATATAAAGTCCGGAGCGCGCTCGATATGAAGCACACGAAACTCGTCTTAAGACTGAGCTAGCTGTGCTCAGATCGACACTCAGCGGTGATCTTTGGGAGGAGTTGTACTCTCACGACCAATGGTAGTACCTTACAACGTTGCCGGTTGTGACCGCGGTCAACCTGTCGTCCTCAGATAGAGAATCGCGCCCAAACATAAACAATATTTATGGGACCGTCACCGTACTGGGGTTCACGTCATAAATCTATTTCCTGCAGAGTCCAGGGTGCAGATTCCATCGCTCCAGATCCCAAACAAAGATGCAATAATATATCAACATCAACATAATGACATGCATCTCGCAACATTGATGATCGAGGACTTTAAAAAATGCTCGAGACCTGCAAAATTGAGATAACTTGCAACGCAACATTTGCCACTACTTGTTCCGGGCATATGTGCGCCTGATCAACCGTGAAACGCAACCGGATATACACATACGACACTTTGGCTGCACTTAGAGTTAATAAAAATTGTATTAATACATTCAATGCCCGAATACGCAAGAAAATATTAAATTTCCTTAAATAACTTCTGATTTATAATATCTAAAATGAATATTAAGTTTATTCTGTTACATCTTATAATAAAATTATATTATATTATATATTATATATTTAATGTAATGTTTATCTTTAATTTCTCAAAACATTGTGTACTTGTTATTGTTAACTTAATTTGTAACATATATTATGTATTGCCACTCTGTTATTGGGTCTGTGACTGTTGGGTGGCCAAAAGTCAATAAATAAATATTGTATTCTAACTGTGTATTCAGTATTGTATTTCTTGAATTGTGCAAACTATGCTTCAATACTTTACAAATTATTAATAATAATATGGCAGAAATCTTTGGCACTACATCGAAATTTTTACCTTCCGACACTATGTGAATAGCTCTGAGTTTGACTCTTAAAAATAAGTAAACTAAGTACCTATTTATACATATATAATAACATATATAATAACATATATAATGGGATCGATGGAAACGTCAATTTGACCACTCGTTTTTCATATTGGGTGGTGAATTGACCTGTCGGCCATAGAGTTTTAACATTCCTCTCATGCCGAAAGAATTTTTGGTTTGCAGCGACGTGTTGTTAGAATTGTTAGCGGTTTAGCATACAGAGATGATTGTAGAAGTTCCTTTGTCAATTTAGGTATTCTGACGTTTCCCTGCCTGTACATTTATTACTGCTTGACACATGTCCACTTAAATTATAAAGACCAAAAGCTTCAAAAAGACGTTCACAGCTACAATACCCGTGGCAAAGAACTAATCAGGCCTGATTATACAAGACTGACCTCAACTAGATACTCGTTGAACTATTATGCCACTAAATTTTACAATGTTCTCCCTTATGAAATAAAAAAATTACCATTGAAATCATTCAAGATCAAACTAAAATCCCTCCTAATTAACAAGGCATTTTATAGCTTTGACGAGTATCTTAACGGACAATTTTGACAAACTTTAACGGACAATTTTGACAGACTTTCACAAACTTTCTACGTGACTGCAGCTTTTTCTCGCAATATATGCCTCTTAACTTTTAATTTATTATTTTAATATGTCTTATTTTATTGTTAAATGTACTAATATTTTTTATATTTTAATATGTGCTTTTTTTATTGTAAATTGTAATAATATTTTTTATATTTTAATATGTTTATTTTAAATTGTACTAATTTTATTTTATATTATGACGAATGTAAAAAACTCAAATTTTATTAACATGAATAAATATTATTATTATTATTATTATTATTATTATGTTAAATAATAAATACTTATGCTATTTCCTGCTTCTATAATTATTTTAGAGAAAAAGTGCAAGAGATAAAATTTATTCTGAATTTAAAACTCCACATGTTAGGTAATAAACTATCATCCAACTACTTCAGAGCAAATTTAACCAGTGGTGAAGGGAAACCTCCTCTAGAATTGCCCTCCCATAAAAAAAAAAAAAAATTAATTTAATTTTTTTTTTTTAATATTTAGATAAATCTTCAAAAATACATAAAATTACAGTCTGTTCCAAACGGTTACCTGAACTAGATTTTGCAATCTAGTTACTTTCATCGTTTAAATCGTGCTTTTTGGCCGTGTTGTTTAAGCTTTGTAAATCATACTTACAATAAACATTTTTTGCTGATTATTTTCATCATTTTAAAATGTCATTTTCTTTATATGTTAATTTCTTGTGTCATTCTTATTACAAATTTCCCAATTATTTACATTTTTGTCATTAAAATATACAAAAAAAAATAATTTAATTTTGACATATATACTTCGTTTCCATGGTTTCATTGTTGGAATTTTAAATTTTGACATTCCAACGTGAAAAATGAAATAACCCTAGCAAGTTCCCTTCTCGTGACAACCTAAAAGAACAAAATTCCCATTTAGTTCCGCCTAACCGTTTGAAACAGACTGTATGTTCTATACAAATTTTTGTCCAAGGCTTTTTTTTTTTAATTTTTTTTTTATGGCCTTGCTACTTTGGCAATTAGCCAGGACAATTTTTTTGTTGAGAAAATTTCCATGCCTGAACGGGATTCGAACCCGAGACCTTCGCAACGCAGAGCACATGTGTTACCACTACGCTACGCCGGTCGGCTATTGTCCAAGGCTTAGTTTACTAGTTACGAATTAATTATCATAACCATGGAAACGTTACATATAAGTATGAAAAAATTGAGACTTGGAAAAATTTTAAATAATTTTACAAACAAATTTCAAAATTTTTCGTTTTATCAAAAAACGTCTCAAATAAAAGTTATTAGTTATTGCATTTATAGTAACTTTTGTTCAATAAATTTTGTCGAAATATTTTTCTGTTGCTAAATATTCGCAAAAATCTTAAAATCGACACGAGTAAACTCCCATTTCTAGTCAACCGATCTTCATAAAAAACAATAGGGTTCTTCCCATATAATAGGAGAATTTTTAAGTACCAGAACGAATTCTCTAAGTTGAGCCGTTCTTGAGTTATCGTGTATACATACAGACACACACACAGACACACACACATACGGACGGCACTTCGAAAATAGGTTTTTTGGATTCCCTGGACCATGAAACGTGGTCATCAGTCAAAATCTCGACATCGAAAATTTTCGCGATTACAATACTTGCCCCTTATATATTAAGGTCGGGCAAGTAAAAATGATAAACTTTATAAAGCATTCTTTATCAAGTAGCCATGCTTTATAAACAAATGTACAAGTCTATGTTCTATTTCAAATTAAAAAAAAGTAGATAGCGCTGCGAACCGAGTACGATTTACACTGGACAAATACAGTATAATGGAAAATTTTAAATAAGTTACAATTAGGGCATGGGCGTAGTAACTGGGTTAGCAAATGATTTTTTTTTTTTTAATTTGTAAAAGGTTAATAAATTATTGAAATAAACAAGGCAGATAATACACTTACGTTATTTATACGACATAAATTCAGTTTAATGGGGAATTTGAAAAAGTTAAAAAAATATTAATTTTAAAAATTATGTATTATATATAAAAAGAGAGATTTGGCTAAAAGAGTTTAAATAAAGCAATAAAACAAACAATATATCTTCAGAGCTAAAGTTTCTTATTTAAATAATTATTGTAAATAAAAATTAAAAATATATGTATATATGAAGGTCTAAAAATTATATCAATAACTCCTTCTTTGGGCACAATCAGCTGGGCTCTCTTTTGGCCTCACATTAGTCCTCAATCTTGATCTGTTAATTGTCAAGTGTCAAAAAATATTTATATGTCAGATAACCTAAAAAATATATAATTGTGTAAAAACAAATTACATGGAGAATTTTTTTCATAAAATCTACGCCAAGAATATAAATAAAAGTCTAATTATGTAAATAATAACAAAATATATGAATAAAATTAAATAATATAAATAATATATATTTCCAATGTACGACACTGACCATTGGACCCAACTTGGACTAAAAACAATATTTTAACAGTGTAATAAGGATGACGATCTAAACCAATCCGAAGCAATGACAAACAGCTCCTATCTTCTTACACACATTTTTCTACTTTGAAATAGACCATAGTAAACTAAATAATAAATTCAATTTATCATAAATATAGTCGATTTATTGATAAATAAATAATTATATTTCCTTTAACATAAATAATTATACAAGGTGTCTCAAAAGAAATTTTATATTTATTTAGCTTACTGCGTGAACGCAACGTATCCGAGAGGCGCGGGGGTTATGTCAATCGGTAGCCTGGCTCTTGGGAATTCAGTCGCTATGGAGCGTTTCTCGGGAGCAGACCGCGCGTTATGCGTGCGAGAGTTTTACAAAAACGATGATTCGGCGACTGTAGCGCGTAGAAAATTCTGCAGTATTCGAGGTTTTCGCCACTTAAATGATGCGCCAAGCATTCCTCTCATTCGACATTGGGTTAAAAAGTTTGAAGAGACTGGTACAACGCTGGATAAATCAAAATCCGGGCGACCTAGGTCATCAAGAACGGTAGAAAACGTGGAGAATGTTAATCAGTCTGTTCGTGACGACCCGAACCTTTCAATTCGGAAGCGCGCAAGTGCTTTAAAAGTGCATATATCATCATTACATCGCATTATGCACAAAGACCTAAAGCTGCACCCCTACAAAATTCAATTGGTGCAAGAATTTAAGCCCCAAGATGCCAGTCAGTGGCTTAATTTTGTAAATCAGGTGATTGAGCGATTTTCAACGTTTACCAACATTTTGTTTTCGGATGAAATTCATTTTCATCTTAATGGCCACGTAAATAAGCAGAACTGCCGCTACTGGAGTGCAACGAATCCGAAACGCAAACATCAGAAACCCCTACATTCGCCTAAAGTAACCGTATGGGCTGCGATGTCGGCGCGAGGAATTATCGGCCCTTACTTTTTTGAAGACGAAAGGGGGCGTGCAGTTACAGTGAATTTAGAGCGTTATGTGGAGATGTTAGACAACTTCTTGGTACCTGAGCTGCAAAACTTTCCTGGCTATAACCAAAGAACATGGTTCCAACAGGACGGAGCAACTTCACACACGTCCAATATGTCTCTGCCACGTGTTCGTGAAATTTTCTCAGGCAAATTGATCTCCCGGAGAGGTGACATAAATTGGCCTCCACGCAGTCCAGATTTAACCCCTATGGACTTTTTCCTATGGGGTTATCTTAAATCTAAAGTTTACGCCAATAAACCGACTTCACTGGCGCATTTGAAAGAAAATATCCGTCACGAAATGGCAGCCATCCCTGAGTCCACCTGCCGAGACGTCATAAGTCATTTTACTGTTCGATTAAATGAGTGCCGAGAACGCAAGGGTCTACATTTAGACGATATTATTTTTAAGAAATAAATCCCCAAAAAGTGTATTTTAATAATTAATAAAAAAAAATTCTATATACGGCTTACTTTTTTTTTAATCGATCCAGTAAATATAAAATTTCTTTTGAGACACCTTGTATATATTTTTAACATAATAATTATATTTTATAGTAAATGTTCAAATATGTCGCCATTCACTGCTAAGCAGAAACCAAGTCTGTTGTAAAACTTTCTTCGCACATTGGCCAGTTGCCTACCGGCTATTTTTGCGGATTCCTTGATAATATTATGTTTAAGGGAATCAATGTTTGGATGCCTTTCTCCGTATACTTTGCTTTTTAAATGTCCCCATAAGAAAAAGTCATAATACCAGTAGGCTGGCTCTGAGAGAGCTTTAATGGTGCCCGGGCCAAACAACATTTCGGGGGCCCCATACCTCTCTCTTTATTTGTGTAATTTATGTAAAATATAAATATTTTTCGGGGCCCGAGCTATATGGCCGTCTTACCCCGCTCCTCTATCTGGGCCTGCCAGAAGCACCAGCTTCAAGTTATTTTTCTACCAATTTATATTAATATACTCACAAAAAAGTACTTATACAGTCTGTTCCAAACGGTTAAGCGGAACTAGATTTTGCAATCTAGTTACTTTCATCGTTTAAATCGTGCTTTTCGGCCGTTTTGTTTAAGCTTTGTAAATCATACTTACAATAAACATTTTTGGTGATTTTAAAATGTCATTTTCTTTATATGTTAATTTTTTGTGTCATTCTTATTACAAATTTCCCAATTATTTATTTTTTTGTCATTAAAATATATTAAAAAAATAATTTAATTTTGACATATATACTTCGTTTCCATGGTTTCATTGTTGGAATTTTAAATTTTGACATTCCAACGTGAAAAATGAAATAACCCTAGCAAGGTCCCTTCTCGTGACAACCTAAAAGAACAAAATTCCCATTTAGTTCCGCCTAACCGTTTGAAACAGACTGTATATCAAAATATTTATATATTGGATAGTTAAAATATATATAACTGCAAAACAAATTACTCAAATTCTTCATGATATCTATGCCAAGAATTTAAAAAAACGTTTAAATATATAAATAATAACAAAATATACCCTATAAATAATATTTACGATGTACAATATTCACGACGACAATTATATTTATTTATTCAAATGAACGTCACTGAATATTTGTCAAAGTAGACTAAAAATAACAGTTCCAATTTTACACAAAGTATTCTTGCGTGACATAGAGTACAGAATGTCAATTCTAGTAATGTTACCCCTTTAATAAGCCGCCAGTGTGCGGCGCTCACCTTGAACACGCACAAGCGGTGGCCCTGATTGTATTAATAGACTTCAATATATATATATATTTTTATTTATAATGTGCATCTTTATTTTTATTTATTTATTTATTTATTTATTTATTTATTTATTTATTTATTTATTTATTTATTTATTTGTTTGTTTGTTTGTTTGTTTGTTTGTTTGTTTGTTTGTTTGTTTGTTTATTTATTTATTTATTTATTTATTTATTTATTTATTTATTTATTTATTTATTTATTTATTTATTTATTTATTTATTTATTTATTTATTTATTTATTTATTTCTAAATGAGGCTGTCTACAAAAGTTTTCCCAGGCCTGCTTAATTTTCCAGTCTGCCACTGCCCAACTTTAATTTACAGTCTGTTCCAAATGGTTAGGCGGAACTAGATTTTGCAATCTAGTTACTTTCATCGTTTAAATCGTGCTTTTCGACCGTTTTGTTTAAGCTTTGTAAATCATACTTACAACATTTTTTGGTTAAGGTTAATATAATTTTAAAATGTCATTTTCTTTATATTTTGATTTTTTGTGTCATTCTTAATACAAATTTCCCATTTATTTATTTTTTTGTCAATAAAATAAGTAAAAAAAAATATTAAATTTTGACATATGTCATTCGTTTCCATGGTTTCATTGTTGGAATTTTAAATTTTGACATTCCAACATGAAAAATGAAATAACCCAAGCAAGGTCCCTTCTCGTGACAACATAAAAGAACGAAATTCCCATTTAGTTCCGCCTAACCGTTTGGAACAGACTGTAGAATCGAGTACAATGTAATGCTACACTCACAGCCTACAAATTATAAATTTGAATTACCGTTAAGTTAGTACTTAACATTAAATTTGTACGTGGAAATTTACTAGTATTCACGAAGAGACATCAAAATAAGGATGCTTATGTTTAACTCCATTTTCAAGAGCATAATGATGTATGGCTCTGAAATATGGTGATAGGAAGACCAGGAAAAATTAGAGGTGGTGCAGAATAAATACATTAAATGGATGTTGGGCCTCGACAAATGCACACCAGAATATATTGTATTAGAAGAATTGAAATTGGACAAAATTAGGATAGAAGCTACCAAAAGAGCTATTAAATTCGAAGAGCGGATAATAAAACACCCAGAAAAAAACTTGCTCTATCAGTGCTGGAAAGAAATAGAGAGGAAAGGGATACATGGAAAGATACAATCCAAATGGGAAGCAAAAAGAAGGAAACGATTTGAGAATAATAGTTACTCAGCTAAGGAAATAGCAAGAAAGAAGTCGGAAGGACAAGATGTGACACTGGAAATAACTGATAGAATGCGAGATATCCAAGGACAAGAGAGAAGTGAGAGGATAAAAAATTCGAGTTATAATAGTAAATACAAAAAAACTTGGACGACGCAAATACCCGAGTATCTCAAAAGTCAAAGCAATGGATTAAAAAATTGATGTGAAGTGTGAATTTTCACACATTTCTGGGTTTTGCAGGTATTTAGTAACTGAACGATGATTATTTGGGATGCCAAAACAAATTTTATATCAAAATATTTTTTTATGAATTTTAATTCGAATGCCTAATACCATTATTTAAGTTTCTAAATATATGCAGTATTTTTTTTATATAGCAAAGTTCATTAAGATTTTGAAAATTGCACCTATGGCTTCCATTGGTTGCTTACATCATAAGTCCCGTCCTTTGATTTCGTCAAACATAGAATTAAATTATAATTTCAACACTTTCCACTGGTTATTAAATTTACGCTTTTAAAAATTAAATGCAACATTTACCAAATATAACTAGAATTTTAACAAAATAATTTAAACAAAATAAAAATGCAAAAAAAAAACAAAAAATAAAATCAACAGGATTCGAACCCTAGTTTTCAAGTTAAGATATATTATTAAGCGACGACAAATCCAACTACGTTACAACTACGTATGTTACACAAGGTATTAAATACTTAACATATTTTAGTTAAAAACACAAAAAATGCGTTATTTTCCGAAAACATAATCTGATCAAAAATTCCTGTTGTACTATTCCGGTTCACACCAATGTACATTACTTAGAATTTTTTCAGATTTTTAGTTTAAACCATCTGGACTACAGGGTGTGGGACAAACATTTTTTTGCACAATTTTGGCAAAAATCGCATCAAAATAATTTATTTTGCAAAAATAAAATTTTGATCGTTAATCCACGTACTAAGGGCTTTCATTTGATACCCTACTCAGAATTTTAAAAAAATATTTTTTTTTTCGATGAGCACATATTTGTTTATATTTTTAGAGGGATATGTTTTTTAGATGTTTTAGTATTTTTCCTATATGCGGGTCAAAGAGTTGTATAAGCATGCCAAATTTCAACTCTCTAGGTTTAGCCGTTTGGCTACAATTTTTACCGTACAGACAGACAGACA
Source organism: Liopterus haemorrhoidalis (assembly GCA_963971575.1). Lineage (NCBI taxonomy): Eukaryota > Metazoa > Arthropoda > Insecta > Coleoptera > Dytiscidae > Liopterus > Liopterus haemorrhoidalis. The sequence goes on from OZ020624.1 coordinate 20,536,599, forward strand.
GACAGACAGACAGACAGACGACAAAATGACGGTATAAGGTATACCTAACGGTGTAACGGTAAAATGACGGTATATATTTGGTCATACCTAAAAAACCCTAAAAAGAAGGTAATAGCAAGATTTAGGTGCGGAAATGAGGAAAGAGAAAATGAGTACTGGAGAATGGAGGAACAAAGAATGTATAAGAAGTGTGGAGAGGAAAGAGAGACCTTGGAGCATATAATGAAGAATTGTGGAGAAATGAAATTTAAGGAAGGAACAAGAGAAAGCGCGTTGTGTGAATCAGGGCAAGGATGGAAATGGATGGAGGACATCTTAGAGAGAAGAGAAGATTTGAGACGAAGATTTACCAATAATTAGAATAAGTACTTGAAAATAAATGTAATTAGGCAATATGTAAATAATATGTAGATTTTAACCAAAAGGTACAAATAAAATAACTATCTATCCATCTAAGTAGTATTCACGATGTAAATTAAGAAATTAAGACACTGACAGCGTTGTATCGGTAAATTTCTATCGATTTCTACTTCATCGATCGATATTTGTTAACTATTTATATTTGATAATGTGGTTTTGAGTGTTTCATAGTTTTAGAAAGAATTAAAATAGAGGGAAAATCTATGCTCATAGAAAATAAAAAGATATAGATAGAAACAATATGGTCATAGAAATTTTTAGGTTAAGACTGCTTACTGCGCATGCGCCAATTATAAATTAACGTACGAGTTTGAAGTTTGCTAACTCTTAAGCTGCATTCAGAGCTCAGTAAATTATCACGCTGTGCGTTATGGATAGTTTTTAAACGAGTGCAATTGGTATGATCGTACAAGCTCGTACTAATCGCTCAACAGTAGTATAGCAACGACAAAGCACGAGCACATCCGATCATACCAAATGACCTCGTTTAAAAATTATCCATAGCGTACAACGTGTTGATTTACTGAGCTCTGAATGCAGCTTTAATTTTAATTTATAAGTATTAATTTAGAAGGTTGTGAACGCTAATGTACAATTACGTATAACAAATATTTACGCTAATTCTAAGTACTCACGGCCGGCGGAAGCGGGCATGCAAAGCATGCGGTGCATGCGGGCGCTGCTGTTAGGGGGGCGCTGTCGTGCGGCTCAAAAGGGCGCCAAATTAATGTAAAAGTAATTAGTGAAATGTAATTTTGTAACGAGGACCTTTTTTTGTCATCACTTGAAATTTAGAAGTGAGGACCTTTTATTTAGGTCATCACTTGAAATTTAGAAGTAAGAACTCTTTTTGTTTCCAGAACATTTATAAAATCTTACCCAGGGCTCGAAAAAGCTATAGTCTATCTCAGAAAGAGCGATAGTAATAAAATTTATTATTTGTAAAAAATTATTGTTTTTTCACATATTGTTAAGAAACAATCGAGTGCGCCGCACATCTTATATGGGAATACGAACTAGGGTTAAACACAATAGATCATAAAAAATTTACCCTAAAATTTTGAAGAAAAATATGGTCACAGGCATGCGTTTAATGATATGATAAATATGGTCACAGGTGTGCGTTTAATAAAATGATAAATAGTAATATAGAAATACACAAAACCAATTTAAAGGTGTTTAAAATGTGCACGCCACTGGTAACTGCCTGACAAAAAGATTTATTACTATCGCTCTTCCTGAGATAGACTATAGTTACGCCCTGCCTGGGGGTGCTCAATTTAGTCTTGCCTGCGGGCGCCAAGGACGCTCGCGCCGGCCCTGTAAGTACTAATTCTAATTTCTAATTATGAGGTTGGGAATGCAGCATTAATGTCTATGCTAATGTCATTTGTTTATTTTGTTCACAAAATAAATTTGAAGTGTTTGGATATATACATTTTTATTAAAACCAGGTTACAGAATATTATTGCACTTATGATTATAGAATATGAAACCTTAATTATTATAGTAATGTAAGAATAAAAAATAAATATTAAAAATTAAATCAAACAAAGTCTTCAATAAAATCCAGGCAAGCAGAACACAAAATAAATAAACAATACCTTGAAACAATCCAATAATAATCTTGACTACTATTTCAGCTACATAATGCATTATCAATTTAAGTTTAATATAATCATCTCTAAGCAGAAGGATACAATTGAATTCCGAAACTAAGGATTCAAAAAACCTTAGCTGAACCGTGTTTTGCTGCCTATCTTTTGTATTATCAATGATCTTCATGGCAATAGCTGCATCGTTTCAGGTAAAAATTTGCCCTAAAATTTATAATAGATACCCTTAAATTCCATACCTGAAATTTTAGTTCTTTGTTAGGTACCTTTGATGGATTACCACCTTTTGTAAATTTATATCCCTGTTATTAATTACTGTAAATTTTGAAATTTTATCCAATATTTTAATTTATGAGTTTGATGTAATGAGGTTGACGTTTTAAGACATTTTGACGTTTAATTTGACAGTTTTCTAATGGTATCCGAAGCAATGTGTAACAGATTCATATTAAAGTCCCTAGATAATGAAGGGCATAGTGGGTTACAAACATAACTTGTTTCCAGTGACTAAAACATTGTATATAAAATAAAACTAAATGTGACACATGCCCGTAAATGTTAAATTTCAAATAGATGTATTTGAAATCCAATTTTATGTGTGTAATCAGAGCCGGCGCTAGCTATTTTGGCGCCCGGGGCAATCCCGCCAAACTGCTCCCTTTTTTACTTGCCCGACCTTAATATATAAGGGGCAAGTATTGTAATCGCGAAAATTTTCGATGTCGAGATTTTGACGGATGACCACGTTTCATGGTCCAGGGAATCCAAAAAACCTATTTTCGGAGTGCCGTCCGTATGTGTGTGTGTGTGTCTGTGTGTCTGTGTGTATACACGATAACTCAAAAACGGTTTAACTTAAAGAGTTCGTTCTGGTACTAAAAAATTCTCCTATTACATGGGAAGAACCCTATTGTTTTTTATGAAAATCGGTTGACTAGAAATGGGAGTTTACTCGTGTCGATTTTAAGATTTTTGCGAATATTTAGCAACAGAAAAATATTTCGAATAAATTTATTGAGCAAAAGTTACTATAAATGCAATAACTAATAACTTTTATTTGAGACGTTTTTTGATAAAACGAAAAATTTCGAAAAATTTTTGTAAAATTATTTAATATTTTCCGTCTTAATTTTTTCATACTTATATGTAACGTTTCCATGGTCATGATAATTAATTCGTAACTAGTAAAGCAAGCCTTGGACAAAAATTTGTATAGAACATAATTAGATGTATTTTTGAAAATTTATCTAAATATTTAATTTTTTTTTTTTTAAATTTCCATTTTTTTTTAAATATGTTTTTTTTATGGGAAGGCAAGTCTAGCGGAGGTTTCCCTTCGCCACTGGTTTATAATATGCACTGACGTACCAAAAAGTTTAGGTGCTCGCAATATTATTTCAAATATTTTTTTATTTTTTTTTTGGTTTTAAATGGTTGTTATTTAAATATTTTAACATTTAAACCGAATACAAGTTATGGCTAAGTAAATTTGCTAATACAGTGGTACCTCGACTTGCAAATCTCTCGATAAACGAACTTTTCGAGGTACAAACTATTTTCATATCCTATTTTGATCTCTAGATACGAATCGTGATGTTTTTCTTTTCAAATAAATTAAAGCCTGTTTACATTATTTTTTAAACTTTTTTCCCTAGTACTAGAAACAGGCTACTACTACAGGCAACGGTAACCGAGTTCATCGAAAACGAGTTCATCGAAAACGAGTTCATCGAAAGCAAATTCATCGAAACTCAATTCATCGAATGATCAATTCATCGAATCGTCAATTCATCGAAAAAAAAAAATGTTTTGTAAATATTTGAGGGAAATGCCGAGAAGATCGAAAAGTCAAAAAAGCAGTGGTCAATAAAAGTAGACAGACTAAGAAATAATTGCATACAATTTTTTATATGGTTTAAAAAATATATATATTCTTTCAGGGCCGGCGCGAGGCATGTGCGGTGGCACATGGCCCCGCGGTCAACAACAGGCCCCGCACATGGTATTCACTTGGAGATGAGGACCTTTTTTTTGCTCCTTACTTGGATCTGGGAGGTGAGGACCTTTTTTTTGCTCCTTACTTGGATCTGGGAGGTGAGGACCTTTTTTTTGCTCCTTACTTGGATCTGGGAGGTGAGGACCTTTTTTTTGCTTCTTACTTGGATCTGGGAGGTGAGGACCTTTTTTTGCTCTTCACTTGGATCTTCTCGCACATGGCCCCGCAAACCCTAGCGCCGGCCCTGTTTTCTTTTCTTCTTTGATTATCCTCAAATATGCACCAAAAATGATCTCACTAAAACTTAATTTAAATTTGCAAAAATTATATATTAAAAATGTGGTGACAGATAATACAACAAGTACCATTAATATTGTTATACAATAATCGAGATGCGTAACATGCGACTTACGTAAATTCGCAGTTACGTAAAATGAAAATTTCAAAAAATGGTAATTTTTTTGAGTGGAGTAACATACAAGTTTACAAAAAAAAATATTTTCTATTTGTATGTATGTACATATAGAATAGTATATGTAAATGAATTTCAATTTATTTTTGTCTTGTTTCTCTTATATACGTATTTATGTATTTATTTATTTTGTTCCTTTATAAAAATTCCAATTCGACTTACGTAAAATTCGAGTTACCCAAAAGTCTACGGTCCGCATTAATTACGTATCTCAGGGGATTACTATATTATTTATTATAATTATTATTAGACATGTTTATATATAAAGGACAAGGGAGATTAAAAATAACACTGAAAAAATTTAACTTTTAATTTATATTTAAACAGCAACTAACATATCAATGGAAAGAAGAAATTAAGAATACATATTAAATTGAAACAGAGCCACAATTAAAAATGCACTCTCAAATATTCACATTTTTTTTTTTTTTCGAGGAATTGACTATTCGATGAATTTGTTTTCGAAGACCTCGTTTTCGATGAATTGATTTTCGATGAATTTGCTTTCGATGAATTGATTTTCGATGAACTTACCGTGAATCACAGGCAACAAATCGAAAAATCCTGAGTCACAAAACCAGACACAAGAAAATTGTCCTTTTTTACAATTTAATGGAAGAAGATTTTCACACTAATCATGTAAAACAGAAAATGAATTGGTAATGGTATACAAAATGCATATTTATAGTGAAAAAATGTTCCATCTCACTCATTCTCTATTTCTTTGTATTTTCTTCATTTAGTTGAGAATAGTTTTTTTTTTAATTTTTTGGATTTTCTTTTATTATTTTTCAATCTGGGAACGGATAAATTGATTTTCCATAAGATATAATAGAATGGTTTCTAGATACATACTTTTTAAGATACGAACCGCGGTCAGGAACATATTAAGTTTGTAAGTCAAGGTGCCATTGCATGTCTAAATGTGCCAAAATCTGAAAATTAATATTTTCAGATGTGTAAGAAAGTTAATACAGTCCAAAAGAAGACTGAATATTATCATATAATCAATAAATTGTGGGGAGGTTACGATGTAAATATAAATGTCACGGTTGGCTGATTTATTTATTTCATTGTACTTACTCCATACATCCCTTAACTTTAGGTCTCCCTCACATTATGGGTTCTAAGACTTGCGAGCGGATCAAGTCTGGACCCCCCTATTTGTCCGCTAGCTGGTTGCTATGATTCTTGGAAGGATTAAGGGTTGTTCAATTAAACTCAACATTTTAACTAACCTACTTTAATTACGATTACGGTTTAAATATTTACACTAATTACACTAGACTTACAATTACGTCGATATAGCTAAATCCAAATGAGACACACATTCGCACACACTAAACACACTTTACATCAAACACTAATTTAACCACTACATGTTTCTAAATACTGTCTCTTTACTTTTTAGCTGGTCACTACACTAACGTTCATACGGAATTACATTGTTACTTTATTTCGACTCGCCCAAACACACTAAAAGTGTCTAACCCATGTCTCTTAAAAACCAACTCCAAAACATGTCTTAACCATACGACGGGTTAAAATCAACTCTTAAACATGGTCTTAACCATACGACGGTTTAAGCTCAACTTTTGTTAACATCTTAACGTTATGATGGTTTAACATCAACTACTTAAAACGCGACTACCCTGAAAAGCTTACATCGTCCAACTGTTAAATGTCATTTAGCACCTCGGTGACTGTCCGTCTTATACTATCTTAAAATTCACAATTGATTGGTGATAACTTATCGCATTATTGCAGATAAGTATCCCATTAGAAAATAACCCAATCATAATATTTATATTTCAGACAGAATTTAATTATTATTTATATGCTTATGGTTGACGTATATTTTTGACAAAACAATTTACGATTCACTTTTCATATTACATTTTCAAAAGTGTCAAGTTAAAATAATAAACATGTCTACCCTTATCTTGAATGCCCTTTCTAAGAAATAGATTATTTTTTATCAATTAATTTTAAATACTTTACTCTAATTGAATGATTATAATGAATTTATTTATGAAATTTTATTTATGAAATAATACCAAAATTACCTCCCTTACAAAATGTGTACATCTTTAAACTCAATTTTATATTTAATATGTACAAGATTGATATGGAAATGAAAATTTATTATTTTGATCTAAATAAAAATAGAAAAACTTCAATAAAAACTTAGAATATGAATATTTAAGCTTTTGTTTTGGTGCCCCTAAGAACTGGCGTAAATTAATACAATTTAAAGTCTGTTTCTTTGGTTTAAGCGGAACTAGATTTTCAATTCTAATTACTTTTACAGATTAAGTGATGATTTTGATAATTTTGTTTAGCAAAAGCTTACTTAACCATAAAAGAAGAGCTTATAATACTTACAAAAATGAAAATTCCAGTTATTTCCGCCTAAACGTTTGGAATAACCTATATTTACTCTCCAATTTTTTTGTAACACGTTGCGCGAATAGCCTTTGTTGCTGTGCGCCAAATTTTTTTTTACTATTTTTGTAACACGTATTTGGAGTGCCTTCCAACGCTGTTTATATATATTCCCATAACAATCCAGCAGATTGTACATCGATTGCAAACTTATCAAGCCAGCTATAAGCTATCCCAAAACTTTAGGCGGAAGTAGTTTTTGCAATCTAGTAACTTTTATAATTTGATTCGAGGTTTTGATCGTTTTGGTTAAGTTTTGTAAATCATACTTACAATAAACATTTTTAAGTTAAAGTTAATATCATTATAAAATATCATTTTCATTATATTTTGATTTGTTGTGTCATTCTTAATACAAATATCCCATTTATTTATTTTTTTTTTGTCTTTAAAAATGTATTTTTTTAAAAATATCATTCGTTTTCATTCGTGCCAACGTGAAACATGAAATAACCCAAGAAAGGACTCTTCTCGTGACAACCTATAGTCTATCTCAGAAAGACTGATAGTAATAAAATTAATTATTTGTAAAAAGTTATTGTTTTTTCACACAGAAGCGGCCCACAAAATATGAATAGTTCGAAACGAAATATTGTTAAAAACAACCGAGTGTGCCGCACATCTTATATGGGAATACGAACTAGGGTTAAACACAATAGATCATAAAAATTTGACCCTAAAATATGGTGACAGGCGTGCGTGTAATGATATGATAAATATGGTCACAGGCGTGCGTTTAATAAAATGATAAATAGTAATATAGAAATAGACAAAACCAATTTAAACGTGTTTAAAATGTGCACGCCACTGGTAACTGCCTGACAAAAAGATTTATTACTATCAGTCTTTCTGAGATAGACTATAAAAGAACGAAATACCCATTTAGTTCCGCTTAAAGCAAAGAATTTATTATTATTTATTATTAACTCCCTTATTATTAACTTAACAGAAAGATTTATTTAACAAAAATTGTTTATAATAAGAAAAAAATCTTATTTTGGGCATTTTCTCGAAATTCTCGAAAAAAAATTCCACTCTGAAGTTGGTATCTCAAAAACATGGTTTTCGAAGGCTTCAACAGTTCTTGAGGTGATCCATGAGCTGTCCACGCATTTTTTGTTTGACATTGGGGAACAAAAAAAAGTCGTTAGGGAATAAATCAGGTGAATACGGGCAATGATACATTAATTCGATGTTTTTTTCCATGAAATAATCAATTGTTTGACGTGCTGTATGCAGCTTGCATTGTCATGATGAAGAATGATGCGACGTTTTTGGTTGTTTTTCCTGATTTTGTCGATGACTTCTGGCAAACAAATTGTTGTATACCATTCAGCATTAACTGTTCTCCGATCCTCTAAAATGGTTACCAATGTCCAGTACAATTGAAGAAATAAACGATCCTTTTCTTGGAAGTGCTTCGTGAACGAACAACTTTTGTGGGTTTCGGTTCATCTTGGAAAACCCTAACAATGGATTGTTGCTTAGTTTCCAGTTCATATGAATAAATCCAAGTTTCGTCACGTATAACAATGTTGTACACGGATTTTGCAGTGCCTAGGTTGAATTTTTTTAGCTTTCCCTGACACTAATCAACACGATTATTTTTTTGAGCGTCGGTCAAATTATGCGGAATCCATCGGGAACAGATCTTTTTCACAGCTAAAGGTTCATGCTAAATCGAATGTATTGCAGTCTGCGATATGCCAAAGGATGCTTCTATCTCACGGTGTCACATGCCGATTTTCTTCAATCATTCTGCGCACAGTATCGATGTTTTTTTTTTTGAATCACAACCGATTTTGGTCGACCTTCACTGACGAACGCACGTCCCCGACGAAATTCTGCAAAGCAATTGTAAACAGTCTTTTCTGATGGTGCTTCAATACCAAAAGTTGAACGAAACGAATCTATGCATTGTTGTTGAGTTAGGACTTTACTAAAATCGTAAAAAATCATCCAACAAAAACCTTCACGAGTAATATCCATTTTTTCACAAACTTTTTTTTTAACGCTCTACTCATCAAACTACTCGGTCAATTTATAAGCTGCCACTGATTTCAATAACAAATTTTAAATTTTACGAATACAGTAATGACACATTTAAATATTGCCATGTAGTGGTCATTTGTAAAAACATAAAAGGTAACCCTCGTACTACGCCTTTAAATACGAGTTCAAGCTGGTTTGTTTACAAAATATTGCTTTAACAACAAGGAACAATTATTGGTATAGTATTTAGTATACATATATGGGCTATTAAGTTATAATAAACTTAGCTCGCTGTTTGCTTTGGTTGACAACATATAGATTTAGACCTTATCATTTTCTTATCAGCAAATTAATACGAACCACTGCATATATTTAGAATACGGACTGTTACATTTGTTACGCTGTATTACATTAATATTAAATCAGATATTAGGCGTGTAATTGAATAAAAGCATTTTAACATTAAATACTGATAACAGTATGCATTGTTATCGAACTTTATTTGTGTATTAATGGACACTAAACTTAAAATCTGTACATCGATGGGGCATGCAATGTTGTACATTAATGTATACGGCCCCATCGTCTTTCCAAGTATCCTGATTTCAAATTCCTGACCAGTGAAGGCTCGTGCTGTATAAATGTGGGGAAATCTTTAATAGGCGTCTCAGTGATTAGAAAATATAGCACTCCTTTTTATTACACACCGCTGACCTGTTACGTAATGTTCTCATTACGTAACAGGTCAGTGTTTTTAATTGGAAATTTTAAAAATTTTATTAAACACTAGGATATTTTATTGTGGGGATATTAAATGGAAGCTCTTTAAGGAACGATAATTGATTTTTGAAATACATTTCATTTTGACTAAATTTTAACAAGTAAATTAAGTAAAACTTTTATTAAGATTTTCGTTCAATATCATATTAAAATTAAAAAATAATATTAAAATTAAAATTATGTACATGGATACATTTTGTTATGGGCAGAGAAGAGGTACGTAAATTTATTTTGCAAATATCGACTAGGAAACTAAATAAATAACTGACCGGTTGCTGAGATTCCATTTCTAGTAGAGAATCTGTTAGTTTTTCATATAGTCGCTGTATAAACAATGTTTCTGTAGGCGTTATGCTCTTGCGTGACAAAAGATCGCTCGCAGTGTTGCTAGGTCTGGATTTGAATGATTTGCAGTTGACTACAACTTGCAATGACTTTTTGCAATGAAACAAAAAAAATCAGCTGTCTTTTGTTTTTGTAGGTTTACATTAAGATATATGCAACGTTTACATTAAATAAATGCAACATAACCTCCTAACCTAAAATAATGTTCTCATTACGTAACAGGTCAGTGTTTTTAATTGGAAATTTTTTAAATTTTATTAAACACTAGGATATTTCATCAATAACTAACAAAAACCATATACGTATACCATTTACCTGTATAAACCTACAGGCATAAAAGTAAAATATTACAGATAAACAAACTCCCTAACATATCATTTGGATCTTCCCTCTATCTATTGTTATCTGAGAAATAATTTCAAACGAAACACGTAGTTATATTTCCTCGAACAGGTATTAGCATGTGTTTATAATTCAGGCGGGTACTGGTACTGCTAGCTCGGAATTCGCCCCGTGGATCTGTTGAGTTATAAGTGTTTCTGCATAAACGGACCTCGCTAATTACTCGGCTAACGGGGTTTGGCGTTAGCAGGAAATAATCTCAACGTTAGAGTAATCTCACACTGAATATACGTGTGTCATCCGACCATTAAGGACTACTTTGTTTCTATTGATAGGCGAACAGGAAGGTATTTACAGGGCTTTAACTTCTATACGCAGCGTGGTCTATAAGTTTTAGTATATAAATTATAAAATAAAAATAAAAAAACGAGACAGAAAAACAAAACATGCCACTGAGAGCCGTAAAAAATATTTTTTCTGAAATCCTCAGTGAAATAACGTCCAAATCGGCATTAAAGTAAACTTTTTTTTGTACGATTTCATGTATATCCAAACATATCCAAACAATAAAACAAGTAAATAATAAATGTCAAACGTGGTTGAACTTAAATATTTCTTTGGTTAATTATTAATTTTTTGGGGTATCGGTCTAATTAAAATTTTATTAAACCAAAAAATTAATAATTAACCAAACCATTTAATACGGTCAAAGAATCTATTTATACAATTAAATATTTTTATTGAATACATTAAAAAGGTAATGAAAATATTAGTAAATAATATGGTTTTTGCTAAATAATTGTTGTTAAAATACACTTTTGCATAGATAGTCATCAGGTGACTATCACAGTCACCTGACATACATTACACGTACACAGTGAATTTTATTATTTTAAATCTTGACTTCCAATTTTTTAACTTTTGACAAAAATTTTGGACTTTTACCATCTGACCACTGTGTACCATGATTGCTTCTATCTACTGGCTGAAGATGCGTTAACTAATAAAACGCGAAACGTACCATGATACTTGTTTTTTAATTTTCCTAACTAATACTGACGATTAAAGAAGAACATTTTATATCTGTATATTACTCGTCAAGAATTTACATCTATATATATATATATATATATATATATATATGATACACGGTAGAAGAAATCCAATTGCAACCTTCTTGTCGTGCTTATTGATTTAAAGGATTTAAAACCAATACTTATAATTGCGTTATGTAGTGTCAGGCATTCATCGTTTGGCCTTCTAATAATCATCGTTTATTGACTAAATACCTACAAAACCCTGAAATGTGTGGAAATTCACACTTCACGTCAATTTTCACGTGAATTCACAACTCACGTGGTTATTTACCTCGGCTAACGCCTCGGAAAATAATATCCGCATTTCGTGATAAAAACTCGACTTCACTACCTTGGTGCACAAATAACTATTGTTTGTGTTTACTTCATGAGTTACATCTTTTGGATGGCTGAAACATTTACGATAATATAATTTAATGTCGACAAATTAACTTTGTGAAAATGTTGTATATTTAATAATGGTTGAAATAAAAAATAATGTAATTTTTCACTGTTTTTATTAATGAACTGCTTACTAGTTTCGGCTTTCGCCATTTTCAAAGCAATCAAAGCATTGTTACTAAACTTGATCATAGCAGCGAGCACTGTATCTAAATCACGTTACTTCTAAGTCATATATTCATTAAATCATTGTCATATCACTATCAATGTTACTTTAATGAGCACTCGGGCTTAGAGAACTATTTCTTGAAGAACGTAACATTTTTTATGTAAAATCTCCTTAGGCCGGCACTGATTCAATTTGTTCGATAAGGTCTCTACGCACTCTGTTAATTGCTGGTTAAAGGAATTTTGGTTTTTAAAGTAAAAATATTAAATCATATATAACGAATACGATACGGAAGCAAGTTGTAATTAACACAAAGGCAAGCAGAAAGTCATTAGTTTGTAGGCGACTGCAAGCGATGTCTACCCGTTGCTTCGACTTCTTCGCTCCAATGCTTTAACTTATTGCGTTCAACTTGTAACTTATCTTCAGTAAAATGGATAAATTTTCAGTTATAACTGTATTCATTGATATATTTTGAGGATAATATGTTCTAATAATGAATTATGTTTATTGTTTTACGAAGATTGTATATTTTGTTCACATACACATAATTCTCTATTCAGTGGTGGATTAAATGGATACTGAACCTGGCGACCACCAGAAATCCCGAAATCTATGGAGCCCCTTCAGACACCTGAGACATTTTTATTTCATCATGTAATTTTTTTGGGAGGTCCAGTAAAAATTTTCCGGATTCGGAAATATTTTCCCGAAAAAGTAAGACGCGTTTTCCTTCTTTTTTAATGGTCAAATTAAACTATGCAACAAATTTAAAAAAAAATTTTTCACTGGGTTTTCAGTATGTAATTATGATTCCCCACCTTAAAAACAATTGAGGTTTATAAATAAAATTGTCACAGCACGTCAGAGAAAAGCATTTATTGATTTTTTTTAAAATTATATAAATTAGCGACACAAAACTTTATTTTTTATTAAAAACTTATATTTTTTTGTGCGATTGGCGTCTTGTAGTCAGTTATCGTGGTATCCCTCTGAAGGCACCAACAGTAGTCTGCAAGCATGGCTGGTTCCCATCTACCAGTCTGTAAAAGATTCCACTGTTTTATCTGGATCCTAATATTTCTGATTTTTTTTGGTCAAATCTAAATCTCTGATAAGTTCGTTTAGTTCTGATTGACTAATCAAATGTGGTTCTGTAATAGTAGTTGGATCTTGAAATACCTCAGCACTAGCAGGGCCGGGAACGTTATCTTCTTCCATAGAACGCGATGAACTTGAAAATCATTTTGGTACTGGAATGTCTGGAGAATGGGGTAGCGGCATTGATACTGATGGTACATTGGCATATTTCTCTGAATGTTTTGATTTATTAGAAAAACCCTTCACATTTGTCAAACGGAAATAACAGTTGTCTATGTGGTTCTTGGGTTCACGCCACTGCATTGGTACACCAAAAGGCATCACTTTTATAGTACCACTGTACCAACCCGTCAAATATTTATAACATTTTAAACAACACACTTGGGGCACCCATCAATTGTCTTGATTTTTAATTACACTCTTAAAATAAGCTTGAGAACACTTCTCAAGCAATGGAGAAATTGTTTTTTTTTTTTTCACTTTTAGGAGTAAATTGACCACAAACATAACAAAATAAGTTAGGAGAATTAATACAAACGCGTGTTATTTTGTTGATTTATAACTAATCTAAATATTTTGATGACTTTTGTACACAGCAAATATATATTTTTATGAATAGGCTCAAACAAGTTATCAAGAATAAACAAATTAAGATTTTACTTATCTATGTTTTGAGACGTGATATCTAAATATAAATTTGGTATTTTTTTTGCTTACTAGGTATACCTAATACGAATTACTATTCGAAATTTTGGTGAATTTTTTAGTGTTGCATAGTGTTATTAATGCCAAGAGGCCTCTAACGGATTTAATCTACTCCAATTTCTATTACAATACCAATTGTATTGTGGCTTTGAAAATGGTTCGCACCAGAAATGCAGTTGACCTGATTAACGTTACGTATAACCCCTATAGATTATAAGTTTCTTATACAAAAATAACAATCTGAAATAAAATTATAAACGTCTAATAGGACATTATTAACTGTAGAAAAAATTGTAGCAAAAATTTTATAGCTCAAACACTGCTTAACGATACGTATAAACCACAAATATTAAAAGTTTCTTATGCAAAACTAAGTAAATGGACATAATACTGACCATATTACTCCTGAATATACATAGAAATATGGTCATAAAACCTGGTAACGGGGGGACTAGGCTTACCTCGGACTGTCGCGCCAATGATGAAGATACAAAACTAACAATCTCAAATAAAATTGATACAAATTTTATTTCTTATCATCAAAATTTGCAGAGAATTTTTATCAGTCTAATAGGATATTTTTAATTGTAGAAGATATTAAAAATATTATGGCTCAATAACTTAATAATAGATATCAAATAAAAATTTTCTGTAACTTTATAAATATATTAGTGGGTTTCAAAACACAGGCTTGTGTAGAAATGTACAAATAATACGTCAACATTTTTTCGGCATGATTGTTTATAGTTTAGAACATTCGTAGAAAAATAATATAATTGATTTGAATGGAATGCCACTTTGTACACGTGTTCTTGATGAAAATTAAATATTTTTTACCTGAAGCGGCTATATTGGGTTGTTTATTAGTTAGTTAATATTTTAGACGCACAACATTGATGGCTATTTGCGCCTAACTCAGCCCATCTTAATGAAAAATTCGAAAAATTGAACAGACGCAGAGTGATGGTATCGAGTTGTAATGGGAACAATTAGCGTCGAATTTTACAGAAAATAATAAAACACATTTAAATAAAGGTGCCTACAGACGGCGTGGCAAGTCACGGCCAATATTTACACTCGTCTAGCTCCGCGGATCGTGTGTAGGGGCAACAAGTCACAAGTCACAGTAGGCTGGGCTTGCCCCTGGCTGACGTTCGCTTCCGAGGCGATATTCTATCACAAGTCAAAAGAGTTTGACCAACATCGGTGAAGACTTGTACATGTATGTTAGCACCGTACACACGACGTGTACACACTTCTTATCATATCAGTCGAGAAGTTGTGCTCAAACGAAAGGTTATAACCATTTTTGCGTAATTATGAAGTAAAAAGTTTTTTTTTTGTACTTTTAATCTAATTTAATGGGTCTATTCTGTATGAGTTTTCTACCGCTGTAAGCGCTATAACTTTGTAAAATACAGCGCTGTAAGAAAAGTGCTATTCTGTAGTGACACGCGTTGCTCTGGAAACTCTACACCGATGTAAAATATCGCTGTAACGTTACGGCGATATTTTTCTGGCCGTAAGTCAGTTACAGTACTGTATAGAAGTCAAATTGTATATGTTTGTATTGTTCGTGTCACCTAAAAAAAAATTAATGATCCAAATTTCACCCTATTTCTAATGCAACTACAAGAGGATCATAACAGGTAATTATGCTTAAAATATCACGTTACAACCACACATAAACTTTTTTTTATGCATACATGTTTTCATTTATATATTTTTATCTACAGGTTTTAGAAACACTGTATTTTTTAAGTAATGGATCATATCAGGCTACTACAGGGGCTCACAATTTCACTTCTTTGAGCCAGCCTATGGTTAGTAGATCGATAATAGAAATTTGTTATCTGATAACAACACATCTAATGCCAATTCATATAAAGTTCCCCACTACGAGGGAAGAAAACCGTGGAGTGAAAGAAGGGTAATTTTTGCATAATATAGCAACAAAAGCAAGAATACCTAACTATGCTGAGATTGATGATGATGAGCTTGAACCTGTAAATAATGAAGATTCTGAACCTGAAAATAATGAAGATCCTGAACCTGAAAATAATGAAGATCCTGTACCAAATGGTAAAATATTTGAAAAGTATTTAAAATTTTCAAAAACTGATTTAAAACTTTTTTTAACAGCAAATCACGATATGAATTTGGGAAAGCAGATTAGTATTTTATATGTTCAGCAGTCCATTGTATAATTTGATGTAAAAAATATGTTTATATGGAATAAAGATATAAAGAGAAACTTTTATTTTTATAAACAAATTATAACAATAATTAATAAAAATTATAAACGTAAAAAACATGACTATATGTGTATATACAAATATGATATACAATTACCGATCGATGACATTGATCAATACCTCAAATTTTGAGGTTAGAAATAAACATAGTGAAGTTAGCTACAATGTAAGCAAAGTTTAAATCGACCGAAATTACAGAATGTGTTACAGAATAGCTAATGCTCGATATTTACAGAGCGCCGTAACATGGCACTTTACAGTGCTAAGCTCACTACAGCGCTATAGTGATACAGTACTGTAAACATTTTTTTACAGAATAGACCCATAAATATCAAAAGTAAGGCCGAAGCTGCGACCATAACCTCACTTTCACTGTCAGACGCCATTTTACAAACGTTGGCCCATGTTCGTTATTTCCGTACTTGGCCAGCACGGACGCTTCGTCTGTAGAGTACACAAGTACAAATGTCTGCCAGTGCCTATAATTTTTGAGACTTTAAATTTGTTTTAACTTTCTTTTGATAAAAGGGCAAGCATTATTAAATCAGAGAAAAACACAAAATTTTGTGCAAGTGGACATGCAGTTTTCCATATAACCGGAAAGCGTACAGGGGTTTAGTACACTCCTTTCTTTGTTGTCACAGGGTAAATATTCTCTTCTCCAAAAGGCACGCTGTATGAAATCGGAGACCATAAACTGTCATGAGCTCCCGGTCTATATATATTGCAAATCATAGCAGATTCAAGACAGCAAAAAAAAAAATAGAACACGAAGTAAAATAACAACCGCCGGCGGTATATTGAAATTTCTTCATTAAAAAATTATCTGGGTTAAAACATATGTTCCTGTACCTACTTGGGGGTGTTATATACCCACTAAAACTCGCAGAATAGATATTGTAAAACAAATCCATAGAAAAATAATAAAATTTATTAAATAATTCTAAACGTCGGTAATTCGCTAAATTAAATATTATGAAATATAAGTGGTTCGCTACAAATTAAATCAAAAATTAACAAAATATAAAAACAGTGACTGACAGCTTCTTCTTAGCTGGTAAATTATGTTTCAAAGATACCTGTTTACTGAATAATAATAATAATAATAAAATGGTTTATTTGTTTATAAAGCATTACATAGCTTATAACAAAGATGTTACCTATTTACTTAAACATGCATGATACATGTTCCTACAAGTGCGCACAATTTTTCTACGTGTCCTGGTACATTCGAAAGTAAAGGGATATTTATTCTCGTCGGTCGGCGCCAGCTGGCCAGCGGCTATAGTCGCCAGCAACAATCTTTCTACGTGTTCGTATCCTAAAGATCTTAAACTGCATTTAGATACAGGCCTCTGTACTTACAAATACAACCCTATCTCTAAAAAAAAACAAGCAATTTTTCTTTATTTAAAATTAATTATATGTCTATACACCAATTTTTCCTTTAGAAATGTATAAAATTTATTGTCATTATAGTAAATTGTCGGCTATTCAACTAACTGGTTATTTATACCAATCTCTGAAACTATGAACAATTATATTCTAAACTAAGAATTATATTGGCCATAACATTCTAGTACTTAGCAACAAATTCTCATTGTGTAGACATTTCTTGTCAAACATAAAAAAATAACAACTTATGTTCATATTACATTAATTTGTATAACAATATAAAAGAGAAAAAATCTCCAAACTGCTTGTCACATAATCGTTTGTTTAAATAATGTTATTATATAATCAACGTTTAGTTTTTATCTCAGGACAAATTTAGTAATAACGTTGTAGGTTTGTAATTGTTATTACTATGATTACTAATTACTAATGGATTCCTATTTGTTTTGCAGGAAGAATTATGTCTGGTAATCATTGGGTAACTCGGGATAAAAACGTCATTTGGGTTATTTTAAATCATGTGAAATAATGTACTATCTCAGGAGTAGCTTAATAAATGGCCTACAATAGTGTAGTTCACTTATAACATTAATTATTTGATCTGAAGGGAAAAGAATTAAAAGACTTAATGCACACTTACGACACAAGCCTAAGCAACCAAAATTATTAGCCTGTACTAATCTAGGATTCACGGTAAGTTCATCGAAAATCAATTCATCGAAAATCAATTCATCGAAAATCAATTCATCGAATGATCAATTCATCGAATGATCAATTCATCGAAATAATTTGATTCATAAAAATATTTGGTAAATATTTGAGAGGAATGCCGACGGGATCGGAAAGCCAAAAAAGCAGTGGTCAATAAAAGTTGACATACTACACTTATTAAATAACTATCATACTTGGTCTATTAATAATTTTTAAATTTTCCATTCAGAAAATACGCCAGGTAAAAGATACCTGTTGGATTATTTTGAAATCGAACAGGGCTCCTTAGATCAGAAAAACCCGGTCAATGGGATCATAAATGTACTTAATACACCCATTCTTAAAGGATTATAAAAATGGTATTTCCCCATCTGTTAAGTCTTAAGGGTTTTGTGTTATGTACATAGTTTTACTATTCATATTTACTATACCACACATGATTTGTTCAATGTACGGTGATTCTAAACAGGTGGCATTGTTATGTTAGTGTGAGTTTGTTTTGTCATTAAACTAGATGATGGGTAGCTCGCTTCGCTCGGCTTCTTCTAACCAAACCCTTACTAACTTAACCTAACCTAAGATAGTGTTTTGACATTAAACTAGAAGATGGGTAGCTCGCTTCGCTCGGCTTCTTCTAACAAAACCCTTACTAACCTAACCTAACCTAAAATAGTGCTTTATCCTTAAACTAGAAGATGGGTAACTCGCTCCGCTCGGTTTTAGACTTTTACTAACTAAACCTAACCTAATTACCTTGTTTTTAGGCGCATAGTACTTTATTTTCCCCCATATTAGCCCGATTTAAATGCGCATCATTGTGTATGAATTTATAAAAATTATTTGCGTGCAATTGCCCATAACCTGTCTTATTAAACCTTAAAAACAAAACATTTATTTCTTTTATTATATAAGTTTTCTTATTATATTTCTTTATTTATATTCAAACCCTATGTCACTTTATTTACCTTTTTTTAAACCATATAAAAAATGTACGCAATTATTTCTTAGCCTGTCTACTTTTATTGACCACTGCTCTTTTCACTTTCCGATCCCCTCGGCATTCCTCTCAAATATTTACAAAATATTTTTTTTTCGATGAATTGATCATTCGATGAATTGATCATTCGATGAATTGATTTTCGATGAATTGATTTTCGATCCATTGATTTTCGATGAATTGATTTTCGATGAATTGATTTTCGATGAATTGATTTTCGATGAATTGATTTTCGATGAATTGATTTTCGATGAATTGATTTTCGATGAATTGATTTTCGATGAATTGATATTCGATGAATTGATTTTCGATGAATTCGTCGGTTACCCTAATCTAGGACTAGGGTTTTGCACGGTAACCGACGAGTTCATCGAAAATCAATTCATCGAATATCAATTCATCGAAAATCAATTCATCGAAAATCAATTCATCGAAAATCAATTCATCGAAAATCAATTCATCGAATATCAATTCATCGAAAATCAATTCATCGAAAATCAATTCATCGAAAATCAATTCATCGAAAATCAATTCATCGAAAATCAATTCATCGAAAATCAATTCATCGAAAATCAATTCATCGAATTATCAATTCATCGAATGATCAATTCATCGAAAAAAAATATTTTGTAAATATTTGAGAGGAATGCCGAGGGGATCGGAAAGTCAAAAGAGCAGTGGTCAATAAAAGTAGCCAGACTAAGAAATAATTGCGTAAATTTTTTTATATGGTTTAAAAGAAGGTAAATAAAGTGACATAGTGTTTGAATATAAATAAAGAAATATAATAAGAAAACTTATATAATAAAACAAATAAATGTTTTATTTTTAAGGTTTAATAAGACAGGTTATGGGCAATTGCATGCAAATAATTTTTATAAATTCATACACAATGATACGCATTTTAATTGGGCTAATATGGGGGAAAATAAAGTACTATGCATCTAAAAACAAGGTAATTAGGTTAGGTTTAGTTAGTAAAAGTCTAAAACCGAGCGGAGCGAGCTTCTAGTTTAAGAACAAAGCACTATTTTAGGTTAGGTTAGGTTAGTAAGGGTTTTGTTAGAAGAAGCCGAGCGAAGCGAGCTACCCATCTTCTAGTTTAATGTCAAAACACTATCTTAGGTTAGGTTAGGTTAGTAAGGGTTTGGTTAGAAGAAGCCGAGCGAAGCGAGCTACCCATCATCTAGTTTAATGACAAAACAAACTCACACTAACATAACAATGCCACCTGTTTAGAATCACCGTACATTGAACAAATCATGTGTGGTATAGTAAATATGAATAGTAAAACTATGCACATAACACAAAACCCTTAAAACTTTAACAGATGGGGAAATACCAATTTTATAATCCTTTAAGAATGGGTGTATTAAGTACATTTATGATCCCATTAACCGGGTTTTTCTGATCTAAGGAGCCCTGATCGATTTCAAAATAATCCAACAGGAATCTTTTACCTGGCGTATTTTCTGAATGGAAAATTTAAAAATTATTAATAGACCAAGTATGATAGTTATTTAATAAGTGTAGTCTGTCAACTTTTATTGACCACTGCTTTTTTGGCTTTCCGATCCCCTCGGCATTCCTCTCAAATATTTACAAAATATTTTTTTTCGATGAATTGATCATTCGATGAATTGATCATTCGATGAATTGATTTTCGATGAATTGATTTTCGATGAATTGATTTTCGATGAATTGGTTTTCGATGAATTGATTTTCGATGAATTGATTTTCGATGAATTGATTTTCGATGAATTGATTTTCGATGAATTGATTTTCGATTAATTGATTTTCGATGAATTGATTTTCGATGAATTGATTTTCGATGAACTTACCGTGAATCGTTTTGCACTGATGTTTGGAATGTCCGGGTTTATACCTGAATACTTTATATTTGCCACATTGTAGATGCATTTACCTGTTTCGTCTGTTAAAACAGTGTTATAATTCTAGTACTGTCAAAAATCGATCTTAACGAAATCTAAATAGAGATAAAACGATATTATCGATACTTTTCTTTGTGCGGGCACTGGATCTAGCGTAATTTCCGCGGCTGCATATCGCCAGGGTTTGGGATGCAGTCTTGTGTATTTAGCTCCACTAGTATCTAGTATGACGCGGCTCAAAACGTTGCTGAAGTTTGAGATTATTGGACGCTCGTCAAGACCTGACAAACCTCATAATTATAAAAATAATAATAATAATAATGAATCTCACCTAACCTTAATGTTATTTTACAATTTAGTAGACAATCGAGTACATACAATTTTTTAATGTTAACAAATAATAATATTGTTTACTTAGTTCAATACACAGTCTAATAAATATCGCTAAAAGTTAAATTATTAAGTGTATACCTGTTGAGTTTTGGAGGTGAAATAATTTCTAAAAAATAATATTGCTATCGAAACCCAATTTAATTTCGCAATGAGAAGTTTATGGTTAATAGTGTCGAACGCTTTGCTGTAATCGATGGTAGTGAACATGATCATTTCCTTGTTATCACAGTTTTCATGTATCACGGGTGAATTTAAATAATGAGGCGCCAATTTTAAATCGGTTAATTATTATTTTGGTAGTTTACTGCAACTCACAACACTATATAATACTAAAATTAGAATTATGTAACAGTTACCAATATTTTAATTGTAATGGTGCGTTCACAACCTGGAAATTAGAATTAGTACTTAGAATTAACGTAAATGTTTTGTATACGTAACTGTACGTTAGCGTTCACAACCTTCTAAATTAAAATTTAAAGTTTGCAATCTACAAACTCTTACGTTAATTTATTATTGACGCATGCGCAGAAAACGTTTGTGAACCTGAAAATTTCTATGACCATATTGTTCTGTTTCTATTCATAATTTATATTTTCTATGAGTATAGATATAAATTTTCCCTCTATTTTAATTCTTTTCAAAACTATGAAACACTCAAAACATCATTAGCAAATATAAACAGCTGTCAAATATCGATTGATAAAGTAGATATCGATAGAAATTTACCGATACAACGCTGTCAGTGTCTTAATTTCTTAATTTACATGGTGAATACTACTTAATTTCCAAGTACAAATTTTATATTAAGTACTAATTTAACGTTAATTCTAATTTCTAATTATGAGGTTGTGAATGCAGCAGTCTTAGTAGATAGATATATACTTTATTCTTGCCTTTCGCGTTTGAATGGAGTACAGTAATTACATTAATTTCCAAACTTAACTATATAAATAATAATATATATTTTAATTTATAATATAATCTAATAATTAATATTATTTAATAATCTAATAATTAATATACTGATATAAAAACACTTAAAAACAAAAAGAACATCGTACATATAAGTAACAAAAACAGTAGCTTTTTATGTTTTTTTTTTTTTCAATTCCTTTTCTCTTCTTTTCTTTAACACCTTTTTCATCCATGTCGTCCCAGCACCAAACTCGTTCAGCAATTCTTGTATTGTCCTTGTCTCTCTTCTTATCTCTGTACAGTTTTTAGGGTTTTGTAGGTATGACCAAAAAACCCTTATACCGTCATTTTGTCGTCTGTCTGTCTGTCTGTCTGTCTGTCTGTTCGGTAAAAATTGTAGCCAAACGGCTAAACCTAGAGAGTTGAAATTTGGCATGCTTATACAACTCTTTGACCCGCACATAGGAAAAATACTAAAACATCTAAAAAACATACCCCCCTAAAAATATAAACAAATATGTGCTCATCGAAAACAAAAATATTTTTTTTAAATTCTGAGTAGGGTATCAAATGAAAGCCCTTAGTACGTGGATTAACGATCAAATTTTTATTTTTGCAAAATAAATTATTTTGATGCGATTTTTGCCAAAATTGTGCAAAAAAATTTTTGTCCCACACCCTGTAGCCCAGATGGTTTAATCTAAAAATCTAAAAAAATTCTAAGTAATGTATATTGGTGTGAACCGAAATAGTACAACAGGAATTTTTGATCAGATTATGTTTTCGGAAAATAACGCATTTTTTGTGGTTTTTGGTTCACAAAGTACAAAAGTTATACCAATGTAAGACACTCACATGCAAGGCGTACGATAGCTTAATGGGTTAGAGCATTGGTGTCGTAAGCTGGAAAACGAAGGGTTTCGAGTTCGAGTACGGAGCGAATTTTATTTTTTCTGTTTTTTTTTTGCATTTTTATTATTTTGAAATTATTTTGTCAAAATTCTAGTTATATTTTGACAAATGTTGTATTTAATTTTTAAGAGCGTAAATTTAATAACCAGTCTTATTATATGATTAACAGACGATAAATTATTTTAAAAATATCGTTCATTTTGCCGTGATTACTACAAGTGAAATTTGTCCTACGCACTCAGCACACCGCCTTCACTTATTATATACCTGCGAAACCCTGAAATGTGTGAATATTCACACTTCACATCAATTTTTTAGATGGTCTATTGTTTCTTGCATTTCTCCGCATGTTCTGCACAATCTCCCGTTTTCTTCCTTCCAGTATTTACTAGCCTCTGTCTCGTTTCCGCACCTGAATCTTGCTATTGATTTTTGGTGCTTATGGTTTTCTTACAGATATTGTGGCACCCATTGAGTTTGTATGCTCCCATATTCTTTAAAGTACTTGGCCTGGTTGATCTTATTCTGCTGGTTCTGCAGCTATACCTCTCTATCTCTTTCTATACTTATTTATTCAACAGCAGCTCTTTCTTCCCACCTTCTTCTTATTTCGACCTTGCAGAAACGGCTACACCGTTTCTCTCATAGTATTTTGCTTCGTTTTCCAGTTTGTATCTGTATTGTTTTCTGTTACTTTCCAGCATTTCTTCAGGATTTCTTTGCTGCAAAATTGTATTTTTCGAGCATTTGTCTTAGTAAAAGTCCCTATTTTCAAATTTTGAAACACATCCAAAAAGACGTAATCTGAAATTGAATAAATTTGATGAGAGATTTTAAAAATGTGGGGAGATAACTCTCCAAGATCGAAAACACTAACACTGATGACTAATTGAAATACAATATATGAATTATATAAAACTCTTCAGTTTTAGAATACATTAGATATCCATACGTTTTAATAAAACTAATATTTGCTACAAAATTTACATTAATAAACAAAATTACACGATATTTATATTGACTACTTTGAAAATGCCATCATCATCTCCACAAGTAACACCTTTGTATGTTACAGGAGTGGTTCTTAAAGTAAACATACCAAAAATACACATCTAGAATAATACTAGATAGATTTTTTTAACGGATCAGAACAATACGGAGGATTGTTAGATCCAAGGACTCTCGGCTGAATGTAGCAGATGATGATTGTTCATTTTTGAAGTGGATGAAATTTGGGTCGTTATGTTTGTTATTCTAACCGCCTTTTAGTCCCAAAAAATTGTGTCAAGTTGAAAGTAAAAATTTTAAGTTTAACTGTTGTCCAATTTTACTTTCCCAGTGCAAATTTTGAATATATTTCTTTTTTTGTGGGACTTTTGACTCAGATAATCATTCATTTTGCGAGGAAGGTTCAACATTGACCTGCATTTTATTCTTTTCTGGACGTAATTATAAAGCTACTGTAAAGAGGTTTTATATTCATCATAGAAGGCATGTTAGCCCAAGCTTGACCAAATGGGGTGTGTCACATCCCAGTATATTAATAGTGGAAATGATGTATCTATTGACAATATTTATGAATTAGTTAATATTTAACAATAATTTATTTTTTTTTTGGCAACAGCGCATTTCGAACGAATTATAAATAAATAAACGTTGTTAGTATCTAATAGCAACTAATTCAAAATTCAAGCTTTGCTTGAGAAATGAGAAGGAAATTGTGTCCTCCACCAAAATACATAGACCAATCAGAGAGCTAGCTAAATTAGTATGTGTGAGAGTTGGTGTGAACGAGAGATGCAATGTTGTCAGTCAACACGAGACGCAACTTGAAGTATGATGCAATTTAGGAAAGAAATTGGCGTGATTTTGACTTTTATTGAAAAAATTATTAAAAAAGCATTAAATAATTAATTTGTTTTTTTTTTTGTAATATTGTTCTATAGGCTTGACAGCATCTAACTGTATAAATTTTACCTTATTTTAATTGATATTAAATGAGAAAAGTCTAGGGTATACTACACCCCACTTGGTTGGATGTGTATATTTTGGTCAACTACGGGTTAGCTAATTCCATAAATAATAGTAACTTAACTGTATCAATACTGCCAGTTTTATTAAAGATGCCGCCTAACGATGTTTAAAATTCGGTTATACACCTTGCATCTCTTTTCAATGAAGGTGCAAAAGCAAGTGAGATTCGTCAGAGACTTCACCAATAGTTAAGTAAAGTGTTAAGCACTCAGAACAGTTTTTTATTCATTCTAATTCTTCCAGAATGGACATAAACGCGTTCGAAACTTGAGCAGACTTCCCGTCCAGCTTCTGCTGTGTATCCTGGGTACATTCAAAAAGCTGACCAGCACATTTGGAGCAATGGGCGATTATCTGTGAAATTTCTTTTACAGCACTGGAAGTCAGTATTATTGGCATAGAGGAACTATCAACACATTACAATGTTGTCCTGATAACTAGTAAAAATATCAGAGAATATTTTAACCATTTTCGAAAGAATAGTTTTCGGCAGGGGCGGCTCGTGTATAGTCACTGCGGAACTGCAGCACCCCCTATTTTTGTCGATATATAATTATATTTATTAATTTAGTCATATTTGCTTGTAATAATTAATTTTATCATAAACAATTGTTTATACTCTTAATTTAGTATAAAAAAAAAATAGGTACCGTATATTCCGGCGTATAACGCGCACTTTTAACATTGAAAGTTTGGTCAAATTTGTTGGGTGCGCGTTATACGCCGGGTATAAAACTTACCCGTTCGAAGATTAGAATGGTAATAGTGTAAATAGGGTATAAATAGGATTCCTGTTATATAATGAATACATAATATAAATACTAATCAACTAAACTATCTAAATTTATACATATTTATTTATATTATTTATATACATAACAAAAAAATACCTTAATTATTAATTTAAATAATCTTTATTATGACATAAACTTAACTTAAAACAAAACCTTTTCCGAAACCGATTAACAGATATACCTTACCGGCTTATACATACGGTTGTTATGAAGGAATATTGGCATAAAAGTGTTTCCAGGAAAGCAGATTATAAGGGTGCGCGGTATACGAGGAATACATGCAAAAATTAAAATAAATCTAGCACCTCTAGATTTGAGGTGCGCGTTATACGCCGGAATATACGGTAAATAAAAATACATCTTGCAAGCAGCACGTGAACCGCCCCTGCAAGTTTCAGCACTAAGGGGAGGTAAGAACGCTAGCTGAACTGTTTTTTTCACAGTGTCATATCATATAGCAATATGACGTATGATGTAATGATGCGCGCGCAAGTATTTACACTCCCAGTGACATAGGTAATGCGGCACTGTGCATCAAGCAGTTCCTTTGCTAAGTTTGTAGTGTAGTAATGAATCAGGATAGGTTAAATGCACTTGCAATGATTTCAATTGAGAAAAAATTACTCAACAGTCGCTCAGACATCAAAGAAAATATTATTGACCTTTTCGCTAGAAATAAGGCAAGAAGAATGGATTTTATTTTTAAGTGATTTTGGAATATACCAAAATGAAAATTTATGGATAATAAACAATATTTTTATGTTATTTTTTTTTTTTAATTTTGACGATAACTTCGAAATTTAACACGCATTTATGATGTGTTTGTATATTTAGAAAGTTGCAGCACCCCCGCGATTTAATACCACGAGCCGCCACTGGTTTTTGGCCACCATTAGAATCGTATTTAGTGAGCAGTAATCTAAATTTTTTATCAGAACTGCTATATACTACTCTTTTGGGTGGGGAGGTACTTAACTGTCGTGTAATAAATCTCACTGTTATGTAAAGAATACATGTTATTATTTTTTTCGGGCAAAATACAATCTTATATGCAGAAAATCTTTAAATTAACTTCATTTTTGAAATCTACGACTTCCATATACCCGAAATTGATATACAACTCGACAAATTGGACGTAAATAGCAAAATTCAATTTTCGAACGTTATTTCGAAAGCGACGTCATTTGAGACCAGGTGCTGCGGACAAACCTAAGCAAATAGATGCATTTCGTGTATGCATGGAGCATCTTACTTAAATGTCATAATTTACAGCCGTTCCGGCCGGATATGTCATATTTTTTATTTAATTTCGGGCAAAACCCGAATAATAACAAGTCATATGCCTTTTTTTATTTCAGTTTTGTAATTTGCAGGTCCAATTTGGTCGAGAGCGATATAAAAAGTGTCAAAATAATATGAAGTTGAGAAATTACACATTTCGGCCGCTATCTTAATTTCGGTGCCCTTCAGAGAAAAATTCCGCACATATTCTTGTAGCCAAGGATATGCCGTATAGATTTAGGAAGAATTGAAACAAAATGTTAATATACGCAGATTTGCAGTGCTAGAGTAAATCATCATGTCTCGAATTTGGGAAAAAAATCTATAAAAATTAAAAATTTTCGCCATTTTGATAACAGAATCGTAATCTATGACATTAAATTAATAGAAAACAAGCCATATCATACGAAATTCGTTAGCCATTTCAGAAATCACTTTTTTGCGTCTGAGACTGAATTATGGACGGTATCTTGTAAACTAAGTGACAGAAATTCGCGTACGACGCGGAAAATTGTAGCTAAAGGTCAATTCTACAAATATGTATTTAGCTATTTCGCTCTATCTTAACCCTCTCATGCGCCACGTACATGTACGTGGACACTTACAATTTTCAGTATTATTCTAATATCTATACTTGAAATGAGTATCTAAGTGAACACAGTCCACGTTTGTGTACTTAAGTTTACCATAAATGATCATAAAAGGCAATAGCTATATCGTATTTTCAAAAAAAATGATTTGAAAAATGCTGCACGATGTAAAAGTTCGAGTTGTACGAAGTGAACGAGATATATTTGTAAAAGATGCGAAATATATCTGTGCCCTGAATATTTTGAGTCATATCATACCTAAAATAAGTAAAACGTGTTATATTTCAGTAATTCCAATATAATGTGATTGATTTTTTTTAAACCTTGCACTTTGTCCACATATGTGGACAATTCTTTTTTATTAAAAAAAAAAAGAATATTTCAATGTACTTTTTTCAAAATTGACGTTCTTTTGCCTAATTTATACCAAAATTCTTATAACATATTTTTTTCGTACGATAACTAAAATCTAAAAAGTTGCGCATGAGAGGGTTAAAAATGAGTTATCGTTCTTGTAATTGGCCGCCATCTTGAATCTGCCTCATTTCACAAAAAGGTGCTGGGGGTCAAAATGGTTTAACTTTTATTAAGAACACGTGTGCCAAATGGTATTCCATTATCATCAAGTGCAGTATTTTTCGACGTAGGCAAGACTATAGGCCAGCGGTTCTTAAACTTATGTAGTCCGAGGACCCCCTATTGAACAAAATTTGTTTTGCGGACCCCATCCCTTCCCTAGGCATTTTACGTCGTTCTTGAGACTTAATTTCTGGCTCAATAATCTCATAGGCACTACGTTATAATAAATTTTGGTAAAAATGTATAGCTGGTTATTTTAATAAATGGTCTTAGCATTTATAGAGATGAACATTTTTATTAGCATATAGAATAAAAAACATAAAATGAATAAAAATAGTAGTAAAAAGAATTAGAAAAGTTACAAATTATAATACGTTAAGCTCATACAAACAATTCTTGGTCAAATATTGGTCAAAATAGATCTTATTATAATATGTTTTCTGTAAATAATTTGAAGTTGAATAAAAATAATTATTTTTTTTCCTAATTATTGTTTAGTTATGTCAAAAACTAGTTAGCTAACAACAAATACAAAAAGTCCTGACCATGTAGGATTTTTATTAAATGAGTTATTTGAATAAAAGCGAAAAGTTGGGGGATGCAAAGTTAATGTCAAAATTGTTTCGCGGACCCCCAGAGGTCCGCGGACCACAGTTTAAGAACCGCTACTATAGGCCTTCAAAACACTCGTTCTCGCCCATCTGGAGAATTAAACTCAACCACTACTCATTTCTGCACAATATACTGCTATAGTTTTCATCCATCCAGTTCAAATTCTCACGAGCGAAACGCAATTTTTCAGCACGATAATTTGCGAGAAAAGCGTGGCAAGTTACAGTTCTTCTGGATACAAGCCCTTGTTTCCTCAATCGTCTTTGGACAGTTCGTAGCAAAATTTCCAAATTTCGATCTTCTTCGAAATGACGTGAGAGAAATTTAAGGACCAGTCATGATCGCGCAGGACAATTAGGGTAAGAAATCAGTCATTTCGAGCGCTTGTGACTCATGGAAGACTTGAACCAGGCTTTTTATGTAGAAGCCAGTTTAGATTGACACGCTGATGACGCTTTATAGCGTAATTAATAGAGTTTTTAACTACATACAAAACACCAGCGATATTCCAATACTGCGACCATCTTCATATAATGGCGCAGCTCGTACAACGTCTTTTGGCCGTTTAATTTTATTGAACAAAAAAAGACTTGTAGGAGTTTAGAAATCTCTAAAATGGGTAACTAATGGCAAAATTTTATTTTAACAATGTGTTCGCGCTACTTTCCGGTGCGAATCCTATATCTATAAGTGGGGGGTTTTTTAGCTTTAAATATTTTTTCTATACATTATCGAACAAGCTTGCTCCGATAGCAGCTCGTTTATAGTATCGTTAGTGTCGACAATTCTGGCTATTTCAGCCTTGTGTTACGGTAAAACCCCGTTTTCGGGCTCTACAGAAGACGACCCCGTCTTCTATTAATTTTGCGACTGTGGACTTATTGTGTGTGTATCAACGTGGCTGTGTGTCCCATCTCTTCTCTCTCCAGAGTGGACCAGACTACTGCAGTTCAAAGGGATCTTTGATCCGACCGCACATCAGTACGAGGTAAGTCCATTAAACCGCTATTTCTCCCATCCTATCTTCTACATTCTACAATCGCGTGGATTACGCATGATACAGTTCACCCGCTTACTTTTAGTGCTCCTCAGAGCAGGGTTCTGGTCAGTGTCCCCATCCGGGAACACCACCAGATCACGCACTTAACACAATGAGTTATTTATGTTAAAAATTACGTATTTAATAAGCGATATTATATAGTCTTCGTTCAAATGAGAGTAGTTACCTTGATATTTTTTCTCGTATTTTACCTAAATAAACTATCTCTTCTTCTTAAGCTATTTTAACATTTCAATTGTAATTCAAATTTCAGCTTAAATTCTATTGGCAATATAGAGATTTTATCGCTAGAACGCTACCGTCAAAAATATTAAATCTTTCCAAAAAAACATATGTTAACAATCTTTTCCAAATATTTCAACTATATTGTAGGCTTAATATGTTAATCTAGTCACATAAATTTAGATACTTATTCAGTTATGGTAACTTACCAAATCTCGATTAAAATAAGTTGATAATACTTGTTTTTGATCACTCAATTCTTGTTTGTATTAAGTTATTGCTATCCTCTTACTCTAGTTCGACTCTGAACAAGTATTAAAATTGTGCTTATCTAAAAAAACTGGAAATTAAAGAATGTTTACAAGTTTTGAACCGATTTGATTAATAATTTATGTTGAAGATTTATTAGTTGAATTTTTATTTTTAATATGAAACTAAATACCGCCAAATATTAGCAAAAATAGTTAAAAACTGGTTTTTGACATTCGACGTTTCCTTGATAAAGTGTTTAAATCAAAATATAATGATACCTTGAATTTTTCATAGAGGTATGCAAATAAAGAGACATTATAAGAAGCGTCGATAATATCAAAGGTCTTGTCCAGCGCTAATATACATTGATGTTTTGCGCCAAAAATATATAAATGATTTAAAAGGTATCGACAGTACAACCATCTATATAACGTGCTACAAAATACAGGAAAAGAAACTGAAATTAATCACGAATTGGAAAGAACCACAAATACAGCATATAGCAGAATTTTGTCATAATCATTATCCTTCTTCTATTTTGGGTACTTTATTGATTTTTGGACTCTCACATAGGTCCTCCGTTTTGATCTGTTAATTGGTAGATCTTTCCATGTGTCCTGTATACCAATACTTGTTACGTCTTCCGTTAGCTGATCTCTCCATCTCTTTATGGGACGAGTGATAAATTTTCCTTCACATATATTCCTCACCTTTCTGTCCTTCATCCGCATCACGTATTATATTCACTGTAATCGTGTACCTCTCCGTTCTTGTGTGAAATTCGGCCTTGAGTACAGTTCTCGAATATCTTTGTTTTTGCGAATTCCCTATTTACCATTAGTTTGAATGTGACCAAAGATTTGGCGTAATATTTTATTTTGGAAAACTATGAGATGTTGTCGACCTCGCTTTGTTAAGTACCACATTTCGGAGCCATACATAACTATAGAACGTACTATAGTTTAATTATAACCTGATCTTGGTGTTTCTAGACAGAAGTTTCGTTTTTAAGAGAGGACCATTTGCAAAATACGATGCAGTAGCAGCTTTAATTCTGTTCATAATTTCCTATTGTATCAGATTCACCTAATTTAACATGTTGCCCAGGTATTTAAAAGTATAAACTCTCTCAGGTGTTGCCATTAACTTTTAAGTTGGTCATAATCATCATCCACCAGCTGAATATATTCAATTCTCTCCAAATCTTTCTCACTTCTACTACTTGCTTTTAGCTACTCGTTCTTTTATGTCACATACTCCTGTTTTCCAATTTATTTTGTGATCTAAAACAGTGTTTTTCAACCTAAACCTTACGACGGTCCTGGCAAAAAAAAAACAATTTTCTTTACACAGACCGGTAAAATACATATTTTTTTACGCGAACCAGTGAATATTTTACAAGTATAATTTTTTGTAAAATTCTGCAAATTTACATTAAAAAGTAAATATTTTTAAGTTACTACCACACATGAAGATTTATAATTTTATATAGCTACAAGTTCTAGCCGTAAATTATTTTACAAAAAATATTAGTCTATTACAGTCTTCAAACTTCTTACATCTGCGGAAATGTACAGTTTAAATGCAAATAGCTTTGGAACCCCAAGGCAAAAAGCCACAATAGGCTGTATTTTTTTAATATTAAGGTCAAACATTTTAAAATAGTAATTTAGATGTTTATTATTGAATTTAATCTTGATCAAAATTGATTAAAGCTGACTACATATCTATATTTTTTAAACATAGGTATACTATTTTAAATAGTAAATAATACACTTGGTTATATTCCACAAAACCAAGTGTATTATTTACTATTTATTCATCATGTTCCATCAAGAGTTAACAGCTAAATCTATCAATATTATACTATTTTACTTTTTAAATAATGCAATACCTACCGAATATAATTTTTAATGCAAATTATAAATAAAAATTGAATCGAATAATTAACGATATACTGTTTTGAATCTTAGTAATTTATTTATTTTAAACATTTATTAGCAATCATTATAAACATGAAATCTAAGAAATATAGTAATTTATCAACGTAAAATCCAATAATATATATTTAAAAGTACAAAGTACATATTTAAATGATAGGTGATATAAGAAGTAAATAATAATGACAACTCAACAAATTTGAACTTTCTGTCGAGTAAAATTACCTGTTTTGGAATAAATATGACCTACTGATGACAAAAATTGATGTGAAATGTGAATATTCACACATTTCAGGGTTTCGCAGGTATATAATAAGTGAAGGCGGTATGCTGAGTGTGTAGGACAAATTTTACTTTGTAGTAATCACGGCAAAATGAACGATATTTTTATAATAATTTATCGTCTGTTAATCATATAATAAGATAATTATTAAATTTACGCTCTTAAAAATTAAATACAACATTTCTCAAAATATAACTAGAATTTTGACAAAATAATTTCAACATAATAAAAATGCAAAAAAAAACAGAAAAAATAAAATTCACTCAGTACTCGAACTCGAAACCCTTCGTTTACCAGCGAGTTTTAGCTTACGACACCAGCGCTCTAACCAATAACGCCATCGTACGCCTTGCATGTGAGTGTCTTACATTGGTATAACTTTTGTACTTTGTGAACCAAAAAACTCAAAAATGCGTTATTTTCCGAAAACATAATCTGATCAAAAATTCCTGTTGTACTATTTCGGTTCACACCAATATACATTACTTAGAATTTTTTTAGATTTTTAGTATAAACCATCTGGGCTACAGGGTGTGGGACAAAATTTTTTTTGCACAATTTTGGCAAAAATCGCATAAAAATAATTTATTTTTCAAAAATAAAAATTTGTTCGTTAATCCACGTACTAAGGGCTTTCATTTGATACCCTACTCATAATTTAAAAAAAATATTTTTGTTTTCGATGAGCACATATTTGTTTATATTTTTAGGGGAGTATGTTTTTTAGATGTTTTAGTATTTTTCCTATGTGCGGGTTAAAGAGTTTTATAAGCATACCAAATTTCAACTCTCTAGGTTAAGTCGTTTGGCTACAATTTTTACCGTACAGACAGACAGACAGACAGACAGACAGACAGACAGACAGACAGACAGACAGACAGACAGACAGACAGACAGACAGACAGACAGACAGACAGACAGACAGACAGACAGACAGACAGACAGACAGACAGACAGACAGACAGACAGACAGACAGACAGACAGACAGACAGACAGACAAACAGACAGACAGACAGACAGACAGACAGACAGACAGACCGACAGACATACAGACAGACAGACAGACAGACAGACAGACAGACAGACAGACAG
This sequence comes from Liopterus haemorrhoidalis, assembly GCA_963971575.1. NCBI lineage: Eukaryota > Metazoa > Arthropoda > Insecta > Coleoptera > Dytiscidae > Liopterus > Liopterus haemorrhoidalis. Next base: position 20,570,673 of record OZ020624.1, read on the forward strand.
ACAGACAGACAGACGACAAAATGACGGTATAAGGGTTTTTTGGTCATACATACAAAACCCTAAAAATGGTGGAAATTTGTAGCACTCTCAGATTTATAGTTTTTCAATTTTAAAAATTTACCAAAATCATTGAATCCAAGCAAAGAGTCATTAAAATATATAGAATAAAATCATTTAATTAAAGTTGCGGAACCCCTGAAAACGTTCCAAGGAATGCTAAGATTCCGTAGAACACAGGTTGAATACCACTGGTCTATTAGATATATATTTTTTTTAATTCGGGAACCGATTTATATTTAGCAGCGTACCGGTATAAATAATGATGGAGAGGGCGAAGTTCAATAGGTGCATAAGCAGGACAACTGCTTGTGTGTGGCGACCCGTGTGTTGTCATTCGTGGGACCCCCCTTTAGTAGAGTTATGTCCAAATGCCGCAGGTGTTGATAAGAGTTTGCACACCTGCGCGTTTTGTGTTCGATTCGAGTGAAGGTGGTCTTATGACCACCTAACATTGGTGTATAATTGGTATATATATATATATATATATATATATATATATATATATATATATATATATATATATATATATATATAGATATATATATATATATAGGGCGGATCGAGGAATTGAATCGAGGAATGGGCGATTTAGATGATTCAGCCCGGGTGATTTGGATGTTTCGGTCCGGGCTCACGAGACTTGTTGGCCATTTATAGGGAACGATTTAAGAGGCCCGGGTCCCTGGTATAAACCAAAGTATATTTAAGTAAACTTACTTAATTTATATTTTCAATATTAATATCGAAAATAAAAATACAGCCCAAAAAGCTATCGGCCCATCGGGCGATGCCCGATCGCCCGATAGGTCGATCCGCCCCTGTATATATATATATTCATATCTTTATAATTCAAATAAATTTTAACATTGTCAGTTTTCAAAAATGCCGCAGATATTCTAAGGAACTTTTTTGATTTTTTGTCCGGTTGGTGGTCTATTTGAAACATCTTTTGATCATATTTTTATTATTTATTACATTTAAAAAATTTACAAAAAAATCAGTACGTGTAAGTTTAAAAATGTTAATGTGGCATTTATAATTTTGGAAATTTATGATGGTAAATTATGGTGAGTATTGGTAATAAAATGGTATTTTAATTTCAAGAAGCAAATCATGGTGGATACTAAAAATAACAACTTAAGAGATCTATAATATATTAGATAAAAAAAATAAGGAGAATTAAGGAGGTGTCAAAATATACGGAATATTCGGTCCCATCCAAATTTATGGTAAATAGAGAAGCTAGAAGAATAAAGATATCTGATCACTGTACTCAACTAAAAGATAGATAATAAGTGGTACAAAAATTTTAAAATAATATACGTGAAGTTCGATTATACTCTATCTTAGAAAGACTGATAGTAATACATCTTTTTGTCAGGCAGTTACCAGTGACGTGCACATTTTAAATACGTTTAAATTGGTTTTGTGTATTTCTATATTAATATTTATCATTTTATTAAACGCACGTCTGTGACCATATTTATCATATCATTAAACGCACCCCTGTGACCATATTTTTCCTCAAAATTTTAAGGTAACATTTTTATGATCTATTGTGTTTAACCCTTAATATGCCGGTCACCATGGCGTAGTGGTTAGTGTAGCGATGCACTGGCTTCTAGACCATGAGGGCTCGGGTTCAAATCCCGGTTATGGCATGGAAATTTTCTCGAATAAAAAATTGTCCTGGCTAATTGCCAAAGTAGCAAAGGCCATTAAATTTAAAAAAAAAATACCCCTAAATGTGCGGCACACTCGGTTGTTTTTAACAATATTTCGTTTCGAACTATTCATATTTTGTGGGCCGCTTCTGTGTGAAAAAACAATAACTTTTTACAAATAATAAATTTTATTACTATCAGTCTTTTTGAGATAGAGTATAGCATGTACTAGTTCGATTTAGCATGTCTAGAGAATGTTTGAAGCAGGAATGGGAAGTCGGAGTCGGAGTCATGAGTCGGAGTCGGGAGTCGGGAGCCGATCAGCTCAAGCTTTTTGGAGGAGTTGATAGTAGGAGTCGAGAGTCGGAAAAACTATTGACTCCCGACTTTTTGATTACATTTTTATCAAGGATGAGAACAAACCGTAAACGAAAACAAAATTACGATATTATCAGAAATTTATACAGCGAAACTAAACTGGATTTTTGTTTTTTCAAATTATAACGAGCTTCGTAATTATTTCTTGTTTCATGTTGGCAGCCAAAATCTAAATGTCAAATTGAAAAATGTGATATATTATGAAAAATAAAGTATATAAAATACAATGAAAATGTTTTAAAACTAATATATTTGAAAATTTGTATTAAAAATTACACAAAAAGTCGATAAGAGGTGCGTTCGGCATAAGTTAATAATCTACACATTCCGCATAATTTACACAAGAAACGTTCGGCATAAAGTTTTTGTGTGTTCTGTGCTGCACGAAGATAGCTGTTCGACAAATATCGTGCAGTGCAGTTTATGTTGCAAAATCGTCACAAGTTCAGATCGTGCAGCAATCTGTGCAATAGTGTTTTTGGTGGTAAATATAAGTTATTATTTCTACTAAACAATATGAGTGAAAATAATCAAGATATCATTGTTTATGCCTGCAGCATTTGCAAAATAAATAGCACAGACATGTACCTCATGGTGGAACATGTAAATACACTCAAAAACACTCAAAATTTTCTGAATACAAGCGAAAATGTACTTTAAATTTATAGTCATGTTTGGAACAGTACTCTCTGCATATTCAAACACTTTTTTGGCTTGGAAAATTCTTTTGAATTGTCTTCCTCACCAAATAAAATTTATTTTATATTACTTAAAAGCATCCCAAAACCTTCATGCGTCATTTTTAGGGTTTTGTAGGTGTGACGAAAAAACCCTTATACCGTCATTTTGTCGTCTGTCTGTCTGTCTGTCTGTTCGGTAAAAATTGTAGCCAAACGGCTAAACCTATAGAGTTGAAATTTGGCATGCTTATACAACTCTTTGACCCGCACATAGGAAAAATACTAAAACATCTAAAAAACATATCCCTCTAAAAATATAAACAAATATGTGCTCATCGAAAAAAAAAATATTTTTTTTAATTCTGAGTAGGGTATCAAATGAAAGCCCTTAGTACGTGGATTAACGATCAAAATTTAATTTTTGCAAAATACATTATTTTGATGCGATTTTTGCCAAAATTGTGCAAAAAAATTTTTGTCCCACACCCTGTAGCCCAGATGGTTTAAACTAAAAATCTGAAAAAATTCTAAGTAATGTACATTGGTGTGAACCGGAATAGTACAACAGGAATTTTTGATCAGATTATGTTTTCGGAAAATAACGCATTTTTTGTGTTTTTAACTAAAATATGTTAACTATTTAATACGTTGTGTAACATACCAGATCAGTACCTCTCGTGGCGTGGTTGGATTTGTCGTACGCTTAATAATATAACTGAACTTGCAAACTAGGGTTCGAATCCTGTTGATTTTATTTTTTGTTTTTTTTTTTTGTATTTTTATTTTGTTTAAATTATTTTGTTAAAATTCTAGTTATATTTGGTAAACGTTGCATTTAATTTTTTAAAGCGTAAATTTAATAACCACTGGAAAGTGTTGAAATTATAATTTAATTCTATCTTTGACGAAATCAAAGGGCGGGACTTATGATGTAAGCAACCAATGGAAGCCATAGGTGCAATTTTCATAATCTTAATGAACTTTGCTATATAAAAAAAATACTGCATATATTTAGAAACTTAAATAATGGTATTAGGCATTCGAATTAAAATTCATAAAAAAATATTTTGACATAAAATTTGTTTTGGCATCCCAAATAATCATCGTTCAGTTACTAAATACCTGCAAAACCCAGAAATGTGTGAAAATTCACACTTCATTTATTTGTTTATAAAAAGAAGTTTAGAATAAGAAGAATAACTGCACAATCTGAAGAAAGCGTTCGTCTTTGATTTTCTTGCACAGTGTGCAGAGTGGTCACGTCACAAAAAACTTGCACAGCGTTAAAACTACACAGTTATGCCGAACGCACATATGATAAAAATTTCATTTTATAAAAACAGCTCATCCTAACCCAAAATATTTAATGCAGTTATAGTCTGCTTATAGTCTTTGATTTAAGCGGAACTAGATAGTGAAATCTACTAAATTTTATCGATTAAATGAGGCTTTTTATCATTTTGTTTAACAAAATCTTGCTTAGATCCTTAAAAAGTGAGCTCGTGATAACTTAAGAAAATAAAAATTCTAATTAGTTTCGCTTAAACGTTTCAAATAGACTTTACCATTTACGAATCGAATCGACTTTAAAAGGAATCGAGAGTCGGGAGTCGATTATTTTTCTGCAGACTACCCATCCCTGGTTTGAAGAGAGGAATGAATGCAAATTAAAAATGAATCATCTCGCTTAGAAAAATGCTGTTCGTCTAAACTTTAAGCTACAGCATTTTACAGTACTTTTAACATTTCGGTATTCAACTCGTTTGAAAATGTTTCTGGGAACTGTTATCCATTCAGATTTTAGTAGTCAAATCCCAGTTAATTCATAATATCCAAGTGTTGAGTTACGTAAAAAATTAACATGAGAATACTGGAATAATCCTTAAAAATTATAGCTATTTTATCAAAGAAAAATACTAGAAACAGTATTACGCAACTGTTGCGAAAACACTTGTAATATCTTAATATTCAAAAGTGCCTTTCAACTGGACACTCCATCATGTCACATTTTGAAGAAGCTTAAAGACATTTCATAGTAGGAAATTTGAATTTTCAAACGTGGCAACACGGTTAAGAAACGACTGAATACAATGCTTCTGGCATCTATATTGTAACCAATTATGTTAACAGAAATATATGTTACCTCTCGCTCTAATACAGCGCTTCTCAAACAAAATAAGGCGAGACATAGCAGTCACGTGACATTTTGGTTTTATGATTTTATGACAAAATCCCTGCTGATACCATTTTCACATCAGATGTTTAAGATCGGATGTTAAAGTGAATGTGTCTTTAAACGCTAATGTGAAAACGTATGACCTCGTCTAAATACAAGCGATGTTGAAGACAGAGATCTGCGTCTTAAACATCGTCCGCATTGCCAACATAATTTCTATTATAAAAAAATACTCTTTGAATTTGTGCTGTCAACATTTTGTATTATCATAAACAAGAATACTGTATTATATCGACGTTATAAGAAGTTTATACTTATTGTTATAATAAAATTATTTATTTTAATAATGTGTTTAATAAAATACAGAGCTACAATAATTGAGATAAAATGTATCGACTTACATGTTAATACAGGTGTAATATATTCTTTATTGTAGTGTCTTTATTGTAGAATGAAATGAAATATCCATATTTGTTTAAAATAATTCAAAATGTGCGTCTGCGCAGACAGTTCTGGTAATTTCCTGACGGTAACTTAAGGACAAAATTACTGTAGCTGATGACAGCACCGAAGATTTAAACATCAAGTGTGAAAGCAAACCGATGTTAACCGGTGAACTTTAAGTTCACTCGTCTTAAAGTTCTAGTGTGAAAAGGGTATGTGTGAAAATCTAAAGCAGTATTTCTTACGACTAATTTTAAAACTAGTGGTTCTTAAGTGGTAAGCGAATATTCTACGCATGCTATTACATAGCAAAATATTAATTAATGCCCTTGGTTTTCTGGTTTCTGACTCTCGGAATCCCCTTTTTTGCCACTTTGTTTCTCGGACTACTTTTACTTGCAAGAAGGCCTTTTTAAATTTGTCAGCAGCTTTTAAAAGGTTAAAAACTACATGCCTAGATTTAGTAAACAATATCCCGGAAGACCTAGTATGAGATAGAGGAACAACATTATAAAAACTGTAGTGAAAGTTACTAATGAGCAGCAGAAGTGGTTTTATTGGAAGCATACGAGGTCCAAAGGAACACGATCTTGTAGTATAGCAGGAGAAACAGTTAATCTTGATCAGCAGTATGATGTCCTCTTTGAAAGCCACAATCTTCTTCCAGTGCTCATCCCACTACCGAAAACAGCTCCTTACGGTCAGCTTTCGGACAACAGCTACCAAATCTTATTCCTTTTAGGTGATTTTTTAATTTGGGGAACAGCTAGAAGGAGCAACGGAAGCATCGCAAGGCGCCATGTAAGGACCATGCGGAGACTGACGAAGTTGCATAATGCAGTGTTTCATCAGATATTGCTTCATAGGGTGCTTTCTGCAGTATGTGATTAATCCCCAAATTTTGAGCTAAAATTTCAGAAACAATAGTTTTGGCATTCCAAGCTCTTCTATCTTTCTCACAGTTAAATGCCGATTATAATTAATAGCGATTCGGTTATGCAGTGCTGTAACTAGGCAGGTATAACAGGTGCACAGGCACAGGGCTTAAGTCGAAAGGGGGTCTGAAAAATGGGAGGCCAATGTGGATAACCTTTTTGAGCAACCATGCGCAGGGCCCTGAAAAAGCTAGTTACGGTTCTGCGGATATATTCCATGTTTTCGGGTGCTATAGTCGTTGCAAACCTGCCAGAATGAGGATCCCATTCCACTGAAGTAGAACCATTATTTAATCGTATTATTGTGTATTACTCCTAGATTTATCACCAATAAATCATCAAATAAAAAATAATGTATTAATGTTGTAGAGAAAGAGAACAGAGAGACAGAAGGAGAAAAGTAAGCAGTCAATGGGAAGGAAAAAGAAAAGCTTTTTACCAAAGTATCAGGTACTCGTGCACGGAACTGGAAAGAATGATAATACGAGGGATTTTTCCTAAATTCTGGAAATTGTGCTATAATTAAACTACGCAGAACTTATCGGCAATGTTATTGGTGCCAGACAAGTCTTGACATGTTTACGCAACTATCTAGTGCAATATTGTTCAGTCTAAATTAGGTGTTCGACTGATATAGACGCGATTTCATAGCACTATTTTTGTAACCATGGAAGACGCAACAAAATCTTAAAGAGCAATAATTTTATTTTTGTGGAAAGAAGGTGTGAAAACATCAGAAATTATTCAGCGTCTGCAAGTAGTATTTGGTGAGTCTGCAAAATCCAAAAGTACTGTTTATCGGTGGATAGATCGTTTTAAAACCGGTAGAACATCACTAGAAGACGATCCACGCAGTGGGCGCCCAAGCACGTCGGTAAATGAAAGAAACATTACTGCCATCGAAGACCTACTGAAAGAGGACAGGCGAATGACTATTCGTCAAATTAGTGTGCGCCTAGGGATAGGTACACGACAAGTTCATGACATCTTTCATGATTGTTTGGGCATTAGCAAGGTTTCGCCGCGCTGGGTGCTAAGGCTGTTGGGACCAGAACAGAAACGCAATAGGAAAGTTCTTTGAGGATGGCTTAAAAAAATTAGTTTATCGTTGGGATAAATGTATTCAGTTAAATGGAGATTATGTTGAAAAACTACATTGTAATAATGACGAAAATTAACAAAATAATAAAAATTATAGCTAAATTCCCAGAACTTTGGAAACATCCCTCGTACAACGTTAGAGAACATCATGATTGAGAAAACTAGATCAGTGTTAGGACAAGAGCAATACAACAAAATTAGGGAATCAAGATACAATTCTAAATGTAGGATAATAAATATGCCGTGGATATCAAGATATTTAAAGAAGAGATGGAGGAAAAAGAAGGTAAAAAAAGAACAGATTTGCCAAAGTTACGGTAGGGAAAGCGAAACGTTAGCACATTTAATACAGGGTTGTCCGGGTCTAAAGAAAAAAGTTAAAGAAATAACTGAGGTGCTGTGTGATTCTGGAACAGAAATATCGTGGATGAAAACATTGAGAGCTAAAAAGGAAGGTTGATATGAAACCATGTTTAGTTTAATTATTTTTATTTTATTTGGGTTGTACTGGTGCAATATATTTTTTTATTATTACTATTTCTTTTTTGGACATTAGATTTAAGAATTACGAACTGGTTAATTAACAAAACAATTATAACGATTTTTGTAGATTCTAAGCCAATAATGGCATGAATAATATACTATCTATCAAACATTTTACGAATCGTACCTATGATTTCAGAGCAAGAAAAGCCAAGTTTTTGGGAAAAACATTCACGACCTTAACACTTACACTGCGGCGTACTATTGTCGACTGAAGAAATGCCACTTGAAAGGGCACTCATAAAAGTCCCCCCTATATGGTAAAACCTGTTTTTCACAATGACACACTCAGGAAGAAAGATATATCCACAAGTCGAATTCTTTCCGGGCAATTATGCTCGTATGCCCAATATTGAATCAAATACCACTGACATTTCCGAACTTTTGGAGAAGACTGAAATTTAGAAAACCTCTTGGAGAGCGTAGGGCAGATTTTTCTTTTCCTGTGTTCTCAAATATCGGCCGGGGGACCCATAAACAGAGTAGAACCCTGTTACCAAAATACGTACCACCTTAAATGAAGTAGAAAGAATGAGAACATCATGGAAAGAAATTACGTAAAATGGTCTGATAATAAAATTTTGAAGCCCTATGTTCCTCATAGGAACCAGAAGTACACTATATATAAAAAAAAACAAATACCACGTGAGGTTGTGTTTAAGCCATGAAATAATATCGCAATACCTTAAAAGTGAGTTTTGATGACGCAGCAAAACAGTTTGAGATGCACTGTTGCAACTCATGGTGTTAGCTGAAGACCCTTGTCTTGGAGTATTCTATTCATACAGTTGATGTCTGAGTGTGATTGAAGTTAGAAAGGATTGGGGTTTTTTATTTTTTTAGGTTGGTACTTCAGAATCATTGTTATGAGTCTTTTACAGGACCGGTGGTGATTATTTTAAATGGTTTTTACAACATTTAAAAAATTGATAATTTAAAAAAGAAAAATGGGTTCTAAAACTTGCAAATTACATTTAAAAATTGACGATCAAACAGAACAAAATATAGTAAAAGAGGCCAAATTAAAGCTTAAAACCCGATTTTTATGAACGATTTTTAATACTTGCAGGTCTTAACGTGTTGTCCCTTAAACCTGATATTCTCCAAGACCAAAATAATAAATAAATAAACGTGATTTTGTTTTAGGTATGGTGGCTAGATATAAAACTAAAACAGTTTTATATGCTGATGATTCTACGATCATTTCAAGATCCACATCATTTAGCGATTTAATTAGTAATAGTGATTCACATTTAAACGATGCTAGCAATTGGTTTGCGGCAAACATGTTGTCTCTAAACACAAACAAATGTGAAAGTATGGTTATTTCTTTAAGAAAGTATACATTTGAGAGTCCAGGCTTTATTAAATTTTTAGGGGTATATGTTGATAGGGAATTAAATTGGAAACACCATGTTGATTATGTGAGTGGTAAGCTATGTAGAACAATTTTCTTACTGAGAAATCTTGTGGACATAGTAACTAAAGATGTGCTCTTAGTAGCTTATTACTCACTTTTTCAATCACATATTTCTTATGCCCTCTTAGCATGGGGACACTCCTCCTCTGCTGATAGAATTTTTGCATTGCAAAGACGCGCTGTGAGACTCATTGACGGCATTTCTTACAGAGCAGACTGTCAAAAATCTTTTTTATCTTTGCAAATTATGACTCTGCCATCACTCTACATTTTTGCCTGTTTAAAATTTTTTTACAAAAATAAAAACGACTTTAAATCTTTTAATGACATTCATAATCATAATACTAGATACAAGAATGATATATATCCTAAATTCAGCCGCCTATCAAAATCCAGAAATAGCACTACCTACTACGCTATTAAATTCTTTAATAAATTGCCAGAGTCAGTAAGACTTTTACCCCAAAATAAATTTGAAGCGTTTGTGAAGGATGTGCTAATTCAAAATCCATTGTACTCTGTGTCCGAATATTTTGATTTAAATTTTTAGTATTATCATTAGTTTTTGTATCTAAGTAATAATTATATCTATGTGTAACTCTTTTTGTATAAATCTACACTATTTGTTTGACTGACTGTAAACAATTTAATTGTATTGTATTGTGGTCAATAAATATTATTATTATTATTATTAGATAGTTTAAAACTACCTTGTGATACTAATTTGTGTGAATCTAGATAGTAATTTCTTTTTTTAATTTTACATGCAGTTATATCAAATATTTTTTAATGTTCGTTTTTTTGCGAAAAATATGATATTTTAAATTTCAAATATCAAATATTAATTCGTATTGTTGTATTTAATAATGGAAACTAATATGATTGTTAACTTGCTATGAAGTAATTAAGAAGTTATGTCGTTGTTATTATGTATTATTTTTACTGTAGCAAATTCAAGTTTTAGATGTGAAGAACTTGTAAGGATTACGTGGGGTAACCACCGACTATATTCCTGCTTAAAACAGTTGGTATTGCCGGGATAAATTATGAATCCTGCGCCCCCATCTACAATAAACCCTTTTGGCTGTCCTTATTACTATAAGATTATCCTAGACCAGCGGTTCTTAAACTGTGGTCCGCGGACCCCTGGGGGTCCGCGTATCCATTACCGGGGGTCCGCGAAACAATGTTGACATTAACTTTACATCCCCCAACTTTTCGCTTTTATTCAAATAACTTATTTAATAAAAATCCTACATGGTCGAGACTTTTTGTTATCTAACTACTTATTGACATAACTAAACAATAATTAGTAAAAATTTAATTATTTTTATTCAACTGCAAATTATTTACAGCAAACATATTATAATAAGATCTATTTTGACTAATATTTGACCAAGAAATGTTTGCATGAGTTTAACGTAAATATAACATAATTTTTAACTTATTTTAATTCTTTTTACTACTATTTTTATTCATTTTATGTTTTTTATTCTATATACTAATAAAAATGTTCATCTCTATAAATGCGCAAGACCATTTATTAAAATAACCAGCGATATATTTTTACCAATATTTATTATAACGTAGTGCCTATGAGATTATTGAGCCAGAAATTAAGTCTCAAGAACGACGTAAAATACCTAGGGTTGGGATGGAGTCCACAAAAAAAAATGTTGTTCAAGAGGGGGTCCGCGGACTACATAAATTTAAGAACCTCTGTCCTAGACAACAGGTACAATTCCAGATTGTTTGACCAACCTTTTCGGTGGCCTTAATTGAGTAAAAGAAGATATATACAGTCTGTTCCAAACGTTTAGGCGGAACTAAATGGGAATTTCGTTCTTTTAGGTTGTCGCGAGAAGGGACTTTGCTTGGGTTATTTAATTTTTCACGTTGGAATGGCAAAATTTAAAATTCCAATAATGAAACCATGGAAACGAATGACATACGTCAAAATTAAATTATTTTTTTTACATATTTTAATGACTGCTAATAAGTGTTCAAAGTTGCTTTCCATTTTGAACACTTTCGCATCCTTACTCTTTAGTTAAAAGTAGCTCGGAGCATAACAAAAAATATTGCACGTTCAAGTCGTACCTACTTGAAAGTACTTGAAGTACCTCCAGCACGAACCGTTTTAAAGTTTAAATTAGTTGTCAAAATAAGTATAATTTATTTTATTTATGTTTAAAAGGTATATTTTAATGAATATAAATGTCATATACCATATTTATCAATATATCTTGCAAAATTGAACGTTTTTCTATTAGAATTTCATGCTATGATCTTATATGACTTCGCGGCCCCCCGACGAAGCTTTCACGGCCCCTCAGGGGTCCGCGGACCCCGGTTGAGAAACGCTACTATAGGCTATTCCAAACGTTGAAGCACAACTATATTTTGAAATCTAGTAATTTTTATCTTATAAATCGGGATTTTTGTGTTTTTGTTTAAGCTTTGTAAATCATACTTGCATTGCAAATTCTAGGTTAAATAGACTGTCATTATGAAAGATCACTTTTATTACATTTTAATTTTTTTGGGTCATTCGCAATACAAATTTTTCATTTATTATTATTTTATTGTCTCCAAAAAACGTAAAAATGTATAATGTATTATATTCTTTATAATAAATGTTACTCGTTTCCATGGTTTCACAGAGTGGCTAGCTTTTAAAATTTGGGGGGCTAACGGGTACCAGGAAATATTTATATATTCAAACATATTCAAACTACTACATTTTTCATTTTTGTAGATACATAAATAACAAATGTTAATATTATATTTAAAAATATACATATATGTATTATATATGGAACAGTTTGTTAAAAAAAAAAGAATAAGAGATAAGAAAAATTGAAGAAATAATCCTTTTGCAGAATAAAAAGAGTACCATATATTTGAACATTTGTCTGAGTTTCGTAAAATGTACTCAACAACAATTTAAAAAAAACTTGGACTGTTAATAAGCAATGTTTCTGGTAGCCTTAAGTGACAATTGACACTCAATATACATTTATGCAAGGATGAGAATTATATTATTTTGTTACGGTCCTGAAAAATATCAAGGTTTTTCAGAACATACACTTGAAGCGACTGAAAATTTTGGGCGCCGGAATTCAAGAGAAAATCTATAACATAAATAGTGAGTAATTAAAGCTGACAGTTTCTACTTAAATTGCTATTAATTTATTCAAATTGATTCAGAAATACCAAAGTTGTTGTAGCCAACGACTAGTATATTCTTTTCATAATTCACATACTGCGCCTACCTTATAACATCAGTTAGGGCCTTCCATCCTTATTGAGGTAATAATCTTTAGAAAAAATGAGAGCCAATGAACATTCTTTAAATCTATAAGCGGAAACTTAAATAGTGAATCATAGTACTGACTTCACTCATTTGTTTTTTTCTCTCACATAGTGAACAGCAAATTATATTTATAAACCTGCATTATATAATACAAAATCTCCAGTTTTACATTACATTCTTCTTCTTCTTATAATTAAACTATTATATTCTTTATTTCTCCCTAGACCTTGCGGCGTTCAGGGCATTAGCCATTACAAATAGAAATAAAATAAATAAAATAACTAAAACAATACAAAACAATCCAAATTACATAACATACAATTTAATTTACAATATATTACATTTTCTCTCATTTCTTCCTTCTTGCTCCAGTGTCCCTCTCTTTCTTCCTATTCTCATTCTGGTTTCCCTCTCCAATCTTCTTCCTTCTTGCTTCCAGTTCTCTCGCCCATCTTTAGTTTATTTTATTGCATTCTCTTCCCTCCCAACCGTTTCTTCACCCCTCCTCCTATCTCCCTTCCTTCCTCCCCATTTCCAGGTGACCTCAGCCCCCTTCCTTCCTTCCATTTCTCGCCTTCTGCCTCCCACCGGGCCTCTTCCTTCCTTCCTTTACCCCTTCCTGTTATCCTTCCCCGATCTCAATCCTTCTTGCCTCTAATTCCTTCACCCACCTCTCCCCCCTTCCATCTTCGTGCAACAGCTCTAGTGTGCTCCCCGACCATACTGTCATCTCTCTACACCACTTCGCGAGGTGCTCTATATCTTCTTCCTCCTCCCCGCACATCCTACACATCTTATCCTCCTGTTTCCTCCAGTATCCATTTCCTCTTTCTTCATTCCCGCACCTTAGCCTCGCAATCCTCCTAACTCTACCTCCTGACCTTCCTCTTTCTCCCTTCAAATAGCTTGGTACCCCTATAGTTCTGACCTCCTTATATCTCCCTGCGCTCCTTGATTTGTCTATTCTGACTGTCCTTTCTTGCTCCTCCACTTCCTTATCCCTCCTCCACAACTCCTCAATCACGCTTATCCCGTCTTTTCTTCTCCTTTCCACCTCTGCCGCATCCACTCCGCATCTCCAGTAATACTCCTTTCTCATCTCCCCCCATGCGTACCATCTTCATTTCTGTTCCTCTCTGGCTCTTTCCTCCCAGCATTCCCTCATTATTCTTTTGTCTGTTTCTATTCTTACTTTCTCCTCGTACTTAACCGCCCTCTTTCCTGTACCCACCTTCATCTTATCCCTTTTCAGTTCCTCTCTTACAATATATCCTGGTGTTGTTCTATCTACCCCTAAGATCCATCTCAAATACCTCTCCTGTACTCGTTCTACCTTCTCCCATTCCTTCCATCCCCAAATTTCCACCACATATAGTAGGATGTTCTTCACCACGGTGTCAAACAACCTCAATCTCCATCTAATATCGTCATTAAACTTCCTCTCTCCTATACTCCACAGCTTCCCCATGACTATTGTTGCCTTTTTTACTCTTTCCCTTATGTGTAGTTCAGCCCCATTGTTCCTCGCTAGTACATATCCCAGGTATTTTAAAGTCTTCACTTCTTCTATTTCTCTGCCGCCCCATTCCCATTTTATCTTCTTTCTTCTCCCTCCTCCTTTACTAAATACCATTACCTTCGTCTTGTCCCTGTTTACTTCTAGTTTTTTCCTTTTGAAGTATTTAACAGCCCTTTCAATCATTCTCTTTAGCTCCTGTTCCCCCTCTGCCATCAATACTATATCGTCCGCGTACCCCAATGTCCACAACTTCATCTTCCCTACTACCACTTTTCTTCTTCTGGTGCCCTATTCGCTTACCGAATGTTATAGGGGAAAGTCGCCCTAACGTGTGGTGGCGATTTTCGGAAAATACGATAGTGATATTGTTTTGTTTTGTTCAATGGAGAAAAATGCGATTTTTTGTTGTTTGTGTTTTATTTTTGTGAATCATATCAAAACAAAACAATTCATTTGGTTGTGTGCCGCAATGTAAATCGTGAATAAAGAAACACATTACTTTCTAAACTTGCCGGTCCGCGAATATTTTCTAGGTAGTTTGCCGGTCCGCCATGAAAAAAGGTTGGGAAACGCTGTTGTAGAATAATGTACCAATCGTATTTTAAAATAAAATGACTTGGACACGTGGAAAGAATTAACGAAATCACACCAGTTAAGAAAATCTACAAAACAATACCGTAAGGAACAAGAAAAAGAAGACATCCAGTGACTAAGGCCGCGAACATACAGAAAGCCGGCACCGGCTTTACTGGCAACAAGCGCTGATCTGCCGCAGTATCTGTCCATGTTTTCAAATATAACCGCACACGCTGCGTACTGGTCGGCGCCGGTCGGTGTCGGCTACCCGCTTACCGAAACGTTTAATCAGTTTAAGCAGCTTCTTGTCAGCGCTGAAATAAAAAAATATTTAAAAAATCTTGCATCATCTTCTTTTAATTAAGGAAAAAGGTGGTGGTATTCCCCATTTTTACGTCTCTCTTGGTGTATTGCATGTTTACCTTTTTTTTGTTCCATTTTTAGGGTTTTGTAGGTATGACCAAAAAACCCTTATACCGTCATTTTGTCGTCTGTCTGTCTGTCTGTCTGTCTGTCTGTCTGTCTGTCTGTTCGGTAAAAATTGTAGCCAAACGGCTAAACCTAGAGAGTTGAAAATTGGCATGCTTGTACAACTTTTTGACCCGCACATAGGAAAAATACTAAAACATCTAAAAAACATATCCCCCTAAAAATATAAACAAATATGTGATCATCGAAAAAAAAAATATTTTTTTAAAATTCTGAGTAGGGTATCAAATGAAAGCCCTTAGTACGTGGATTAACGATCAAAATTTAATTTTTGCAAAATAAATTATTTTGAGGCGATTTTTGACAAAATTGTGCAAAAAATTTTTTGTCCCACACCCTGTAGCCCAGATGGTTTAAACTAAAAATGTGAAAAAATTCTAAGTAATGTATAATGGTGTGAACCGGAATAGTACAACAGGAATTTTTGATCAGATTAGGATTAGTTTTCGGAAAATAACGCATTTTTTTGTGTTTTTTGGTTGACGATGCATACATGTTATACTCTTATAACACACTAAGTTGATAAGCGTTTGGTGGTCTAGTGGCTCAGTTGCTCGACAACCACACAGGATCGTTATTCACTACACAGGTTCGTTCCTGGCTTGTGGAGTCAATTTTATTTTTTGTTTTTTTTTTCATATTTATTATGTTTAAATTAATTTGTTAAAATTTTAGTTATATTTTAGCACATTTTGAATTTAATTTTCAAGAGCGTAAATTTAATAACCAATTGGAATTATATTTTCATTCTGTGTCATTTATACGAAGCCAGAGGGGCGGAGCGTATGATTTAAGACAACCAATGAAAGCCATAGGCCCAATTTTCAAAATCTTAATGAATTTTGTTATATAAAAAAATACTGCACTTATTTAGAAACCTAAATAATTATATTAGGTATTCGAATTAAAATTAACAAAAAAATATTTTAACATAAAATTTGTTTTTAAAGCTCTGAGATTAACAGACGATAAATTATTTTAAAAAGATCGTTCATTTTGCCGTGGTTACTACAAAGCAAAATTTGTCCTACACACTTAGCATGCCGCCTTCACTTATTATATACCTGCGAAACCCTGCAATGTGTGAAAATTCACACTTCACATCAATTTTTAAATATAGTGATTCAGTAAGAAACAACTCATGAATCAGAACTCGCCATTGTCACTTATTTCAACATATAATTGAGCCAATATAAGAGTAGCTATACACTTTCAAAACTAACGTTCACTCTATACTGGGCCAATATAATTAAAAAATGTACGATAAATAGGAAAAAATAAATAAAAACTTCAATATATAGGTTATGTCATCTGTCAGTGTCACATGCAATATCAGCGTTTAGCGTGTGCTCAACCAGTAACCCAGTACGCTTGTTTTCGGTACCGATTGTCAGCGTTGATTTACCAGCTTTCTGTGTGTTCGCGACCTTACTATGGTCCCGCTGCGTTCCCAGTCTGTCATGGCAAAGCATTTCTGAGCACATCAGATCCTTAAATGTAAAAAAATAATATTTATAGTCTCTTCGATTAAGTTGACAAGTCTAGAAAGGCGGCAACAAATGAAATTATGCCACTAAAGGCAACCAAGAACAGAATATTATTACTTCTGTTTGAAAACAAATTGGCGAGATCAAGCCAATAATAGCGAGAATGGAGGAAAATTTTGTAGGCGGTTAAGTTGTCAACGTGCTAGAAATGCATTAATGAAAAAAATCTATTTTTTAGACTCATCATGAAAGATCGTCAAAATCTTAGTAATTGTGCGAAATATTTGAATGCCATGATAAATCTGAGTCGTTAAAACAGCAAAAAATTCGAGCTATTGCTTCATATTACTTAGAACTTGCTTAGAACAGCTTATATATGCTGTTCACTTTTGTAAGAACAAACTTAGAGGAAATTTTGATTTCAATAGTTCGCACCTTTGAAACTTTGGTATTCAAAAATGGCAAAAAATGTCAATTTGACATATGTCATAATAAAAAATTATATCTTAAATATAATGATCATAACCAAAAAAATTCGAAGTCTGAATTACAGCGCAAGGAAAATTTTTAAATGACATTTAAAGTCAGTAATACGCTACTAAAGTAACCAAAATAACTAGATCTGGTTTGTCCTTACAAAAGTGAACAGCATATATAATACATAATTTTTAAAAATTGATATTTTTTTAACTTTTTCAAATTTTCCAATATACTGGATTTATGTCGTATAAATAACGTAAATGTATAATAAAAAATCACTTGCTAACCCAGTTATTACGCCCATGACGTAATTTATTATAAATTTCCCGCTATACAGTATTTGTTCTGCGTAAATCGTACCCGATTCGCAGCGCTATCTACTTTTTTTTTAATTTGACATAGAGTAAAGTAATTTTTATCTATTAATTCGGTCTTTTGATCATTTTATTTAAGCTTTGAAAATCATACTCACATTGCCTATTCGAGATTAAATTGACCGTCATTATAAAATGTCCTTTTCATTGCATTTTAATTATTTGTCATTCTTAATAAAAATATCCCATTTATTTATTTTTTTGTCCTCAAAATATATAAAAATGTATGAAAATTTTTAATAAATGTCATTAGTTTCCATGCTTTCACTGTTGGAATTTTAAATTTTCACTTACCAATGTGAAATATGAAATAACCAGTGATGGGATTCACCCGGTTCGCTCGAAGCGTTTGTTAAGAAATTTTAAGTTCGGCGAACCGCTTGTTGAAATACTTTCGATACAGGAAATGACCATAGCCGTCAGTTCAGCAGAAGCTGAAAGAGGCTTTAGAATAATAGTACAGGAAATGAAGCTCAAAAATGACAAAACCTCGCAATTTTTTCGTCCAGCATCGATTTGGATAAAAATTTGGAATTAGACTCATTTCACCCTCTAGTTCATTTTCTACATTGTGCCGTTGTACGCTTTTTGTTTTTTAAGGGTGAAAACTACCCCTAATTGTAAAAAATTATAAAATAACATTTTAAACCTTAATATGGGTAAAATTTGGTTTGGATTAGCTAAATATGGATCGTTTTATGCTTTAGAATACAATTTCATAATGTTTCAACCCTTAAAAATCAACCCTTGTTGGATTAAAAAATGATTTCATCTTGCATCGATTTGCACCAAAATTTGAAATTAGGTTCGTCTCATCCTCTACTTCAAATTTTATATCATGCTCATGGGCACTGTTTATTTTTTAAGGGTGAAAACTACCCCTAATTGTCAAAAATTATAAAATAACGTTGTAAACCTTAAGATGGGTAAAATTTGGTTTAGATTAGTTGAATAATGGTTGTTTCATGCTTTGGAATACAATTTCTAATGTTTCAACCCTTAAAAACCCACCCTTGTTAGAGCTTGATATAAAAAAAAATCGCTCCGAACCGTGCTATTCGAATGTTTCGAAAAAAAAATTATTGGTTTTTTAAACATAGCTCCTTCATTTTTAGTGATAGAAAGTTTTTTCAAAAACGATTTTGTAGGGCTTTTCAGGAGCTATAAGACTATGTAAATTAAATTCCTTAAGATCCCTTAGTTTTTAAATCGGGTGAGTTTGAAGGGCTCGAATAAGGTGATGTTCGCTTGTAAATAGAGGTTTTAAACGGCTATATCTCGCCAAATATTCACTGTACAGAAAATATATGCACAGAAAAATTTAAGTCATTAAAAAAGCTACAATTTAGTGCTCTATCATTTTTTTCGTATCTCCAGTAATTTCGGAGATATTTTGAAGAAAAGGTTGAAAAATACGAAATCGCAAAAAATCGTTTTTTCTTTAAACTCCAATTTTTCTAAAATTAGGCATTTTAAATTGGTCAAACTTCTTGGGTGTACTGAAAATACATATATGAAGAGAACCACAGAAGGGTGAGAATCACTTTTAATTAGGGGGGTAAATAGGGGGTTGTTTTCACTGATTTTTTCGCCGGTACTTTTAGTAGGTACCGACCTTATTTTGATCATAAGTCGCTTAATTTTTATGGTAGAGATTTTTTTCTTTTAGTTTGAAAGGTCTAATCAAATACTTTAAAAAAGATTCAATGAGTTTTCCTCGAAAAATGCAAAATTTTCCTGTTATTTGACTTTGAATCTTTCAAATTATGCATTTGGCGAAAAAAAAGTTAACCATTAACATGCCGTATCTCAGTTCGTATTGGTCGTAGAAAAATAATAAAAACAGGATTTTGTTTGTTTTTTTAAAAGCTACAATTTACTACAGTTTTTTTTGATAAAATGCATATTTTTCGAGTTATTCGCAAAAAACTTTTTAAAAACATCGATTTTTTCGTCGAAAAACTGTTACTTTCAACCGCGAATAACTCAAAAAATATTAATTTTACGAAGAAAACGTAAAGACATTTTTTTCTTAGAATTACTTTTCCCATCGATTCCTACAATTAAAATGTAGTAAAAAATTTCCACCCCCGAGTTGGGGTGGCAACCACTCCCAAGGTTTAGCGTACACCGGCATGATGTAGAAAATGATCCTTGGGCTATTCCCTACCTTCTGTGAAAATTTCACGAAATTCCATGCTGGACGAAAAAATTGCGAGCCAAAATGTTTCATTTCCTGTACTATAATATATGCACAGGCGTTATGAATAATATATGCACAGAAAAACGAACCAGACTGATCGTTTCAAATATAAGTAATATAATGGTTATTAATATGAATGGTTTGCCTTTAATAGATTGGGATCCAGTATCGATAGTGCTAAATTGGTTAAGAAGCTACCAGACTTGAAGACCAGACTTGACCAGAATGATCCTCGTGTAAAAACAAAAACGGAAGTAGAAGTGACTGAAAACCAGAGGGCTATTTGGCAATATTTAAAATAATTACATATCTTAGTTTAATTTAAATAAATATACTATTTTGAATTTTGTGAAAATGTTGTATTTTTAAACAAATATCCCTGCGAACCGGTTGTTGAGAAAATTGAATCCCATCATTGGAAATAACCCAAACACGTTGATCCTTCTCGTGACAACCTAAAAGAACGAAATTCCTAAACGTTTGGAATAGCCTGTAGTTTTGTCAATAAAAATAGTAAATTTAATTTAAAAACACAGAAATTCTGAGCGTCAATTTGCGCCAAACATTTTAATTAACTAACTTACTAAACAGAGGCTTGCATTGTAAAAAAACGTTCATTATCTACGAGTGAACACGCATGCGCGTCACTGCGTGCAATATGAAGAGCATTATGTATTGACAGTTGGACATATAATCGTGTTTATTATTTGATGGTCGTAGATAAAGAATTTTTTCTGGTTGATTATTAATATTAACGAACGTAAGATTTTTTTTGAGATGTTCTTGTTCTGACGTAATTTCTTCGTTATGACAAGTGTTGCTGACGACTCGGTAATAAAATATCAATGCACTTCGTTCTTCTGACAGTCACGAATAGAGAAACAGTTACCATTTATCAAAACAAGCCACAGTTTAACACAGCACTCAAGCTTACAATTAAAATGTAGTTAGTTCAAAAAGATTCCAACTTTTTTATGCACGCTTCAAACAAACTCAGCAAAAAATAAAAGCTTCATTTTAATCATAGACTTTTTATGATAGATCAGATTACTTCGAACACAAGACGGATGAAATATGATAAAAAAAATGTATACCATAAATAAAAAATTGATGTGAAGTGTGAATATTCACACATTTCAGGGTTTCGCAGGTATATAATAAGTGAAGGCGGTATGCTGAGTGTGTAGGACAAATTTTACTTTGTAGTAATCACGGCAAAATGAACGATATTTTTAAAATAATTTATCGTCTGTTAATCATATAATAAGACTGGTTATTAAATTTACGCTCTTAAAAATTACATACAACATTTGTCAAAATATAACTAGAATTTTGACAAAATAATTTCAACATAAAAATGCAAAAAAAAAAAACAAAAAAAATAAAGTTCACTCCGTACTCGAACTCGAAACCCTTCGCTTTCCAGCGCATTTTAGCTTACGGCACCAGTGCTCTAACCCATTACGCTATCGCACGCTTTGCATGTGAGTGTCTTACATTGGTATAACTTTGGAACTTTGTGAACCAAAAACCACAAAAAATGCGTTATTTTTCGAAAACATAATCTGATCAAAAATTCCTGTTGTACTATTTCGGTTCACACCAATATACATTACTTAGAATTTTTTTAGATTTTTAGTTTAAACCATCTGGGCTACAGGGTGTGGGACAAAATTGTTTTTGCACAATTTTGACCAAAATCGCATCAAAATAATTTATTTTGCAAAAATTAAATTTTGATCGTTAATCCACGTACTAAGGGCTTTCATTTGATACCCTATTCAGAATTTTAAAAAAATATTTTTGTTTTCGATGAGCACATATTTGTTTATATTTTTAGGGGAGTATGTTTTTTAGATGTTTTAGTATTTTTCCTATGTGCGAGTCAAAGAGTTGTATAAACATGCCAAACTTCAACTCTCTAGGTTTAGCCGTTTGGCTACAATTTTTACCGAACAGACAGACAGACAGACAGACAGACGACAAAATGACGGTATAAGGGTTTTTTGGTCATACCTATAAAACCCTAAAAACGAATTAATATTTCGTGCAAACAAATTTTTAAATTTGTATCATTGGTTAACATAGATAGAATTAGGTAAAAAAAAGAATAACATGTTTTTTACTTCATTCTAAGTACCTTGTTAAAGTTTTCTCTACATATTCTGTAAATAAATTTTAACACAATATTTTGGAGACTTCAATGCTACAGTAGAACACAATCTTATTTAAAACAATATTTGAATTGTTTCTCTTGCTCTGTTTCTCTATTTACAGGATGAGTCGGGAAGAAAGTTCCAAATTTTAGAAGTGTATAGAGAGGAGAAGATCCTAATATGGGCCCTACATTTAATACGTTCCTCTAAGAAAATCTTCTAATATAGCTAACACCATCTTTCAGCAATAGCTTAAAACACATTTACCTTTCGTTCAACAATTTTACAAATTTAGTGCAGTTGAGTTCTTGCTCCGCTAGAAACGAATTGCAGTAAATGTGTTTGTTTAATTTTGATTCTTTTATTAAGGTAAGTTGTTGTTATAAGACTGGGCAAGATTTTTATTCGATCCGCTTGTGATTTATGCATCATTTTCATGGCAGTGTCAAAGGCGCGACAGGGGTGAGAGGCGTGGTGTTATATTTACAAGTTCGAATTTCATGGTGGGGTTGGAGGCGTGATAAGTGCGCGTTTTCGGTTTTGACAACATTTGTATCTAACTCAAATCTAACCTAAAAGTTTATACAATTATTTGGAGTAAACGGTTATTCCATTTCATTTAATATGTCGTCAAATCGAAGGAGACGTCTAGCTCTTTTTTATGCATATTTAGACTTATTGCGATATGAAGAAAAGCGATGGTGGGTACGTTCCATATATACATCGAAACAGAAGGCAACAGGGAGATTATTTTAACTTGTTGCAAAAAAATGACACACAAAAAACACAAACAGTTACTTCAATTACAAGAAAAGAATTTAATACACAATCTTTTTTACTTGACATCACAGTTTAGAATGAAGATTCTGTTGGCCCCTGCTTGGGGGTGTATTATTAGTATACCCACTGCATGACATTTCTGCAGACCAGATATTTGAAACCGAATCCATAATAATAAACTTTATGACTGCCGACAGCATTGTAAAAGTCGCTATTTCGCTACATCATTTTACGTTTATTTTTTTTTTTAGGAAATCAATATAAGTGTCTCGCTAAAGATCTCACCATTCCGAAAATATATATCTGTTTCTATGGTTTCGACGGTGCGGCCGGCGCTAGAGTTGAAATTTCTGAACTTTCGACACCGCGCTTGTAACACCGCGCCTACGACACCATGGTACGGGTTTTTTCAAAATAGAGCGATCCTATTGGTTGAATTTCTTGTTCCACGCTTCCAACACCAGCATGAAAATGATACATTATACTTGAAGCTGTTGTATTGTGATCGAAATATATTGTGTTAAGAGGAGCTACTGCCTCACTTAATCTAAAAAAAGTCAAACTTTAATTTAGATTGTCGTGTGCAATGTTGGAAATATTGGCTCCCCGCGAGGTCTAAATATGGGCCAGGGCACATATTCAACAATTTTTACCAGCTGACGACTACATGGGCGTTGATGAAGTAGGGCTAAAAAGTCCGGATATGAAGATGCTGCTTGCAAGTTTTGTGACAGTTGTTTTTTACAGGTTCAAAGGAGCGAGCTTTGGGTTCGGTGCCTAATGTGCAATATGTGGGCACATGAACAATTAATGCTCCGAGACAGAAAAAGATTTATATGAATGTGAATTTTGTCAGTAATCAATTGATAAACTGTTACTTTGAGTTTGTATCTTAAACAAAAATAAAATTCAAGCTGCATCTTAGTGCAATATAGCCTCCATTACTATACACGTTACACGATATACACTATACACGATACTTTATATGTTTGTTAAATAAAATACTATTATCTATGACCATCAAATAATAAATGCGTTATGTAAATATATAAAGCTGCTCGTATTGCACGCAGTGTAAAAAGTTTTGCGTCTGCGTGCTCATTCATGGGCAATGAACGGCTTTTTACACTGCAAGTTTTTATTTAGTAAGTTAGTACTAACGCCAACTTTTTAACTATAAAAAGTTAGCGTTCAGCAATGATAGCTTTGGTATTTGTGTTTCACACAGCCCAAATTTTAGAATATTATTTATAAGTTAGAATAAATAAAACAATAAATAATAATATTTTAAACATTGTTTTACGTTACGATTAGCTAATGGTACGGTAGCCATCTTGATGACGTAGGTTCTGAAATTTAACAATTGACATTCAGAATTTCATTAAATTTACTCATTTTTACCGACCGTCAATATATATATAAGGGAGGTATTGTGTTCATACCGATTTTGACATTTCAAGATTGCGATGGATCTCCACGAACTGAGGTCCCAACATAACGTTTTGACTATTTTTAGCATGTCTCTCTGTTTGTCTGTTGGTTTGTCTGTTTGTCTGTCTGTCCGTCTGTTGGTTTGTCTGTCTCTCTGTCTGTCCGTCTATCTGTCTGTGTTAACGTGCAAAGCAAATTCGCCTAAAAGGATTTTTATGAAACTTCATATTTAAGCTTTTGACATCAATTACACGAGTTGATCAACTTTTGGGAAAAATCAGTTAACTAGAAATGGGAGTTTATTCGTGTCGATTTTAAGATTTTACATAACGTTTTGACTATCTTTACCATGATGTCTGTCGGTCTGTCTGTTTGTCCGTCCGTCTGTCTGTGTACACGTGCAGAGCAAATTCGGCTAAAAGAATTTTTATGAAACTTCATATTAAAAAATGTATTTAACAAAAGTTGCTATAAAAGTAATAGCCATCAACTTTTACTTGACATTTTTTGATAAAACGAAAAATTTTTGAAAAATTTTTGGAAACATGCAACATGCAACGTTTCCATGGTTATGATAATAATATCTCTGTTAGAAAATATTAGGCCAAGTTAATTCTACTCTGCTGCTAGAATGTATTTTATACAAGTACATTGTGATGGCGGTCGGTCCTGTGGTAGCCACAGCTGGTTTTTGTAATAATAAAACTACCATGAGTTCAAAAAATAATTACATAAGGGTTGGCTATGGAAAAATAAAATAATGTCTACTGCAATCTTTATATAACAATATAAACTTAATGACTTATGACATAAAACAACAGTGATGACAGTTAATTAATTCTAAAGCTTGCAGTAGACATTATTTCATTTTTCCATAGCCAACCCTTATGTAATTAATTTTTGAACTCATGGTACATAGTTCTAGATAAAATATTGTATTTGACTCGCATATAATGGCTACAGTGGCGCAGCCAGGATTTTGTCCATAATAATAATTCCATTATTTGTTGATAAAAAATGTAATTGTTAATCCATGTATCAAAAACTTTCACTTGATTTTTTCTTCGATAAACACATATTTATTTATATTTTTTGCGGGATATATTTTTGAAGTCTCAATATTTCTCTTACATATGTTCAGTTCTCTAAATCAGCCGCTTGGCCACAATTTGTACCGAACGAACAGACTCATGTGACGGAATAAGGATTTCTTGATTATACCTACGAAAACCTAAAAATAACATGTAAATATGCATTTTCTGTTAATTTCAACACTAATCATAATAAAATATAGTTATATATTGTAAAATGCATAAGTTATGTTGCAGTACGATTATGTTAAATTGGTTAAATTTCCATTTCCTCGGACCTTAAGGGGGGTCATGTGCCCCCCCTCTGAATACGCCACTGTTGTTCAGTACAACTTATATCAGTCCTTTTTGGGTGTAAAACATCATAATTTCAAAAATACCTAAGAAGATATTGATATTCACATTTATTTACAAAACTACTCTCTTTATTATATTTCTAATATTTCTACTCCATTTCACGTTTGAGGTGTCGTTTTAAAATTACATTCTGAAGGTTATACCGAAGTCAGTTTCCACTTTATCTTATCTGAATCGAATAATTAGTTGTTTAAAACAGTTTTATCATTTGACTGGGCGAATATTTTAGTCGATGTGTCAGGGGGAAAAAGGATCAACGTTCCCCTTCATATAATTCGTTGGAGCATATTTGGAAAGTGATGTATTTTCACTAGAACAATAATTATGTCACTTTATCAAGAGTAGGCAATATTAAAAAAATGTTTATTCATACGAAAAAAAAAATGCCAATATTGTTTACAATGAAGTAATTGAAAAATTAACTACTGTTGTGGTTAACAAATTTTATCTTCAACTCTCCGAGCAGAACCGTGTAATCTGCTGGTCCTGGGAGGGGCCCAGGCCCGTGCCCCCCCCCCCCCCCCCTGCTGCGCCCCTGAATGGCTATATTACATTCGGATGATTACAATCCTCGTCTACGGCTTGGGTAAACTTCATCCCCGTGTAATATAGCCTCCATTATATGCTTTTTAAATAAAGTACTATCATACATACCTGATCTTTCCAATCTTTTCATTCCTAGTATATAGTTGAATCAAGATCTAATATACCACTTGGAATTCACTTGTTCCGTTATCTCTAGTAACGAACTATAATAGTTTTTTCGACAATGGGTGCACACGTATTACCTCATGGTTCCTATCTCATAATCTTGACTGACAGCAGTTTTAAATGTACCCAGTTGTTCACGTCGAAAATATATTATTTTTATATCTAATTACGAAACCGTAATTAAATAAAGTCAAAAATAAATTAAAAAATTGTTAATGTCCATATGAATTTGCTTTAAAGTACATTGAATTATAATAGAACTAGTCAGTTACATTTTGGGATCCCATAGTCTAATTAGATATAACTTATGCTTCGCTCATCAACAATATGAGAAATTGTGAGCACGAGATAAGACGAAGAATACAATTAGGTAGAGCAACTATGAGCAGCTATCTAAAATCTGAATGGATAGAAATATTCGGAAAGATGTAAAGATACTCTAGTTCAGGCACGCCGACAAAAAGAAGTTTTTATCATACATTTGTTAAGAATTATTTAAGTTTAGGGAACTTTCTGTATCCGTCTCCGCATAGATAGGATCCGCATCCGCAGCCGTTGTAAACATAAATACCCGCAACTGAAGACGATAATGGACCGAGCGGACAAGTACTTTAAAAGAAAGAAATTAGAGGTAAACAGAGACAAAACGGAGGTGATGGTGTTCGGAAAAGGGGGAGGAAGTAGAAAGAAAGTAAGATGGTAATGGTTAGGAAGAGAAATCGAAGAAGTGAAGAGTATAAAGTACCTAAAGAAAGAGTGAAGAAAGCAAGGCTGGTTATGGGAAAGCTATGAAGCATAGGGGAGAGGTGGTTTAATGCCGTTATCAACTGGAGGATGAAGATATTCGATGCAATAGTGAAGAGTATCATTATGCACGGAGTGGAGATTCGGGATGGTGGGAATGGGAGATGATGTAAAGGGTGCAAGATGGCTATAGATGGACATTGGGGGGGTAGATAGAACGACACCAGGATATATTGTGAGAGAGGAAATGAAGAGGGAAAAGCTGAGAGTGGGGACCGGAGCGAGGGCAGTGAAATATGAGGAGAAAGTCAGAATGGAAGAAAATAAATAAATAAAAATTGATGTGAAGTGTGAATATTCATACATTTCAGGGTTTCGCAGGTATATAATAAGTGAAGGCGGTATGCTGAGTGTGTAGGACAAATTTTACTTTGTAGTAATCACGGCAAAATGAACGATATTTTTAAAATAATTTATCGTCTGTTAATCATATAATAAGACTGGTTATTAAATTTACGCTCTTAAAAATTAAATACAACATTTGTCAAAATATAGCTAGAATTTTGACAAAATAATTTCAACATAATAAAAATGCAAAAAAAAAACCAAAAATAAAATTCACTCTGTACTCGAACTCGAAACCCTTCGTTTCCAGCGCATTTTAGCTTACGACACCAGTGCGCTATCGCACGCCTTGCATATGAGTGTCTTACAATGGTATAACTTTTGTACTTTGTGAATCAAAAACCACAAAAAATGCGTTATTTTCCGAAAACATAATCTGATCAAAAATTCCTGTTGTAGTATTTCGGTTCACACCAATATACATTACTTAGAATTTTTTTAGATTTTTAGTTTAAACCATCTGGGCTACAGGGTGTGGGACAAAATTTTTTTGCACAATTTTGGTAAAAATCGCCTCAAAATAATTTATTTTGCAAAAATTTAAATTTGATCGTTAATCCACGTACTAAGGGCTTTCATTTGATACCTTACTCAAAATTTAAAAAAAATATTTTTGTTTTCGATGAGCACATATTTGTTTATATTTTTAGGGGGGTATGTTTTTTAGATGTTTTAGTATTTTTCCTATGTGCGGGTCAAAGAGTTGTATAAGCATGCCAAATTTTAACTCTCTAGGTTTAGCCGTTTGGCTACAATTTTTACCGAACAGACAGACAGACAGACAAACAGACAGACGACAAAATGACGGTATAAGGGTTTTTTGGTCACACCTACAAAACCCTAATAAGGGAATGCTGGGAAGAAAGAATGAAGAAAGAACAAAAAGATAAATTGTCGGCATGGGGAGAGACAAGAAGCAGAGAGGATAAGATAGCAGAGGATAAAAGAGGGAAGCCAGAAGGAGAATAGGAAGAAAGAGAGGGGCAATGGAAAAGAACAAAGAAATCAAATAAAAGAATATTGTAAAATATCTATTGTATAGTATGTTATTTTATTTTTCATTTCTTTGTAATTGTTAATACCCTAAACCCCGCAAAGCCTAGGGGAAATAAAAAATATGTGTATATATTATATACATAATAAAAAAATGTTTTCTATGAACAAAAAGGAAAAATTGATTAAATGTGACTGAATGATTTAACAGAAACAATTAATAAAACAATACAATTAAAACTTTAGTACTCTCTGTTAAATTTTGACTCCCTTGTGGGACTGAGGTCCTAAACCGTTGATCTATAACTATCTAGTCGGCCCTAACTCATAAAGAAATAATTTTTGTGAAGATCTTCTTCGCAGCTTTCAGGATGATACTGATGGCGCCATCTCGTAACAAACTCTCGAACTATATACGTGTAAAATTATATTTTTATAGCGTTATAAATAGTTGTATTAAAATTCAAAATGCATTAAAATAAAAATAAATATAGTATTTTTATGAATTTTACCTCATAGGGAGATTTATATATGTTGCATTGATTTGACATTTATTGCTTTGATTATTAAGTATTCATATTAATTTCAATTGACGTTATTTGCATCGATATTTATGTAAATTAGTAATGTAATAAATTTTATATGTTTAATACATATTTCTTAATTGAACTATCAATATTTGTCTATATTATTATATTTTATTTACTTGTTTTCAATGTTAATTGCAGGATGCATGAGAACTGTTCCACTTTCAGATTATCCTTATAGACCGGGAGCTCATGACAGTTTATGGTCTCCGATTTCATGCAGCATGCCTTTTGGAGGAGAGAATATTTACCCTGTAACAAAGAAAGAAGGGTACTAAACCCCTGCATGCTTTCCGTTTTATGGTTGCTGTTTTTCCGTCGGTTTGTGCAGAGCAAATTCGGCTAAAAGGATTTTTATGAAACTTCATATTTAAGCTTTTGACATCAATGGCACGAGTTGATCAACTTTTGGCAAAAATCGGTTAACTAGAAATGAGAGTTTACTCGTGTCGGTTTTAAGATTTTTGCGAATATTTCACAACAGAGAAATTTTTCGAAAACATTTATTTAACTAAAGTTGCTATAAAAGCAATAACTAATAACTTTTATTTGAGAAATTTTTTGACAAAGCAGCATAAATTAAACAAGTACTTTGAGATAGCGGTCGGTCCTGTGGTGGCCACAGCTTATTTTTATTTATAATTTGTATTAAAAATTATATTAGGTAGGTATTGCATTATTTATTATATTAGTGAAATAAATTATTATTATTATTTTATTTATTTATTTTATTTATTTTATTTATTTTATTTATTTTATTTATTTTATTTATTTTATTTATTTTATTTATTTTATTTATTTTATTTATTTTATTTATTTTATTTATTTTATTTATTTTATTTATTTTATTTATTTTATTTTATTTACAAAGTAAAATAGTATACCTACATTTAAAAAAATATAGAAATATAGTCAGCTATAAAACGGTCGGTCGGACAGACAGACAGACGGACGGACGGACAGACAGACAGACCGACAGACATCATGCTAAAAATAGTCAAAACGTTATGTAGGGACCTCAATTCGTGGATATCCATCGAAATCTCGAAATGTCAAAATCGGTATGATCACAATACCTCCCTTATATATGTTGGCGGTCGGTCAGACAGACAGACAGACGGACGGACAGACAGACAGACCGACAGACATCATGCTAAAAATAGTCAAAACGTTATGTAGGGACCTCAATTCGTGGATATCCATCGAAATCTCGAAATGTCAAAATCGGTATGATCACAATACCTCCCTTATATATGTTGGCGGTCGGTCGGACAGACAGACAGACGGACGGACAGACAGACAGACCGACAGACATCATGCTAAAAATAGTCAAAACGTTATGTAGGGACCTCCATTCGTGGAGATCCATCGAAATCTCGAAATGTCAAAATCGGTATGATCACAATACCTCCCTTATATATGTTGGCGGTCGGTCGGACAGACAGACAGACAGACGGACGGACAGACAGACAGACCGACAGACATCATGTAAAAATAGTCAAAACGTTATGTAGGGACCTCAATTCGTGGATATCCATCGAAATCTCGAAATGTCAAAATCGGTATGATCACAATACCTCCCTTATATATGTTGGCGGTCGGTCAGACAGACAGACAGACAGACGGACGGACAGACAGACACACCGACAGACATCATGCTAAAAATAGTCAAAACGTTATGTAGGGACCTCAATTCGTGGATATCCATCGAAATCTCGAAATGTCAAAATCGGTATGATCACAATACCTCCCTTATATATGTTGGCGGTCGGTCAGACAGACAGACAGACGGACGGACAGACAGACAGACCGACAGACATCATGCTAAAAATAGTCAAAACGTTATGTAGGGACCTCAATTCGTGGATATCCATCGAAATCTCGAAATGTCAAAATCGGTATGATCACAATACCTCCCTTATATATGTTGGCGGTCGGTCAGACAGACAGACAGACGGACGGACAGACAGACAGACCGACAGACATCATGCTAAAAATAGTCAAAACGTTATGTAGGGACCTCAATTCGTGGATATCCATCGAAATCTCGAAATGTCAAAATCGGTATGATCACAATACCTCCCTTATATATGTTGGCGGTCGGTCGGACAGACAGACAGACGGACGGACAGACAGACAGACCGACAGACATCATGCTAAAAATAGTCAAAACGTTATGTAGGGACCTCCATTCGTGGAGATCCATCGAAATCTCGAAATGTCAAAATCGGTATGATCACAATACCTCCCTTATATATGTTGGCGGTCGGTCGGACAGACAGACAGACAGACGGACGGACAGACAGACAGACCGACAGACATCATGTAAAAATAGTCAAAACGTTATGTAGGGACCTCAATTCGTGGATATCCATCGAAATCTCGAAATGTCAAAATCGGTATGATCACAATACCTCCCTTATATATGTTGGCGGTCGGTCAGACAGACAGACAGACAGACGGACGGACAGACAGACAGACCGACAGACATCATGCTAAAAATAGTCAAAACGTTATGTAGGGACCTCAATTCGTGGATATCCATCAAAATCTCGAAATGTCAAAATCGGTATGATCACAATACCTCCCTTATATATGTTGGTGGTCGGTCAGACAGACAGACAGACAGACGGACGGACAGACAGACAGACCGACAGACATCATGCTAAAAATAGTCAAAACGTTATGTAGGGACCTCAATTCGTGGAGATCCATCGAAATCTCGAAATGTCAAAATCGGTATGATCACAATACCTCCCTTATATATGTTGGCGGTCGGTCGGACAGACAGACAGACAGACGGACGGACAGACAGACAGACCGACAGACATCATGCTAAAAATAGTCAAAACGTTATGTAGGGACCTCAATTCGTGGATATCCATCGAAATCTCGAAATGTCAAAATCGGTATGATCACAATACCTCCCTTATATATGTTGGTGGTCGGTCAGACAGACAGACAGACAGACGGACGGACAGACAGACAGACCGACAGACATCATGCTAAAAATAGTCAAAACGTTATGTAGGGACCTCAATTCGTGGATATCCATCGAAATCTCGAAATGTCAAAATCGGTATGATCACAATACCTCCCTTATATATGTTGGCGGTCGGTCAGACAGACAGACAGACGGACGGACAGACAGACAGACCGACAGACATCATGCTAAAAATAGTCAAAACGTTATGTAGGGACCTCAATTCGTGGATATCCATCGAAATCTCGAAATGTCAAAATCGGTATGATCACAATACCTCCCTTATATATGTTGGCGGTCGGTCGGACAGACAGACAGACGGACGGACAGACAGACAGACCGACAGACATCATGCTAAAAATAGTCAAAACGTTATGTAGGGACCTCCATTCGTGGAGATCCATCGAAATCTCGAAATGTCAAAATCGGTATGATCACAATACCTCCCTTATATATGTTGGCGGTCGGTCGGACAGACAGACAGACAGACGGACGGACAGACAGACAGACCGACAGACATCATGCTAAAAATAGTCAAAACGTTATGTAGGGACCTCAATTCGTGGATATCCATCGAAATCTCGAAATGTCAAAATCGGTATGATCACAATACCTCCCTTATATATGTTGGCGGTCGGTCAGACAGACAGACAGACAGACGGACGGACAGACAGACAGACCGACAGACATCATGCTAAAAATAGTCAAAACGTTATGTAGGGACCTCAATTCGTGGATATCCATCGAAATCTCGAAATGTCAAAATCGGTATGATCACAATACCTCCCTTATATATGTTGGTGGTCGGTCAGACAGACAGACAGACAGACGGACGGACAGACAGACAGACCGACAGACATCATGCTAAAAATAGTCAAAACGTTATGTAGGGACCTCAATTCGTGGAGATCCATCGAAATCTCGAAATGTCAAAATCGGTATGATCACAATACCTCCCTTATATATGTTGGCGGTCGGTCGGACAGACAGACAGACAGACGGACGGACAGACAGACAGACCGACAGACATCATGCTAAAAATAGTCAAAACGTTATGTAGGGACCTCAATTCGTGGATATCCATCGAAATCTCGAAATGTCAAAATCGGTATGATCACAATACCTCCCTTATATATGTTGGTGGTCGGTCAGACAGACAGACAGACAGACGGACGGACAGACAGACAGACCGACAGACATCATGCTAAAAATAGTCAAAACGTTATGTAGGGACCTCAATTCGTGGATATCCATCGAAATCTCGAAATGTCAAAATCGGTATGATCACAATACCTCCCTTATATATGTTGGCGGTCGGTCAGACAGACAGACAGACGGACGGACAGACAGACAGACCGACAGACATCATGCTAAAAATAGTCAAAACGTTATGTAGGGACCTCAATTCGTGGAGATCCATCGAAATCTCGAAATGTCAAAATCGGTATGATCACAATACCTCCCTTATATATGTTGGCGGTCGGTCGGACAGACAGACAGACAGACGGACGGACAGACAGACAGACCGACAGACATCATGCTAAAAATAGTCAAAACGTTATGTAGGGACCTCAATTCGTGGAGATCCATCGAAATCTCGAAATGTCAAAATCGGTATGATCACAATACCTCCCTTATATATGTTGGCGGTCGGTCAGACAGACAGACAGACGGACGGACAGACAGACAGACCGACAGACATCATGCTAAAAATAGTCAAAACGTTATGTAGGGACCTCAATTCGTGGATATCCATCGAAATCTCGAAATGTCAAAATCGGTATGATCACAATACCTCCCTTATATATGTTGGCGGTCGGTCAGACAGACAGACAGACGGACGGACAGACAGACAGACCGACAGACATCATGCTAAAAATAGTCAAAACGTTATGTAGGGACCTCAATTCGTGGATATCCATCGAAATCTCGAAATGTCAAAATCGGTATGATCACAATACCTCCCTTATATATGTTGGCGGTCGGTCAGACAGACAGACAGACGGACGGACAGACAGACAGACCGACAGACATCATGCTAAAAATAGTCAAAACGTTATGTAGGGACCTCAATTCGTGGATATCCATCGAAATCTCGAAATGTCAAAATCGGTATGATCACAATACCTCCCTTATATATGTTGGCGGTCGGTCAGACAGACAGACAGACGGACGGACAGACAGACAGACCGACAGACATCATGCTAAAAATAGTCAAAACGTTATGTAGGGACCTCAATTCGTGGATATCCATCGAAATCTCGAAATGTCAAAATCGGTATGATCACAATACCTACCTTCCTTATATATGTTGGCGGTCGGTAATAAGATGGATCTAAATGTTGTTAAAAAAAAAAAAAAATCGAGAGAAAATGGCATTTCTAGTTTCCAGCTTGCAATAGGTGTCTTCCCAAAATCAACAATTTCGTTAAATGTTAAAAAAATAATAATAATATTAAGTCAACAGTAAAATATTTCTTGTCGTATTCTACTTGAAAATTGTTCAAACATTACAAGTAGTCATTATTTAAAAATGATGAGTAATTTTAATCTTTTATTTACTTATAAACAATTCAAAAGTTCGCCCTAGAACCATACTGATAAAGTTTCTTAAAGTAAGTTAGCCGGGGGGTGCCATTGCATAAACTCAATGTAATAAACGATTCTTCTGCTATAAAATAAATCGTTCTTCAATGAACACATTCGGTCATCCATACAGTATCGTACAACAGTGCTACCAAAACTGTTCACTATGTATTTCGTACAGAAAACAACATGATCCTTTTCGCATACCAATAGGGTAGTTTATATATACTTTTTCTCTATTTTATTCAGAATCCATGTATTCTTTATAGTGAAATAAAATATTATTGTTACGTTTAAATGGCACAAACGAAAATTAATTAACCGATTTAGGGCCAACGTGGTGGCCGAGCGCATTTAGTCGTGTAGTTTGTACTGGTGGAAACCCAGTACGACTGTCCGGTCTGTGGTTCGAGACTGCTTCGTTGGTGATATTATTCGGGCGAGAATAATATGTTTACATTACTCTCATTTTCACAATCATTCACCTTTCATCCAGGTGTAGGAGCTCGTCCCCTGGCATCGGCGATTAGCCTCGTTGCAGAAATAAAGGCCGATGTAAAATAAATAATATAATAATAATAACCGATTTAGATAATCCTTTAAACATTTTATGTATAGATTAGAACTTCCCGAGTGTTATTGGCTATATCAGTGTTTCTCAACCGGGGTGCCATCAATTTTAAAAATTATTTCAACGTTAAATTGCTCAGAACTTCCTGTTTGTTTTAGGCGAATGATAATAATACGTTTTGTGGATGTGCCGCGAGCGCGCCCGAGGTGCGTCACTTCTATAACCACGTGACGGGCAAAAAACGCGAAGCGACGAGTTTTATAATCAACAAGTGCGGCAAAATGCCTTATTATATTAAAACGAGTCGCGAAGCAACGAATTTTGTCAACGTAGGGGGAGAAGCCCGGCGTAGCCAGGCTGAGGCCCCTAGTTTTAGTATATTATACTATAGTATGAATTATAACATAGTAGGGTTGTAAATCGAAGGCAAAACATCGATGTTGAACATCGATGTTAACATCGGCGCTGAAACATCGATGTTGAAAAAACATCGAAGGGATAACATCGATGTTTTATTAAATATAAAAAAGAAAACTATTTTTTTATATTATATAGATTTTATTTAATATTATAAAGATAAAATAAGAAAAAAGTACCATATAATACGAAAAAAAGTAACATATAATACACAAAAAGCATTTATTAAATTTTTAAATAGATTGTGTAACAGACACATTCAAATGTCCCGCCGCTGCGTATAACCGTTTGGAACAGCTTATATAAGCCGTTCACTTTTGTAAGGACAAACTAAATCTGGTTATTTTGGTGATTTTTATAGTGTATTACTGACTTTTATAAACTTGGTTATATTGTAAAAAGGGCTTTACAGTTTGTATTATTTTAGGTTAGTATTATATTTACAAAATATTTAAGATGTCACTATTCAAAATGAAATATGAAAAACGATATTTTTTTAAATGACATATTTATAATCTAACTTTTCAAATTATTTTTCTGTAATAAGATTAGTTCTATTAAATTTCACTTTATTTACCTCGTTCACTTATACAAAAAATGGCTCAACAACAAAACTCAAAGAGCAACAAGTGTTGGTTTCGTTCGTCGTTGTCATTATTTGCAAAAATTAGAAGATTCTTCTTATTTTTTCTTATTCTGCTAACTGCTAAGAAGAATAAGAACTAATACTATTAGTATTGTTATATTACAATAGATAGCGCTTATATTTTGTGCACTAATTTTAATAAAAATAAAAATTTTAAGATTCCAGCGCCTCTAGCGGTAGTTTCTGAATTTCAAAGTTCAAAACATCGACATCGGTAGCAGACATCGATGTTTTATCGATACTATCGCCACCTGAACATCGATGGTAAAAACATCGATGTTTTCAGGAGAGACATCGATGTTATCGATACATCGATGTTTTTTTCCCATCCCTATAACATAGTGCACAAAATAAAATGTGCAAAACAGAATTAGATGTATAGAAACGAAATTATGTTTTAAAGCATTACAGACGATTCTCTTAATTTAAAATTACCTAGAATATATTAGTTACGCATATGAACTTACCATTTTAGTCCAATCTTCATTCTTATGAATTGTTATGTCGTGAACCACTGGTTGAGATCTCCTGTCACACAGTACCGAAATCAATAATGTTCAATAGAGTTTCGCCCTTGGGTACCGCAATGTTTATTTCTATTTGAATTATGAAAGTCGAGTATTTTGTGTAATAGTACTTAATAAAATTATACGTTTTGTTTAAGCGGTACTGTATTATGAGAATATGTAGATGCTAACGGAATTGATCAACAAACCAGGGACGTATTAGATATATTCAAACAAAAATACAACAGTTAGATACTTAATAAATTAATATTATACGTGTTTGTTTGTTTGTTACATCTAACTTCCATATACCGTATTTTTCGGACCATAAGACGCAGAAATATCGACTAAAAATTAGGGTGCGTCTTATGGACCAAAGGTTGTTTAAAAAGTGTGCGATGTTAGTGTGGAATCAATTCAGAGCGCATAAAACAGGATCAACTAAGAAAATACGAGGGTTATCTTTAATGTTTTTACAAACGACCACTAGATGACAATATTGTGTCATTACTAAATTCGTCAAATTTAACATTTGTTATTGTGAAATCAGTGGCAGCTTATAAATTGACCGAGTAGTTTATTGACAGTGAGCGTTAAAAAAAAGCAAGTTTGTGAAAAAATGGATATTATTCGTGAAGGTTTTCGTTGGATGATTTTTTACGATTTTAGTAAAGGCCTAACTCAACAACAATGCATATATTCGCTTCGTTCAACTTTTGGTAATGTAGCACCATCAGAAGACTGTTTACAATTGGTTTGTAGAATTTTGTCGTGGTCGTGCTCCCGTCAGTGATGAATCTCGTGAAGGTCGACCAAAATCGGTTGTGATTCAAAAAACATCGATGCTGTGCGCAAAATGATTAAAGAAGATCGGCATGTGACTTACCGTGAGATAGAGGCATCCTTTGGCATATCGCAAACTGCAATACATTTGATTTTGCATGAACATTTAGCTGTGAACAAGATCTGTGCCCGATGGATTCTGCTTATATTGACCGAAGCTAAAAAAAAAGGCTCGTGTTGATTGGTGTAAGGGAATGCTAAAAACATTCAACC
The DNA here is from genome assembly GCA_963971575.1 of Liopterus haemorrhoidalis. Lineage (NCBI taxonomy): Eukaryota > Metazoa > Arthropoda > Insecta > Coleoptera > Dytiscidae > Liopterus > Liopterus haemorrhoidalis. Next base: position 20,608,538 of record OZ020624.1, read on the forward strand.
TAGGCACTGCAAAATCCGTATACAACATCGTTACAGGTGACGAAACTTGGATTTATTCATATGTACCGGAAACGAAGCAACAATCCACTGTTTGGGTCTTCCAAGATGAACCGAAACCCACAAAAGTTGTTCGTTCACGAAGCACTTCCAAGAAAATGAAAGCTTGTTTCTTCGATTGTACTGAACATATCGCAACCATTCCTTAAGAGCATCGATTCCCAACCTGTGCTCCGCGTGCACTTCTCAAAGGCTCCGAAGCTGTTTCAGGAAAAAAAAAAAAGAATAAAAATGGAATAAAATCAAAAGAATTAGAAATAATAAACAGAATCAAAATAAGAAAACTGGAAATTACATTCTGAACGAAAATTTTAAAAGTTGAATGAATGCCCAAGTGATTTCTGACTCAGTTTATGACTCTAACTGAAATGTGATTGACGAGATGCATTGTTGTTCAAATAATCTGCGTGTATTTTGATTATTTACTTCATTTTATAAAAATCTAACTTTTTTAGGCTTCACAATAAGTGAGCTGTGAAAGGAAAAGCGAACTTATAGTGAAAAAATCTACCCCCTCTCCCGTAACATTACTTCTACACCATTATTTTGTAAGACATAGAGTAGGTCTAAGTGGCTCCACCATAGAAATTGATTCTAAAAAGGGCTCCGGAAGTCAAAAAGGTTGGGAACCACTGCTTTAGAGGATCGGAGAACAGTTAATGCTGAATAATATTTGTTTGCCAGAAATCATCGACAAAATCAGGAAAAACAAACGTCGCATCATTCTTCATCATGACAATGCAAGCTTCCACATAGCACGTCAAACAATTGATTATTTGAAAGAGAAAAACAATTAATGTCTCATTGCCCGTATTGATCTCTAACGACTTTTTTTTTCCTTAATGTCAAACAAAAAACGCGTGGAGAGCGATTTTCATCACCTCAAGAAGCTGTTGAAGCCTTCGAAGACCATAATTTTGAGATACCTACTTCAGGGTGAAAAAAATGTTTCGAGAATTGGTTTGAACGCATGCAAAAGTGTATAAATCTTAAAGGAGAATATTTTAAAAAGCAATAAAACAGTTTGTTCAAAAAAAAAAATTCTTTCTTAGTTTTTGTAAATCTCAAAAGGTAGCCCTCGTAATAGAGAAAAGTTCTATAAGAATATGTAAGATAATATGTGTAGTGTAATTTGAAGAAATATTATTTACTCTCATACTTTTTGCAAAACAAATTTTATCGACTGATCCTCATTACCCCAAATAAGTTTTATTTGAACAATATTTTTATAACTCTTTTTATTCAAGAAACAATCGAGGTGAACATAGGTGTTACCTCACCCTGTTTACCAGGTCTACAAGTATGAAATGCGGATTTTTTTCAAACTTGCCGCGCAAACACAGTGTATAGTTCAAAGTTTCAACACATATGGCGTTTTGTTAAGTTATCATTAAGTGTCAAATGCGTATAGGTTATAATTTGAAAAGTGATCATATGGTTTTGTTTTACTGTGTTAAAAATGTCAAATTTTGCGCCAATTAAAGAGCATTCGCGGACAGTACTACTGTTTTGTTTTCATTTGAAAAAAACTGCTGCTGAATCATACCGACTGCTTCGATAAGCTTATGGTGAATATGCTCCATCGCAAGATACGTGTGAACGATGGTTTCGGCGTTTCAAAATTGGTGACTTTGATCTTACAGACAAAGAACATGGAAACCTCCAAAAAAATATGAAGATACAAAATTGGAAACATTGCTACAGGAAGACGATAGTCAATCACAAAAACAACTAGCAGATCAGTTAGGCGTTAGTCAACAAACTGTTTCCAATCGCCTACGAGAGATGGGTAAGATCCAGAAAGTCGGCAGATGGGTTCCACATGCATTGAATGAGAGGCAGATGGAAAAACGCAAAAACACTTGTGAAATTTTGCTTGCACGATACAAAAGAAAGTCCTTTTTGCATCGTAGCATTACTGGCGATGAAAAATAGATTTGTTTTGAAAATCCCAAACGCAAAAAATCATGGGTGAACCCAGGCTCACCATCTACATCAACTGTAAGACCGAATCGCTTTGGCAAAAAGACAATGCTTTGTACTTTGTGGGACCAAAAGGGTGTAGTCTATTATGAATTGTTAAAACCTGGTGAAACAGTTAATACCCAACGCTACCAACAACAACTAATAGAATTGAACCATTCGTTGCTCATAAAACGACCAGAATACGAAAGAAGGCAGCACAAAGTAATCTTTCTTCACGAAAACGCTCCATCACATAAGGCAAAAGCAGTTTGCAACACATTGGAGGCACTCAAGTGAGAAGTGCTACCCCATGCCGCTTACTCACCAGACTTGACCCCTTCAGATTACCACTTGTTCGCATCGATGGGTCACGCACTTGCCGAGCAGCACTTTTGTTCATATGAAAATGTGAAAGAATGGCTAGAAGAATGGTTTGCGGGGAAAGGGGAAGAGTTCTACTGGCGAGGTATTCACAAATTGCCTGAGAGATGGGAAAAATGTATAACTTCTAATAGAGCATACTTTGAATAAATAAACTTTTACTGTTCTTTTGAGTTTAATGTGTTTTATTTAAAAACAAAATCCGAATTTCATACTTGTAGACCTGGTATTATGTTGTATGCGGGCGAATTCGTCAAATCATTTTTGGTTAAATTTTTTCAATCCATCTCTGTGAATAATATATCGTAAAGATTATTATAGTCCAAAGATAAAATACAAACTTGATAATTTCAGATTTGTCCATCGTTAAATCGAGCTATCCATAATATGATACTAACATAAAACTGTCAAGATTCAAAACTATGTAATGAACGACCTGTATTCAAATGTGCCGCAAGGGTATTTCATTTTACTTCTCATTTTTGAGCGATGTTTTGCTTTGATTTTTACTCCAAACATACGAATAACTCAGAGTTGTTAGTTCTGTCGTAAATTTTTAGTACGTCTTTAGACAGGAATTATTAGTTACATCAAGTTGATGGCGACTACTATTTGCCAGACATAAATGCACTAACAGGAATGGTTTTAATAATTAGAAACCAAGATGAAGGTGTCTTATCTTTCATCATCTTTCTATTTTTGTGGTTTATTTCTCTTTTTTTATATATATATATATATATATATATATATATATATATATATTCTTTATTTCCCTTAGGCCTTGCAGCGTTTAGGATATTAACTATTACAAAGAAATAAAAAACAAAATAACATACAATATGGATATTTAACAATATTTTTTATTTCATTTCTTTGTACTTCTTCCAAAGTCCCCCTCTTTCATCCTATCCCCATTCCGGCTTCCCTCTCCGATCTCCTTCCTTCTTGCCTCCAGTTCTCTTGCCCATCTTTCTCCCATGCCTTCCTCACTCATCAGTTCCTTTATCTTGTGGGAGTGGTAATTTGAGAAATAAAATTTCATTATTATTTAAAATAAAATTATTCAGTTAGTTAAAAAGTATTCAAATTATTCAAATATAAAAACTAATCTATTTTAAGATAAACATTCTCAAAGATTAGTTGAGCTATCACATATTTTTCTAGTTAAGCATTAAAGAGATACGCAGTGATTTACCGGCGTATATTATATGATTAGTTTGAAAGAACGTTATTGTTTAGATTAAAATAGCAATGGTCAAATGTTAACACAGTAGGTGATAGGCGACAATATATTTTCAGTGATATGGACCGCGTAGTAATTTGAGTCAAAATTAATTACTTGGGTTTATAATTTATTGGTCATAGAAAGATAAGTTTATAAAAGGGTTTGTTGTTAATGTGGAGAGCTGATTATTTTTACAACGACAAAAAAATGGGGTCTGAGATCAGATTATTAGTTTAAGAAAAGAGTTGGAAAAATCTTGTGAGAGACAAAGGCAGTGATGAGCCTCATCGTGAATGAACCTCCCAAGTAATTTTAGTAGAGAAACCCGGTAGTTTGTAAACCAGAAGTAATCTGGAAGTGTTTGAGGACAGTTTTAAATGAAATAAACGAACCTCGTAACGGGTTAAACACCGTGAGTGTTATGAGACTTGTGAGGTGAATACGGTGATTGTGAGGTTTTGTGTTTGAGTGTCACTCATGGGATTTTATAGCTAGCATTAAATTGTAAGTTTCAAATGTAATCAATAACCTTTCGATTCTAACTAAACATTAAACGTAGATTAAGTAAAATACAGACTTTAATTTAAACACCCTTATTCCTCTCATAAAGAGTCTAAGCAACCAACCGGCGGATCCTTTAGATTTTCAGACTTGATACCGCTCGCAAGTCTTGGAATCCACTATGTGGAGGGCCTTTCAAAGTAAGTACCATGAAGTACAAATGAAATTATTTAAATTCATCTAGCCAACCTTGACGTTTCGACCGATCCTAGAAATGCCCCCACAATCTCTTCCTCCATAACTGCCATATCTCTGCATTTCTTCGCTAATTGCTCCTCTTTCCTCTTCTTCCTTACACATTTTACAGAGCTTGTCCTCTGGCTTTACCCAATACTTGTTGTTCCTCTCTTCATTGTCACATCTTAACCTCGCTATCCTCCGGACTCTACCCTCTGATCTTCCTCTTTTCTCCTTCAAGTATCTCGGTATTCCAATTACTCTTTTCTCTTTATAACTTTTCACAATCCACGATTTGTGTATTCTATCTGTTCTTTCCTGCTCCTGTACCATCTTATCATTCCTTCTCAATTCTTCTACTATATCTATTCCTCCATTTCTCTTTCTCTCTGCTTTTCTTATGTCCATTTCACACCTCCAAAAGTACTCTTTTCTTGTCTCTCCACATGCCGATAATTTGCCTTTTTGCTCTTTCTTCTTTCTTTCTTCCTAGCATTCCCTTAGTATTTTTCTATTGTCTTCCCATCGGACTTTCTCTTCATATTCCACTGCCCTCGCTCCGGCACCCAGTATTAGCTTTTCCCTCTTCATTTCCTGTCTCACAATATATCCTGGTGTCGTTCTGTCTACCCCTAATGTCCATATCATCTCCCATTCCTTCCATACCCAAATCTGCACTCCGTCTCTTCTTTTATATCGAGTATGTAGTGGACGGGGTAGCCGCACTCACAGTTATCGAGCAATTTTGGGTTGATAAATAATAATTAACAACTAGCAAACCCGTCGCTGAATATTTGCATAAGTAATTTAATAATTTTATTGATCAATTAAATTAACACAGTTAATATCTAGTACCATAAAAATATCAGAACTTGTAACAGCAATGCAGCTAACAACATTTTTTGAAAAACATTCCTACTTCTTGAATCAACAGTTCGGCATTCCGAACTTGTTCCTCTGCGAGAGGAACAAGCGATGCAGCATTGACTTTTCTTAAAAGTATCTGCCCCTTGACAATCAAGAAGAATGCTCTGTTCAGATATGCGACTTTAGTAAAGCCTTCGATCGTATGCCGCATAGTGTAGGCTGACCAGATTTTTTTTACAGAAAAAGAGTATACTAAAAAAAAGAAGATCACACTCCAAAAATACAAATGATGAGCAAAAAACAGAGGTTCTCACTCAAAAATACTAGTGACTAGCATAAAAAAGGTCTTCACTCCCAAAATAGAAGTGATGATCAAAAAAAAGGTCCTCATTTCCTACATAGAAGAGATGAGCCAACAAAAAAGGTCCTCACTTCCAAAATAGAAGTGATAAAAACAAATGACCAGCAAAAAAGAGTATATTCAGGTTTTTTTTTTTTATATAAAAAGAGTATAGAGGATATTACTCAAAAAAGAGTATAATACTCTAAAAAAGAGTATGGTCACCCTAGCATAGTGTATTCTTAAAAAAAGTGGAATATCATCAAATAGGGTTCAGATAGTATACCACGGTTCTATCTGGAGCGAACATAATATCATTACACTAGGAATTCCGCAGGGTAGTATCCTTGGGCCTATATTCTTTGTTATTTTCGTAAATGACTTACTAAAGAATTTTTCTTACCATTGTATTCTATGAGCAGATGATACAAACCTAATTGTCAACGACAGGGACAAGAATATTTTGAAAAATAAGATAAATACAGTCAGAAATAAGCAAACGACTTGTTTTGGATAGTCGACAAGCTTATCCTGAATAAGGATAAAACAAAATAGTATATTCTGTAACACGGTTGGAATGAGAATATTCGATGCGAGTGGAACATATAGAGCGCGAGCCGCAGGCGAGCGTGAGGAACCACGAGCATCGAAATTTCTCTTCCAACCGAGTCACATACCCTACTTTCTCCATGACCACCAGAAAGAAAAAAAAATGTAACAAATTATTATTTTAACAAAAGTTTTATCTTAACAAATAATTTATATTACATAACAAATTAATCAATTAATTAAAATTATTATTTTATTTATTATTTGTTTAATTTGAATTTAATTTATTTTAATGTAACCCTACAAAAACAAATGACAACAAACATAGAATAGTTATTCCATAACAAGTGATGGAATGGAATAAACGCAAAATGCATAAGAAGATAAGTGCTTTAGAATAATATTCCAACTCTTGTGTTAGAATATTAACTTTCTGTAGTCAAAATTGGTTTTAGAATTGGTAAATTCTATAGTGGTCGTGGAGAAAATATATTATTAACCACGAACAGAAGTAATATCTGGTATGATACTGGGACTTCTCGGGGCTACGCATGACTTCCAAACTAACATATACCCTTTTCACACTAGATCTTTAAGATCGGATGTTAAAGTGAATGTATCTTTAAACGCTAATGTGAAACCGTACGGCCTCGTCTAAACACGACCGATGTTTAAGACAGAGATCTGCGTCTTAAACGTCGCCCACATTACCAACTTAATTTCTATTATAAAAAAATACTCCTTGAATTTATGCTGTCAACATTTTATATTATCATAAACAAGAATACTGTATTATATCGACGTTATAAGAAGTTTATACTTATTGTTATAATAAAATTATTTATTTTAATAATGTGTTTAATAAAATACAGAGCTACAATAATTGAGATAAAATGTATCGACTTACATGTTAATACAGGTGTAATATATTCTTTATTGTAGTGCCTTTATTGTAGAATGAAATGAAATATCCTTAATTGTTTATAATAATTCAAAATGTGCGTCTGCGCAGACAGGTCAAAACTGGTAATTTCATGACGGTAACTTAAGGACAAAATTACTGTAGCTGATGACAGCACCAGAGATTTAAACATCAGTGTGAAAGCATACCGATCTTTAACATCGGCGAACTTTAAGTTCACTCGTCTAAAAGATCTAGTGTGAAAAGGGTAATAGAAATGTCATGTAGATAAGATAAGTAACCAGCTCCACGAAGCTATTAAGTGAATCAGAAAAGTGGCAAACCAAGATCTGGCCCTAACAGCGTATCATTCTCTCTTCCATTCGTTTATGACATACGGGTTAATAGTTTGGGGAAACTCGCCTCAGGCAGAAAGAATATACCTTCTCCAGAAGAAAGCAGTGAGGGCTATTGTAAATGCCATCGAAAACCATCTCGTGCAAACCAATCTACCTATCATTTAAAATCCTTACACTTCATGCCCAATTTATCTTATTACAGAGCTTGGAAATGAAGAAAAATACCGATGACATCAGCAATCGCAAGGAGGCAAGACGGCCCCTAGCGCACTAAGGAAATGGCGCCGATGTGCTTGACTAAGGAGCGCCACATTGCGAAAGTGAGGTTTTGCTCTTCACTTGGATTTTGGGAGGTGAGAACCTTTTTTTATACTCTTCATTTGGATTTTGCGAGGTGAGGACCTTTTTTTTGCTCTTCACTTGGATTTTGGGAGGTGAGGACCTTTTTTTTATACTCTTCATTTGGATTTTGCGAGGTGAGGACCTTTTTTTTGCTCTTCACTTGGATTTTGGGAGGTGAGGACCTTTTTTTATACTCTTCATTTGGATTTTGCGAGGTGAGGACCTTTTTTTTGCTCTTCACTTGGATTTTGCGAGGTGAGGACCTTTTTTTATACTCTTCATTTGGATTTTGCGAGGTGAGGACCTTTTTTTTGCTCTTCACTTGGATTTTGGGAGGTGAGGACCTTTTTTTATACTCTTCATTTGGATTTTGCGAGGTGAGGACCTTTTTTTTGCTCTTCACTTGGATTTTGCGAGGTGAGGACCTTTTTTTATACTCTTCATTTGGATTTTGCGAGGTGAGGACCTTTTTTTTGCTCTTCACTTGGATTTTGCGAGGTGAGGACCTTTCTTTTGCTCTTCACTTGGATTTTGGGAGGTGAGGACCTTTTTTTATACTCTTCATTTGAATTTTGCGAGGTGAGGACCTTTTTTTTGCTCTTCACTTGGATTTTGGGAGGTAAGGACGTTTTTTTACTCTTCATTTGGATTTTGCGAGGTGAGGACCTTTCTTTTGCTCTTCACTTGGATTTTGGGAGGTGAGGACCTTTTTTTTTCTCTTTACTTAGAATTTGCGAAGTGAGGACCTTTTTTTTGCTCATCATCTAGATTTTGGGAGGTGAGAATCTTGTTTTTGTTTACCACTTACATTTATATACCAAGGGCGCCAAAACGCAGTTTTGCCCCTAGCGCAAGTTTTCCTTACTGCGGCTCTGGATTCCATTTCTAGTCAACCAATTTTTACCAACAGTTGATCAACTCGTGCCATTGATGTCAAAAGTATGTAACCTCCCTTATATATGTTGGCGGTAGGTAAAAACACGTTTTAAGAGACGCATTTATCTTGTAATTGATCGTGATTAGAGATGGGAATTTAGGCTCAGTCTGCGGAACCGGATCAGTGCAGGTCGTTCAGTTTGCTGAGCCGGCTCTTTGATCCGGCTCAGTGATCCGGTTAAATAAACTTGTCCCTGAGAAACAGGTCGGTCAGTCGTCAGTTCTCCCACCATTCAATACGATTGTAAGTTTGGAATATGTAGGTAGAACGTCGGTCAGATGGCTCTTGCATTATATGAACAGACAGCGGAAAGCGGCAATGTATATTGGACTGTAATAAATGCGATAAAAACGTCTGAATATTTGCCGCTTTATTGCCTTTATTCTTGTTAATATTCTTAGTATGAATTCAAGACTAAAGACGTAAATTATGACTTATTCACAAATTCTTCTTTCTCTCTCTCTGTGTCTTCCTCATTATCTTGTTACAAAGAAATAATGAAGTTAAATAAATAAAAATCTATAGAAGTGAATTATCTTCTTTGCATTTTACATTTAACAATTGTAAAATGAAATTAACATTTTTGCCGGTTTAATAGTAAACAAACAATTCACCAGATGTGTTAAGTTTATGGCGATGTTTATTGCCCTTATAAATCGGACATCGGGGATTTGGGCAATATTTTTTTAGAGATGGGAATTTCGGTTCAGTTTGCGGAACCGGATCAGTGGAGGTTGTTCAGTTTCCGAGACACAGGTCGGTCATTCGTTCGTTCGTAGGTAGTACGTCGCTTAGAGCCGGGTAAACACTTTCCCGAGACACAGGTCGGTCGTTCGTTTGTAGGTAGAACGTCGCTAAGAGCCGGTTCTTGCAATATATGAACTTAACACGGGTCAGTCAGTTGTCGAACGGGCGGTCGTTCGTTCGTAGGTAGAACGTCGCTTATAGAGATGGGAATTTCGGTTCAGTTTGCGGAACCGGATCAGTGGAGGTTGTTCAGTTTCCGAGACACAGGTCGGTCGTTCGTTCGTTCGTAGGTGTACGTCGCTTAGAGCCGGGTAAACACTTTCCCGAGACACAGGTCGGTCGTTCGTTTGTAGGTAGAACGTCGCTAAGAGCCGGTTCTTGCAATATATGAACTGAACACAGGTCAGTCAGTTGTCGAACGGGTGGTCGTTCGTTCGTAGGTAGATCGTCGCTTAGCCCCGGATCTTATCTAACATTTTTGAAACAAACAATTCACTTTATGTAGCTACTGTATTTTAAACCAGATGTATTAAGTTTATGGCAATGTTTATTGCCCTTATAAATCGGACATCTGGGATTTGGGTAATATTTTTAATATTTTTATATAGTACGGTTGTAAGAATACAGACTAATACCCTTTTCACACTAGATCTTTAAGATCGGATGTTAAAGTGAATGTATCTTTAAACGCTAATGTGAAACCGTACGGCCTCGTCTAAACACGACCGATGTTTAAGACAGAGATCTGCGTCTTAAACTTCGCCCACATTACCAACTTAATTTCTATTATAAAAAAATACTCCTTGAATTTGTGCTGTCAACATTTTATATTATTATAAACAAGAATATTGTATTATATCGACGTTATAAGAAGTTTATACTTATTGTTATAATAAAATTATTTATTTTAATAATGTGTTTAATAAAATACAAAGCTACAATAATTGAGATAAAATGTATCGACTTACATGTTAATACAGATGTAATATATTCTTTATTGTAGTGCCTTTATTGTAGAATGAAATGAAATATTCTTAATTGTTTATAATAATTCAAAATGTGCGTCTGCGCAGACAGGTCAAAACTGGTAATTTCATGACGGTAACTTAAGGACAAAATTACTGTAGCTGATGACAGCACCAGAGATTTAAACATCAAGTGTGAAAGCATACCGATCTTAAACATCGGTGAACTTTAAGTGAACCCGTCTTAAAGATCTAGTGTGAAAAGGGTATAAGCCTATTAGTTTCAAATAAACTGCCCTACAAATTGATCACAAAATACACTTTATGATAATACATTACAAGCCGGGTTCTCGCGAAGTTCAACATGACATCGATCCAGATCCGGATCACTCCGGTCACTGCTCGCAATCGCCCGACCAATCGTATCCTTGAAACTATAGAGTGAGCCGTGAGCCGGCTCATTTCAATTTGGTGAACCGTGTCACTTCGGTCAGTGTACTGAGCCGGCTCAGGGAGCCGGTTCATGAACGACCTATCTCTAATCGTGATGCCACCCCGAGAAAAAAATTTGGCTTTGGGTTCGATTCTAGTAGGGAAAGGTATTGTGAATGTTCGCACACGGGCGGTTGACGCGTGCGCGTAGGCCCAGTTTCAATGCCATTAGTAGTTTTTTTATGGCGTAACAAATGAACATTCTTTTCTTAATTTCATGGGGTATTTAATTGAATATCCTTGGTCCATTTTGATGAGTGTATATTAATTTAAAAACTATGTTGTCTTTACTTACCCCGTTTACACTTTGTCTTATCTAGGATTTAGATATGTCGAGTAGATTCCATCTGGATCAATGTCTCATTGATGACTTACCAGTTTGTCGGCCATCTTGATTATTAACTTAATAAAAAGTTCCGAGTTAAAACATAACAGCAGTAGTTCTCGCCACAATTACATGCCACATAATTTCAGCATGTAATATGAACAGAACAACCATAAAATATCCACTTAGTATCATTGACTTAGCTAATTGCGTAAATACTTTAATTGAATCTCAGGTAATACAAGCTTTATTTAAACATCATTTAGAATAAAATTATCAACTATTAACAATTTGTACAATTCAGGAAATGAGACCAATTTAAGATTATTATAAAGTGAAAGAAAGGATGTCAAAAAGATTTACATCAAATAAAACAATGTTTGAGACAAAATATTAGGTTTAGTCATAAATAACTTCCGCTCTCGGGAACAAAATATAATGTGTCGTTACTAATTCATCATCAGTGTTGTAATAGATACATTTGAAAATATATCTATGTAGATACAGATACAGATACTTGAGGAAAAATGTATCTAGATGCAGATACAGATACAAATTTTAAAAAGTATCTAGATACATATTAGAGATGGGAATTTCGGCTCAGTTTGCGGAACCGGATCAGTGGAGGTCGTTCAGTTTGTTGAGCCGGTTCATTGATCCGGCTCAGTGATCCGGTTAAGTAAACATGTCTCCGAAACACAGGACGGTCGTTAGTTCGTAGGTAGAAAGTCGCTTAGAGCCGGTTCTTGCAATATATAAACTGTAAATATGATCCCGAGACACAGGTCGGTCTGTTGTTCGGTCGTAGATAGAACGTCGTTTACAGCTGGCTCTTGCTTAGAGCCGATTCTTGCAATATATGAACTGTAAACATGATCCCGAGACGCAGGTCGGTCGGTCGTTCGGTCGTAGGTAGAACGTCGCTTAGAACCGACTCTTGCTCAGAGCCGGTTCTTGTAAACATGATCCCGAGACACAGGTCGGTCGGTCGTTCGGTAGAACGTCGCTTAGAGCTTAGAGGTAGAACGTCGCTTAGAGCCGACTCTTGCTTAGAGCCGGTTCTTTTAAACATGATCCCGAGACACAGGTCAGTCAGTTGCCGGTCGTCCGGTTGTAGGTAGAACGTCGCTTAGCCCCGACTCTTATCTAACATTTTTGAAACAAGCAATTCACTTTGTGTAGCTACTGTATTTTAAACCAGATGTGTTAAGTTTATGGCGATGTTTATTGCCCTTATAAATCGGACATCTGGGATTTGGGCAATATTTTTAATATTTTTATATAGTATGGTTGTAAGAAAATACAGACTAACCCTATTAGTTTCAAATAAACTGCCCTACAAATTGATGACAAAATTCACTTTATGATAATACATTACAAGCCAAGTTCTCGCGAAGTTCAACATGACATCGATCCAGATCCGGATCACTCCGGTCACTGTTCACAATCGCCCGACCAATCGTATCCTTGAAACTTGAAACTATACAGTGAGCCGTGAGCCGGCTCATTTCAATTTGGTGAACCGTGTCACTTCGGTCAGTGTACTGAGCCGGTTCGTTCATGAACGACCCATCTCTAATACAGATACATTTTTTTTACAATGTATCTAGATACTTCAAGATACTTTTAAGATACTTTCAGAAAAATGAAAACACCACAAAAAAAAAAAGAAATAACTAGAGCAAGGAATATATTTGTTCACAATAAAGAATAAGTTATGCACTATTATTACTCTTAAAATAAACATAAATAGCCTTTGAGCTGTGTGTCAGAAATATTAACTAACTATATACCTATGTAATCTTTTAAAAAATCACTTTTTTATTCCAATTTCAGCGGATATCTCGAACATTTTTTGTTCGCTAATAAATTACTGATTATTAAATGAGTATTTAGGATGACAAAAATAAAACAACAATTTTATTTATTATATTTTTCTTTATTTAATTCACATTTATAAAATTAATTATTATTCTTAGATTAGATAATTACTTAATGGTTGTTTTACTTAACCGTTGTTAATAAAATTATTTATTTTTTTTTTTTATTTATTATTTTTTTAAATTTATTCAGAGCTGGAAATACAATTACACTTTATTAAAATTTTATAGATAAAAATAAATTAAATAAATAAATAAATTATAAGATTGAGAATTATGATAAAATACAAGTTCTATATATAATTAATTAAATTTTGGAAAACATCTTTTTATTTTTTTCCTTTTTTTGAAATAAAAAATAAAAAAAAACAATAAAAAATAAAAGAATGTTTTCCAAAATTTAATTAATTACATATAGAACTTGTATTTTATCATAATTCTCAAACTTATAATTTATTTATTTAATTTATTTTTATCTATAAAATTTTAATAAAATGTAATTGTATTTCCAGCTCTGAAAATGGCTTACGCCGAAACTAGTTAGCTAATAATTTTTTTTTTTAAATGAAATAATTTTATTAACAACGGTTACCCAAACAACCTTTAAATATTGTTACTAAACGTGTTTTTTTATTATTATTATTATAGTTTGCAAAGATAATTTTGCAAAGTAAATTGCCAGGCTGCATTTCAAATGCGAAACATGTGGTGTACATCTTTGTCTAACAAAGATAAAAACCAAAAGAAAAAGACAAAATAGGAAAGTATCTGAAAAAGTACCTGAAATACAGATACTTAGATACTGATTTAAATATCTAGATACAGATACATATTTTAAAATGTACCTAGATACATTACAACACTGTTCATCATAACTGACAAGTTTTTACCTGTTTGGAGTCATCAAGTGTTGTAAGTGAAAAATAAATAATATGGCTTTCCATACATTTTATAAATGAATAAACACTTATCTTTTTTAGGCTTTTGTAGGTATGACCAAAAAACCCTTATATTGTCATTTTGTCGTCTGTCTGTTCGGTAAAAATTGTAGCCAAAAGGCTAAACCTAGAGAGTTGAAATTTGGCATGCTTATACAACTCTTTGACCCGCACATACGCAAAATACTAAAACATCTAAAAAACACATCCCCCTAAAAATATAAACAAATATCTGTTCATCGAAAAAAAAAAAATATATATATATTTTTTTTAAAATTCTGAGTAGGGTATCAAATGAAAGTCCTTAGTACATGGATTAACGATCAAAATTTTATTTTTGCAAAATAAATTATTCTGACGCGATTTTTGCCAAAATTCTGCAAAAAAAAATTGTCGCACACCCTGTAGCCCAAATGGTTTAAACCAGGGATGGGGAGTTGGAGTCGGAGTCGGGAGTCGGGAGTCGAGGAGTCGAAGCTTTTTGGAGGAGTCGGAGTCGGAGTCGGGAGTCGGAAAAAGTTATCGACTCCCGACTCTTTGATTACATATTTATCAAGGATGAGAACAATCCGAAAACGAAAGTAAAATACCATACTACCAGAATTTTTTAAAGTACGGAAACAGGAACGACATTTTTTCTCTGTTCATGAACGAAAATGAAATTAAAAATATTCAATTCCGGTTTCCTTCACGCTTTCCAGTTAAAAATTTAATTAATTTTTAGTCATATCTAATTTTTCTTTTTCTGTATACTTTGTTTATTATGTTAAAACGAAACTAAACTGGATTTTTATTTTCTCAAGTTGTAACGGGCTTTGTGATTATTTTATGTGTCATGTTGGCAGCTAAAATTTATGTCAAAAGAAAAAAGTGACATGTTATGAAAAATAAAGTATAGTCTGTTCCAAACGATTAGGCGGAACTAGATTTTCGGTTAGTTCCGCCTAATCGTTTGGAACAGACTAACCGAAAATCAGACTAACCGAAAATCTAGTTCCGCCTAAACCAAAGGAACAGACTTTATATAAAATACAAAACAATTTTTTTTAAAACTAATATATTTGAAAATTTGTATAAAAATGACTCAATAGTCAAGATGAAATGAAAATGACATTTTATAAAAACAGCTCACCCAAACCCAAGATATTTAATGTAAGTATAGTCTGTTTCTTTGGTTTAAGCGGAATTAGATATCGAAATCTACTAACTTTTAAGGATTGAATGAAGCTTTGTATCATTTTGTTTAACAAAAGCCCACTTTGATAATTAAAAAGTGAACTCGTGATAAATTAAGAAAATAAAAATCCATTTAGTTCCGCTTAAACATTTGGAATAGACTTTACAATTTACCAGTGAAAGGAGTCGGGAGTCGGAGTCGGAGTCGATTTTCAAAAATACCGACTCCGGAGTCGAGAGTCGGGAGTCGATAATTTTTCTGTCGACTCCCCATCCCTGGTTTAAACTAAAAACCTGAAAAAATTCTAAGTAATGTCCATTTGTGTAAACCAGAAAAGTACTACAGGAATTTTTGATCAGATTATGTTTTCGGAAAATAATGCATTTTTTGTGTTAACACAAAACACACTGAACCAGTATGCTCTGATAGTGTAATGGCTACCATGCTCGCGTTCTAATTTGCAAACTTAAGTTCGCTCCGCTCTCCAGGTAATTTTATGTTTCCTGTTTTCATTTTTATTTTGTTTAAATTATTTTTTCAAAATTCTAGTTATATTTGGGCAAATGTTGCATTTAATTTTTAAAAGCGTAAATTTAATAACCAGTGGAAATTGAATACACGAAATCAGAGGGGCGGGGTTATGACTTAAAACAACCAATGGAAGTTATAGGCGTAATTTTCAAAATCTTAATGAACCTTACTATATATATTTAAAAAAAAAAAATACTGCACATATTTAGAAACCTAAATAATGGTATTAGGCATTCGAATTAAAATTAACAAAAAAATATTTAAACATAAAATTTGTTTTGGAATCCCAAATAATCATCATTCACTTACTAAATACCTGCGAAGCCCTGAATTGTGTGAAAATTCACACTTCACATTAGGGTTGCCAGCTTTCTTACAGAGCTGGGCCGGAGATTTTCTTGGGGGGGGCTCATAGATTTTTTTGTTTTTGGAAAACATGGATGCTTTTTTGTCTCTTTGGTAATTTGTATCTCTTAAGTTTGTTCATATTTTGTAAATTTGTACCCCCCTCCCCGAACCAATTAATTGAAAAATATTATTATCGTCAGGAGCATGCGCAGAGCGAATTTATGCATTTTTAGTTTGACCCCTTCAAGCCTGCAGGCGCCACTTACACGTGTTTCTCTTTTCCCCTGTCCATTGAAACACCCCTGGATCACACATAACATTCGAGAACGAAAACAAACGAATCGGGTCGAAAGCGCTTCCGCGAACATCGCGCTCACGTAAAGCACATTTATATCCATGCCTTAGCATTGCACGGTGCACTTTTTTGAAACTCGCACTTTTATAAGAAGTTTGCAGCGCAATATACGTTTTTATATCCAAAATATTATTTTAAATATTTTATTATATGGGACGGAGTACGAGGAAATGTTAGCTGGGCCGGAGTCTCCGGCCCAAAATGACACGGTTGGCACCTGTACTTCACATCGATTTTTTTGAGTTATAATTTCGAAAAAAATAAAACAAAAAACATTAGATACGTATAATGAAATGAATAACTTACCATTAAAAATATAATTTAATTATTCTAAATTGTGATTTAGAAACAGTATTTCTGAAATTTTATTACTCTTTATAGTACAGTAGAATTAGCCAAAAAAGTTCGAAAATTTAACAAAATTCGTTTCAGGATGCCATATGGAAAAATCGATGTAATTGGGTGAGTAGCATGTACCATTAAAGTCGCCCCCATTTTTTCAACCTGGAACATTGTTTAAACAATGAAAAACAGCAAAAAAAACGACAAAAATAGTTTTTTTTTTTCTAACTCGGGAGCTACTGCCACTGGGAATTTCAATTTTTTTTTACTATTAAAGTACTCAAAAACAATTAATTTGAAACCTGCTAAATTAAATTCGACCCATTATTTGTTTAAATAATTGAGAAAACCGCGAAAATTTTAAAAAATTTCAAATATTTTTCATTTTGTCAAAAAAGCAGCTATTTGCTTGAAACTTTCAGAAATTGTGCCATTTATTGGTCTCAACTTACAAAAAAAATTTCATCAAAAAATATTAATTATTTAACGAACTATTGCATTTATTTATTAAAATGGACCTTAATGTAAAATGAAAAATGACGTTCTTCCCGTCGTCATACAGGGCCCATCAGGTGCTCATTTTCTTTGTTGAAACGTCAATTTTCAACATCCATTAAGGTAAAATCCAATTTTTAATTTTTTGACCTCCAAAATGGCGATTGAAAAATTGTTGCTAATTTTGCAATGGTTTTTTGCGAATAACTTTGCGATAAACAAAGATACGGACATGGCATATCGATATTCTTGTAGATGGTAAAAAAACAAAAGTTTTGAAAAAATAAAGTTTTTCTAGGACCAATAGGAGCCGAGATAATTATTTTTCAGTAAAATATCAAAAAATGAAAAAGTATCATGGTTATACTTATTTTATCTCAGAATGTTATACTACAATATTTTTACATGTTCCAAAATAAAACCCAAAATCTTATACAACCTTTTCATATCAAGATACTTCCTAAAATGAATATTTTTTGTAAAACCACGATTTTTTATTTTTTTATCTTTTTTTATTATAGTGTTATATAAGTATCGAAACGAACATCTCATTTGTTCATATTTTATCGCGCTACCACAGATTAAAAAAAAAAACGTCGAAATAGGTTAAGAATCTAGGGAGATACCGCAAATTTTTTCTTGCCGTTTGAATTTGAAGAAGGCAAGATCGATTTTTTCAGCGTGCAGCAGTGATGACTCATCCTTCTCTCTCAGCGTAACAGGTACTTTAAAAATCATAATTAGGACTTTACAATTGCATTTTTCAATCCGACTCAATTGCATTTCAAAGTTCAAGTATTGAACTAGTTTTTGTGAAATTTTCGTCCCTTAATGTTAATAAATAAACAACTTACGATTTAAAAAAAAAAAAAAATATCGCGGCTCCTCTTGGTCCTAGAAAAAATTTTTTTTTTCAAAATTTTTGTTTTTTTACCAGCTACAAGAATATCGATATGCCATGTCCGTATCTTTGTTTATCGCAAAGTTATTCGCAAAAAACCATTGCAAAATTAGCAACAATTTTTCAATCGCCATTTTGGAGGTCAAAAATTAAAAGTTGGATTTTACCTTAATGGATATTGAAAATTGACGTTTCAACAAAGAAAATGAGCACCTTATGGGCCCTGTACGACGACGGGAAGAACGTCATTTTTCATTTTACATTAAGGTCCATTTTAATAAATAAATGCAATAATTCGTTAAATAATTAATATTTTTTGATAAAAATTTTTTTTGTAAGTTGAGACCAATAAATGGCACAATTTCTGTAAGTTTCAAGCAAATAGCTGAAATTTTTTAAAATTTTCGCGGTTTTTCTCAATTATTTAAACAAATAATGGGTCGAATTTAATTTAGCAGGTCTCAAATTAATTGTTTTTGAGTACTTTAATAGTAAAAAAAAAAATGAAATTCCCAGTGGCAGTAGCTCCCGAGTTCAAGTATTGAACTAGTTTTTGTGAAATTTTCGTCCCTTAATGTTAATAAATAAACAACTTACGATTTAAAAAAAAAAAAAAATATCGCGGCTCCTCTTGGTCCTAGAAAAAATTTTTTTTTTCAAAATTTTTGTTTTTTTACCAGCTACAAGAATATCGATATGCCATGTCCGTATCTTTGTTTATCGCAAAGTTATTCGCAAAAAACCATTGCAAAATTAGCAACAATTTTTCAATCGCCATTTTGGAGGTCAAAAATTAAAAGTTGGATTTTACCTTAATGGATATTGAAAATTGACGTTTCAACAAAGAAAATGAGCACCTTATGGGCCCTGTACGACGACGGGAAGAACGTCATTTTTCATTTTACATTAAGGTCCATTTTAATAAATAAATGCAATAATTCGTTAAATAATTAATATTTTTTGATGAAATTTTTTTTGTAAGTTGAGACCAATAAATGGCACAATTTCTGTAAGTTTCAAGCAAATAGCTGAAATTTTTTAAAATTTTCGCGGTTTTTCTCAATTATTTAAACAAATAATGGGTCGAATTTAATTTAGCAGGTCTCAAATTAATTGTTTTTGAGTACTTTAATAGTAAAAAAAAAATGAAATTCCCAGTGGCAGTAGCTCCCGAGTTAGAAAAAAAAACAACAATTTTTGTCGTTTTTTTTGCTGTTTTCAATTGTTTAAACAATGTTCCAGGTTGAAAAAATGGGGGCGACTTCAATGGTACATGCTACTCACCCAATTACATCGATTTTTCCATATGGCATCCTGAAACGAATTTTGTTATGCAATTTTCCTAATTCTACTGTACTATATTAGTCTGGTTTTTTAAGTGGCCATTTTACCTGCTTTGGTTAACGATGCCCAATACTAAGGGTTCCACCCAGTGATGGTATCCTAAATTTTCAGGAAGCGGTTCTATAAAGTCATGTGATATCTAGGAACCTATTCTGTATTTTTAAGACTGAAAACAAATCACTTACTTCCATTTATTAAATATAAGGAAGTTTTTTTAAGAGCGTATTATTAATAACCTATAAAATAAATATTACATTTGCTATACTGCAGGGCACGGCGCAAGATTCAAAACTGAAGTCAGAGTAATTCATTTATTTTTAATAATTAACAACCGGTTCCCTAAGGTTTCAATAATTTTAAGAAACGGTTCGCGCGAACCGGTAGGATGCCATCACTGGTTCCACCTGAATTTTAAACCCCTAAATTGATAACACACAAAATAAAATAAAAATGATAAATATAACTATAATTTTATTTTTAAGTAATGTACAAAATCCCTAAAATTATATTTAAGTAATTCTTATTCCATTTACGTAGTATTAAGTATTTCATTAACTTCGTTCATCTTCACCATCTTGATTTTCATCACTTCTTACTGTTTCTTCAACTCCATTAACTGAAGCAGCAATCTCTTCAGGTGAATGCTTCCTTTTAACATGTAATTTCAATGTTACATTCTGTGTAAAAGCTTCTGGACATATTTTACATTTGTAAGGTTTTGTGTTGGTATGTAACCAGGTATGTTGTTGCCAACCCCATTTCTTCTTGAAGGCTCTCCCGCAGAAGGTGCAGACATATGGGGATTCACCTGTATGGGTTCTTCTATGATCCTTTAAGGTTCCACCATGAGTAAAGGCTTTTCCACAAAGGTCGCACTTATATTTTTTTGGAGCACCTGAAAATAAGAACGTCTTGAGTGGAATTTTAAAAACTTAACTATTAACTAACAATATTTACATATAATATCCGTTAAAAATATTTAATTATTACACATGATGAGGTTGTAGACTTCGTTCAACATAAGAAAAACACAGGCGGATGTTAGCGGCTATCATGTGCAGAAACACAATTTCGTCCATTACGTTATGAACAGTTAGTTTAACACATTTCAGTGACGTCACTTACTTTGATTTGTTTTTAACACGTATTTTGCAATGTTTTTTGTTTATTTCCGTTATTATTATTTATTTCTTATAAGTTTCAAGGTATACCGCGTACTAAAATTATTAAAAATATATTTATATAAAAAAATATGAAATACATGATTTTGTTTGTTTGGTATCCACAACAATTGTTTAAAACCCTTATGTACGTCAATTTGATCATCTGTTTACTCGCGCAGAATTGAAAACGTAATTTATGATACCCTTGTGTATTTCTTATGTTGAACGAAGTCTAAGAAGACATAATGGTAAAGAATATTTGGGAAGAAAAACATATGTTCGCGACTTAATGTCGTAGCCAAGCACTTTACAATATTCGCAGCTTACATTGGGAGCAAACGGTCCAACTCCGGTCCTAACATGGTTCACCAATGTATTCCGTTTACTGGCCTATAATGTAAAACGCTGTATCTACAAAAATTATGAAATATTGATATTTGGTTTAATGTTCCGTATGAGTCCACCAAAAATAGGCTGTATGCTTAGAATGAAGTATATTATAACATTATAAACGAGAAGGCATGGTCGTAAGAGTGGGGAGTCAATAGTAATCATTCATGCATCTGTAGTTGGCAGAGCAATACGCGTTTATAACATGACGAAACGTCCGAATATAACTGATAATTTTGGAACTCTTTATGAAGTCAATGTTTTGCAAAATATATATACTAAAAATCTCATTGAAAACAGGTAAAAATTCCTTATGAGTACCAGTTTATATACGTCTATCAAGTTTCAGTTTTTTCTGTCCAAAATTTTTGCGAACTAAACCTAACCTAATTAGTTTTATCATCGATTGTTTGCATATAGTGAAGATATATAAATGCTTCATACAGTTTTAATACATTTACATAATTTAATATCTATGAATGCGACGAAAAACGGAATGTCCTATTTCAGACATAAAATTGGTAGGTTGGAATATATTGACATTTTTGAGGATTCTCTCTTTTGATAAAGTTAATGTTTTTCAAAATATGTATACTATAAATCTCATTTAAACCATTTAAATGTGACTTTAAGCGTATAAATACTAAAATTTCATTATTCAAGTTTTTCTTTAAAAACTTTCAATTATATATTTTAGTCTTTTTTAAAATTATTTCTAAAATATTATTTTCACCAGTTCACATAAAAAAGGGATATATTGCTGATCCGCATTATGTTTTAGGTTAAGAAGCACTGGCCCAGATAATTAATAGCATAGACAGTTCTGTATATCCTAAACAAATACGGACAAAAACCTAGGTAGAAACGGCTAAGAACCGATATTGAGGCATTAAAAATCTACAGATGATGTAACAGATGATCTGGATGCCCTGGAAGGAAGGAACTGAAAATGGAAAACATAAACTGCAAGGAAAAAAACCGTATAGCAAACTTAAACTCAATGACTGTAGGGCTAAAGAAAATGGACTGAATGTGAACCCAAAACCAAAAAGTTTAAAATGAATAATGTTAGAATAATTATCTCAAATAATCAAAAAAGATGTTCTAATTTTTATATAAATAATTTTATTATTTACAATTTTAATTACAAATAAACTCTACATATGTTATTTCATAATCTACTACAACAGATTCACGTTGAATTTTCTTCTACACCAGTCTACTTTTTAGTAACTTGTTGATCTTCTCCAGTTACCATATTCTCTTTCAACAATGCAACTTCTTCAGGACTATGCTTTCTCTTAACATGTAACTTTAAAGTTACATTTTGTGTGAAAGCTTCTGGACAGATTTTGCATTTGTAGGGTTTTGTGTTGGTATGAAGCCATGAATGTTGTTTTAAAGTCCATTTCTTTTTGAACCCACGTCCACAATAGGTGCAAAAATAAGGGGTTTCCCCAGTATGAGTTCTTATATGTTCTTTAAGATCCTTTGAGTTGCTAAAGGCTTTCTCACAGGCCTCACATTTATATTTTTTCAAACCTGAAATTAAAAATTTTCTATTTAATGTAATGATGAAATAATTAGATTTTTTGGAAGTCAAGAATCTAGGGAGGGATTGTCAAAATTCTAGACAGATTTAGTCAAGATACTCGGTAGACAGTTAAGAGCCTAGCTGAGAGACAGAACCAACTATTAGAGACAAGACCAAAAAGTAGAGTTTGTTGGGAATCTAGGTAAATTCAGTCAAGAATCTAGGGAGGGACAGTCAAGAGCATAGGCAGTTACAGACAAGATATTAGGTGGAGATAGTTAACTGGCTTGGTAAAAATAGTTGAGTCTTGGCAGACACCGCCAAGAACCAAGGTGAAAACAGTCTGGAATCTATATCACAGTCGAAAATCTAGGGAGAGACAGACAAAAACTAGACAAAGACGGTTAAAATCCTAGCAAACAGACAAAAGGTGGGTTTGTTTATTCCGCACAGTGTACACATTTAAAACAGTGTGCACAATACCCGTTTGGCAATTCTTTATTCTTGCAGTATGTGCACTTGTTTGTCCAATCGGCTATTACAATACTGTGCACTCTGTGCATGGACAACTTGTTCGGTTTCAGCGAGTCAACTAGAGATATCGGGAGACGCGGGAACGCGAGATTTCAGGGAGTCGGGGTCAGATGGTGCAAAAGTTGAGACCGTAAAGTGTTGTGGAAAGAGGTGAAAGAAAATAGAGTTGGATTTGAATTTATTGTTACGCGAGTTCTCAGATCAATGTAATTTTCCCAAAAGTAAGAACTATATGGTAACTGATAAAACAATTTTTAAACAATCAACACTCATGTCATTTACCAACAATCTAATCCCATATCTCTGAGAACCGCTACCTCTCAGAAGACGAAGGACGGCCGTAGAAGGATACGACAACCACCAACCCTAGCTGCAATTTTGAAGACAATCCTTCCAAAGCATACTGAAACGCCGTATCTAGGTCGCCAATACATACAATAAATACCGCGGTGTTTTAGTGGATTCATCACATTTTGTTCTTATGTCAATTTATAATTTATAATGGATGTAAATTTAAAACGAAAATATACTTCTGCATTAGTAAATGATGTATAGCTACGTTGCCAGCGGCCAGAACATATCCCTGAGAAACAAATTGCACTTAGGGAGACAGTCAAAAATATAGGCAAATAGCCAAGTTACTAGTACAAGATACTAGAGGCAAATATACTCTTTATTATTATAGTATTTTTGATAATAAGCGAAAGTAACCTTTGACTTAAAGAATGGGCACATGGAAGAATACTAATACAGGTTGTCTATTCTGCAAGCTTATCGACAATCGTTTCTACGGTATCCTGTCGAAAATTCCGATTTTCAAAACCTCGGGTTGATTCGCTCTTTGTGGGATTACGCCTTGATAGTGCACCTTTAACAGTGTTGTATCGCTCTTGAAAGGAGACCTAGAAACATGTCCTCTTAGAGTATTGTTTTCTTTTTTTTGACATTTGTACTTGTTGTTTACATAAATTTGAATATATTGTTAGGTTAGTATGATTTAAAATGCGTTTTTTATATGGAAATATATATTTTGGTTGCTTTTTACGTAATATGTTTTAGTTATACTGCAGGGGTATATATTTTATAATTTTTTAGATTTACTTGAAGTGTAGAAGAAAGGCAGCTCGGTTATTTAATGTGAATATAATTTATTTTTCATAATTGTTTCTGGTTATCAGTGGCGTAGCGTAGGGGGGGCAGGAGATGCGGCCCACCCCGGGCGGCACTTTTTTGGGGCGGCAAAAAATCACAATAAATAATGTCTTGTAATCTGAACTAAAAATTTTAACCATTTCTTTTCATATTTTTGTCGCACCTACAATTCGGACCGATTAAAACGAGCACGGAACTTTTTATTATTTAATCTGTGACGGAGCCGGGGATTCCCCTTTCTTTAAGTGAGTGTAATCTCGCTCGCTCTAGCGACTGGAAACACCGTCTGTAGCAGCCTTGCCAGACGTCCCGCTTTATGAACAAGAATAGATTGTCCCGCGCGGGACAGCTAAATTCACGAATTATTCAAAAAGAATTAAATCGTGATTATAAATGGTATCAGTTTAGGCTGACCAGATTTTTTAGAATAGAAGTAAAGACCCTTTTCTTTTTGCTCGTCATTTATATTTTGGGAGTGAGGACCTTTTTTTGCTCATCACTTCTATTTTGGGAGTGAAGACCTTTTTTTGCTCATCACTTCTATTTTGGGAGTGAAGACCTTTTTTTTTGTTTTGCTCAGCAGTTCTTTTATGGGAGTGAAGACCTTTTTTTTTGCTCGTCACTTCTATCTTGGAAGTGAGACCTTTTTTTTAGTATATTCTTTTTCTATAAAAAAAAAATCTGATCAGCCTACTTTAAGATAAACATTTTGAAATATTTTTAACTGTACATTTTATTACGTTGTCCCGCTTTTTGCGCCTTAATCCCGATTTTTTTATATTTATTTAGTAAAAATCCCGATTTGGTAAAATAATAATCTGGCAACGCTGGTCTGTACTAACCAATTACCTTGCGGTAATTCCCTTGTTTAATTTTGTGTTCGGATTGTTCACGAGGAATATTCAGCGAGAATTAATTCTTTCATATAAAGAATAGAGTTCAATATTGTCTCACATCAGTCGTCCAATTCACATTGACTCAATTAACAAATCATGATCAAGTGCGTGTTGTCATTTGTGATTGTTAAATTATTGAACTTTGTCGAAAAATTGTATGTAAACTCAGTGGCGTAGCGTAGCGCCACCCGCCCCGGGCGGCAAATTCTGTAAATTTTGGAGCCTTTTGGATTTAAAGACCTAAATAAGGGGGCGGCGAATTTGGCCTCCGCCCCGGGCGGCTGAAACCCACGCTACGCCACTGCTGGTTATTGCTCCAATGGTATTTGCAATCCTCTCCATTGATCCCAGTGACGATATTACCTTACAATCAGTATTATTGAAGGAATTCGATATATTTCCGGAATTATTATTAATATTTTGCAAGACTTTTGGCATTTCTATTCAAAAAAATCCCCTGTTAAAAGTCTATTCTGACCATCACAATATGTCAAAATTTCAAAATGCCCCACTTATTTTCGATAATGCCGAATACAAAACATCATCACAGAGGACAGTCTTTGGAGATAGTTCAGTGTTGTTAGGTGACATGATACTGTGCATGTGACTGTCGAGAAATTACAGAATAGATCCCTAGAAGTATACCACAAAGATAGCACGGTCGGATTAAGAAAGTTTTAGAATTGTTTTTATTTATGAATGCCTCCAGTTCAAAAGCTTCACATACGAGCTTAGTTACTTAATACTTATATACAATTTTAAGCGAATAAACATTTACAGATCAGATCAGATTCAGTTTTACATTATCAGATTTTAAATTCTCGTTAATCGTTTTCATGTTGGAAGTGCGATACAAAAAAATGCAACTAATAGAATCGCTTTATTTTGAATAAAACCGTACCGAGGTCGGTGTAAATGATCTACTGATACGATGCCAGCCGCCACTAGTCGGAATTTATTGTTGAGAAATAAATATACAAATTATGAATCAAATATTATTTTAGAGTAAAATGTAAATTGCAATTCTGTTTAATTCGAAATTAGAACTATTTTTATATATGAACTGATGTTCTTTTTATTTGCCATAATAAAAATTAATATGATTTATTTATTTAATTTTTTGTCATGCATGCAATTGACAGATCGCCATTTGTCACTTGGCGGCACTGACCGCAATGCGTTCATTTTGATATTCAGATTGCGTATTATAATGCGAGATTTTACAGTAATCTAACCTTCATAACAGGTGGGCTTTAAAAAAGAATACAGGGCTAATAAAACAGGGTAGTAATTATATTTTTATGAAAAGTTTTAAAAACATTTTCTTAGGTATTACCACTATACAGCCTTCTACAAAAATTTATTTAATCTGTTTCTTTCACGTAGAAAAATAAATCCCCACCGCGTTGGGGTCTACTGGTCGTTTAAGTAAATGCGTTTTCTTGGAGACCGAGACAAACTATACAAATCTGCGCAGACGACACAGATATCAGGTGCTTCTGATGTACAACACAGACTGTGCAGTTGTGAATTAACGAACCCACGTTATCGATATAGAGCATATATCTAGTCTAAAATATATGGCATGTAAGAATACTTCCTAACTAAAATCGGGTTTAATAATTTATATAATAACACAAAGCAAATAAAAATAAATATAATTTTATTTAAATCTATATACAAGGGCATAATTTTAACAGTACATAACAGTACGCACATAAAATACATAAGTAATACAACTAAGTCAACTATTTAATACTATGTTTAAACTTATTAAAATGGCCAAATATGAATCTTAAAAACTGTATTACAACTAAAAATAATTAGTAGAATAAACTGCAAAATTTTAACAAACTGTTCAAAATTATTTTCGGAGTTGATTAGTAGAATCCACGCGACATTAAAAAAAAAGTGATCTGCGCCAAGAAAAAGTAAAACAGGGGTATTTCCAGTAGTGTGTTGGAGCTGGTTGTACAGGCTAGCGCCGATTGTTAATTTTCATGAATTAATTATGCAAGAAGGTTTCCGCGAGCCGCTTATTAAATCTGATTAAATATTATTTTTCCGAGCAAGTTGTTAAAATTTTTTCGAGTCGGCTGTTAAATACAGGCTATTCCACACGTTTAGGTGGAACTAAATGGGAATTTCGTTCTTTTAGGTTGTCACGAGAAGGGACCTTGCTAGGGTTATTTCTTTTTTCAGGTTTGGTATGTGAAAATTTAAAATTCCAACAGTGAAACCATGGAAATGAATGACATATGTCAAAAATTATAATACATTTTTCTATATTTTAAATGCAATGAAAAGGTCATTTTATAATGAAAATCAATTTAATCTAGAATTTGCAATGTGGGTATGATTTACAAAGCTTAATCAAAATGACCAATAGTCCGAATTAATAGATAAAAATTACTAGATTTCAAAATCTAGTTCCGCCTAAACGTTTGGAATAGCCTATATACTCATTATTAAAATTTTCTCAACATTAATGAATATTAAGACACAATTATTTATTTTTTTAAATTTTAATTTCGGACCTTGTCTACTATGGCGATTAACACATTAATTGCTCAAAAAACATTACTACACACCACGGGACATAGCCAAGATATTATGTAACACCACTGGATGTTTCAAATGATCATGCGTCTTGCGAGTTTTCTTCGAACATTCGAATACAATGCAATGTTTTCACGTCGGTCAATTTTCACAAACAAAACCTTCTTTACGCATTGGGGGTTTAATTTTTCTCAGTTAATTCGCGCAGCCTCTAACAAAAATTAAATCATATATGTTGGAATACAAGAAATTCAATTTAAATACAATTAAACCTTCTAAAGCTATTCATTAGTGTTGTCTGTATGCTTATTCTTAACATGTAATTTGAGTGTAACATTTTGCGTAAACGCTTCTGGACATAATTTACAAACATAAGGCTTCTCTTGTGTATGCAGTCGGATGTGTTGTTTGAGATTCCATCTGCCGCCGAATCCCCTCCCACAATATGGGCACGAGTGGGGTTGTTCCCCAGTATGTGTAATCATATGCCTAGTCAGTGCCACTGAACGTGGGAAATTTTTATCACATATTTGACAACTGTATTTTCTTATACCTGAAAGAGAAATACGTAGCTTTTAAAAATTAATAGAAATATATTCATAGGTCAACAAAACTTTGTGAAAATGTTTCATATTTATAAAGGCTTAATTGCACTGGGCACGTTTACTAGCTACTCGCTTGAGAATTTACTCGCTGCTACCAAACTAACTCAATTTAATAACGCTATCTAGTTAACTCGTCGCTCGCTTTGCTGCAGCGAGTAAAATTGAAGGCTAGGCTACTTTACTCGCTAGATATTTTACCCTCTGGCTAATAAAATCACTGTATGTAATAAGGGTGACATTTAAATGATGCATTTATGTAACAGTTACGTCGTCCTATGTGCCGCTTCAAAATATTCTAAATCGACTTAACTGTTCATTTACTGTTACTGCCATATCTATTAAAATATGTTTATATAAAGTATTTAGGTGTTAAAAGTAATGGTTGGTTTATATACGGAACAAGAATATGGAATAGGAAATAAGAATAGTACACAAGAATAAAAAATATGAAACCGTTTATATCGGACATAACATTTGGTCGCTGCGCCTGCGTACTTCCGTTGGCCTGTGTTTAACGGTTGTCGTTTGACAGGTTGTTGTGTTTAATATAACCTTTAAAAAAAATCGTTTTCAGTAATATGGATTTAGAAGATTTTGTAAATTTATTTTCTTGTGTTTCACACATTATATTGTTGTTTCCAACCTTCTGATCACAGCAGGAAAACATCTGTTGAACAAATTTTATTACGGCCGACATTTTGACCATTGTGCGCATGCTTATCGTCTCTTATTCTTGGAATAAGAATAAAATATTAAATGTTATGGTTGGTTTATATACGGAACAAGAATAAGGAATAGGAAATAAGAATAGTACACAAGAATAAAAAATATTAAACCGTTTATATAGGACATAACATTTCGTCGCTGCGCCTGCGTACTTGCGTTGGCCTGTGTTTAACGTTTGCCATTTGACAGGTTCTTAAAACTTACAAGAAGAATAAATAAAAATAATAAAAACATTTTATTGTTGTTTACAACCCTCTGATCACAACTGAAAAACATCTGTTGAACAAACTTTATTACGGCAGACATTTTGATTGCTGTGCGCAGGCTTATCGTGTCTTATTCTTGAAATAAGAATAAAATGTTGAATGTTACCAACTATTCTTATGTTTAAGTTAAATTTCATTCCTACATAAACCGATATACGGCGCAGCCATGTTTTAACATCTTGTGTACTATTCTTATTTCCTATTCCTTATTCTTGTTCCGTATATAAACCAAGCATTACCTATTCTTGTGTTTAAGTTAAATTTCATTTCTACATAAACCGATATACGGCGCAGCCATGTTTTAACATCTTGTGTACTATTCTTATTTCCTATTCCTTATTCTTGTTCCGTATATAAACCAACCATAAGTATTTTAACATTTTTATATTCTTTTAGCGTGTTTCCTATGTAGTTATTGTCTATCATCTGAAATAATCACCTTATACAATAGATTTAGTTGAGTATTTCTACATTATGTTCTACTCTAGAATACTATACAACTGTTCAGTTTTCCGCCAATATCGAGATTTTACGAATAGTCTTATATATCGAAAAAACAAGTCTTTAAACCTGAAATTCTGTTCCTACAAACTAAAATAGTTATATTTATCACACTTTTGTAAACTATTATAAAACTTCTGTTTCCGAATTTAATATCTTAGATATTATTTAATGAAAATGAGTAATGTTAATTTTGTCATAAAAGTTATTTGACCCTTTTACACTGTTATAAATAATAAATACTAACTATTTAAATAAATAAAAGGTTCCCAACACCTAGATAGGCGTATAAGGGGCAGAAACGGTAAGTTCTCCGTTTCTAGACCGGTCGTAGATATGAAAGCCATGTGGTCAGTGTGACGTTTCGACCGGTCCTATTATCCCTAAATGAACAGGTACCATTTATAAGTATTAAATATTTTAAACTGAGTCGACCCCAGAGCTGTCTGCGCAATATCGGAAGATAAAAATCCGAAGAAGGTGGGAGGTATCGATGATGATAATTTTAAAAAATTATAAAATGCAAAGTGTTCCAAGGTACACAGAACCGTAGCAACGGGTTGGCGTGGGGGCATTTTCCAAAGGCGCGGGGCCTGATGAGGGGCGCCATTGCAGGTGAAAACCTTTTTTTTGCTCATCACTTGAACTTGTATATAGGAGGTGAGGACCTTTTTTTGCTCTTCACTTGGATTTGAAGTAGTATATTTTATCAATTTACTTTATTTGCCAAGGGCGCCAAAAACATTGCTACAGCTCTGAAGGTACAACAGTCTCCCCTATATATAACGAACAGACCAGTCTTAACATAAAATCAAACTCTTTTTTATTAATTTAATATTTTATTTTATAGTTATTATTATTTATTTCACATTTTAAAGTATTTATGTTAAACTGCTTAACGGAATCATTTTAGTAAATAATGAATTCCTTATATATAATTTCTTGTAACTAAGATTACATATTTCCTTCATACTTGCCTTTTTATGTTAATTATTTTACTTATCACACACATCTGCAGTATCACACGCACTTTCACTATCTCACAGTAATTGTTTTTGTAAAAAAAAATTAATCAGATATTTAAAGTACAATCTAGTTAGTAATAATAATAGCAAAGAAAACCATTACATATTTTCTACTATAGAAAGCAAATTAATCTATGATCTAACAGTGCGTATGTTCACATTAAGCTAGTTAAAACTTGTCTTTTGATAGAGTTCAAAAATTGTCATAATGATACGTTCTTGCTTGTCAGGGGTTCAAAAAAATTACTTTTCTCTACGACCATCCAATAACAAATGCATTATATGTCTTCACATGCTTGCTCATCCATAAATAATGAAAATTTTAAACAAGGCAAGTTTTTTTTGCGCCCAGCAAGGATAGCTCTTTGCACCTCACGCAGCCCATCTTTATAACTAGAATGTGGTAAGGAGGCAGGCAAATATTACCTTGGAGGATGAGAAGGTGACGGTAGTGGTGCAAATTTGTCTTCGCAGGCACGTGATAACCATAGAAGTACGAGTAATAGTTACTGAGACTTATCGCGACATTGAGTATGAGACGGCGCCAGCAAGTGTAAGCACGAAATGAATGAGGCTATTCTGCGCCACTTCGGAGATCCGTAATAATGAGTTCTACAATACTAGTGTGTAAAAACAGTGAATTTAATATCCGTAGCACCGTGCAAAAGTGGAAAATGTGGGACAAATTTTAACTTACTTCGAAATGACATTACATTTGCAAATAAAATATGTAAGATGAGTTACGTCCGTAAGTTAGTAATTATAGTTGAAGGAAATGGGATTCGGACCAGCCAGAAAATAAAAACAAATTTATTAACTTCGCTAACATTTCGATTTTAATTTAAATCTTCATCAGAGCTTAGTTAATAGTCACGATATAAAATAACAATTTTAAAATTAATAAAGAACACATCATATTGTCCGGTTATTGAACTCAGAGATAAGCCTTATCTCTGCTTTCTCTGAGTATAATAACCGGACAATATGATGTGTTCTTTATTAATTTTAAAATTATTATTTTATATCGTGACTTTTAACTAAGCTCTGATGAAGATTTAAATTAAAATCGAAACGTTAGCGAAGTTAATAAATTTGTTTTTATTTTCTGACTGGTTAACCCAAGCTTAACCAAATGGGGTGTGTCACACCCCAGTATATTAATAGTGGAAATGATGTATCTGTTGACAATATTTATGAATTAGTTAATATTTAACAATAATTTAATTTTTAATCGACAAAAAAATCAAAAACACCATTTACAAAAAAATATGTCTAAATTATATTTGGCAACAGCGCATTTCGAACGAATTATGCTTGAGAAATGAGAAAGAAATTGTCTCCCCCACCAAAATACATAGACTAATCAGAGAGCTAGCTAAATTAGTATGTGTGAGAGTTGGTGTGAACGAGAGATGCAATGTTGTCAGTCAAGACGAGACTCAACTTGAAGTATGATGCAATTTAGGAAAGAAATTGGCGTGATTTTGACTTTTATTGAAAAAATTATTAAAAAAGCATTAAATAATTACTTTTAAATATTTTTTTGTTTGTAATATTGTTCTATAGGCTTGACAGCATCTAACTGTATAAATTTTACCTTATTTTAATTGATATTAAGTGAGAAAAGCCTGGGGTATACTACACCCCACTTGGTTGGATGTGTATATTTTGGTCAACTACGGGTTAATAAAGCTTATCTCTGAGTTCAATAACCGGACAATATGATGATTTCTTTATTAATTTTAAAATTGTTATTTTATATCGTGACTATTAACTAAGCTCTGATGAAGATTTAAATTAAAATCGAAACGTTAGCGAAGTTAATAAATTTGTTTTTATTTTCTGACTGGTCCGAATCCCATTACCTTCAACTATAATGTAAAATGATATAAGATTCGGAAGTTGGAAGAAAGAAAACAAAATGCCGGACAAAATGAGAAACCATTGAGCAGTATCTACCAATCACGGCGGTGGAGATAGCGTTTTAAACCAGCAGAGCGCGTTGTCATCATCGACGCTAGCAATATTAGCGCGAAACCAGTGGTGTCTATATAAAAAACCAATGAAATATCAAAATAAATTAAATTCATTGCTACGACACAAGTTAATTTAACCCCGACACTCGAGCCGCCTACTTTTTGACTATCGCAACCGAGAAGGAGGTGCGCCCTGGGCTCCATAAAAATTGTGAAAAATGGAAGTAGGCCAACTGACGGCAGGCGTTTCCATCTTTTCATTGTGATCCAATTTTAAAAGATTTTTATTCGGGCTCATCGCTTTGAAACACAGGCTGGCAAATTTCAACAAATAACTAGGTCGACGTGACAGTCCGCCTCTGGGTTACTGCCACTACCGAACGCAACATGCTGACAAACTGACCCCAGCTGGAGTTTATGGAGCGCGGGAATATGATCTTACATTTAGAGGACGCTATAATAACAATATAATAATATTATCCATTACGAGCCCTGTCCACTTTCAGTTGGCCCAGCTATGAAATTTTCAGTTTCTTTAGAAATTATTAAATAATAAGTAAAAGTAAATGCTGCTTTGTACATTTTTTGACAATATAATCATATTAGAAGCAAAGGGGTCAAAATTTATTCCGTAATATTTAATTTGTGATTATAAAAATAATATTCGTAAAACAAACGTATTTTTTGAGTTGAGTTGAATGTATTCTTGTACTGTATATAAAATAACTGGGTTTTTGCGGTAGCTATGCGTAGTAGGCGTTAGAAAAAAAAGTTTGTTTATTGACTGTGATGTATTAAAAGTGTTAAATCTAAATAATTTTAAAAAATGGGCAGAGGCAAAACTATTGATGAAAAAATTCGGTTAATCATTGTGAACTTAGCAAAAACAGGAAAAACCAATTCCGAAATCGGAAAATTATTAGATTTGTCAAGATACAGTATTAGAAATATTGTAAAATTGTACAAAACAAGTGGTTCAGTCGCCCCAAAGCCCCAGTACGTGAAGAAAACTACACTGACGGATAATGACAAACGTGCATTGAAAAGAATTATTAATTAACAGATTAATGAACATTTTATTAGATAACAGACGTGCTAACTACAGTCAATTGAGTGTACTGTGGAGCGATGTTGTTGGAAGACGTGTTTCAAGGTCTACATGTCACAAGGAAGCTAAAAAATTAGGATTTGGAACCTATAAGGTAATATTTTTTTAATCGGACTCTTAAATGTATATTTACAGAAATTTATAAAACTTTCTTAGGCCAAGGAAAAACCATTGTTGACGTCTAAGCAAAAGAAAAACAGGTTGAAATGGGCAAGAGAACATAAAATATAGAATTGTGAAAAGTGGAACAGCGTGCAATGGAGCGATGAGTCTAGGTTTGAAGTCTGTGTAGGGGACAACCGGAGCAGAGTTGTTCGTCAGAAACATGAAGCATATCATCCCGATTGCTTGAAAAGGAAGAAGAAATTTCCAGCATCTGTCATGGTGTGGTGTTCAATGTCTGCAAGAGGTGTAGGAAAACTTCACTTTATCGATGGCATTGTTAATACAGCCAAATAATAGAGGAGTCTCTGTTGCCAACTATGGAACATGCATTAATCTCTGGGGAGGATTTTATTTTTCAACAAGATGGAGCCGCTTGCTATACGTCAAAAAAAAAATTTAAATGGTCCCGTGATCATTCTATTCCACTATTAGAGTGGGTTTCAAGTAGCCCAGACTTATCCCCCATCGAGACAATTGCAATTGCTAGAAACCAATTTAACTAAAAATTTCACCAAAAGTATGGCCATCTGCAAGTACAACCTAGAGGGATATTTAATTTTAAACATAATATAAATTTTGCGCTGAAATTAATAAACTTTCAGTTTTATAAAAATAATGCGTTTCTTTTTCAAAAAACTCC
This sequence comes from Liopterus haemorrhoidalis, assembly GCA_963971575.1. Lineage (NCBI taxonomy): Eukaryota > Metazoa > Arthropoda > Insecta > Coleoptera > Dytiscidae > Liopterus > Liopterus haemorrhoidalis. The sequence goes on from OZ020624.1 coordinate 20,643,279, forward strand.
CAAATTTAAAATGGGATACCTTTTAACATTTAACTTATAGTTACAAATGATTGCGCAAATAGCTATAAATGCTATGCACTACACATAATAACGCACTTTCAAAAAATGATTATTGTATGAAATATAAAATTTTTACTCACCTAAATGTATATCAGAATAATGTCTTCTAAATCCATTCCTTGAAGCGAAAATTTTCCCGCATTTATCACAGCTTATACTCTGACTCCCTTCATGTTTCTTTTTATGGTGCCACAGATTCCTTTTAGTTTTAACTTTCTTCCCACAGATGTCACACTCAATCAACGCTTCACCATGTACTTGCAATACATGATCATGCATATAATCCCTTTTCAAAACTTTCCCACAAATCGAACAAATACTTGTAAGTTTCGTTCTATCTGGTCTCGACCTTGCCTTCTTCTCTTTCTTAACATAAGGTCTTCTTTTTCTAACCTTCTCTTCTGTATCCTTTATTTCTTCAGGTATAAAATCAGGATCATCACTTATTACTTCTACATTATCATCTTCTGGTTCATCTTCGAAATTATCCGTTTTAATATCTACTAATGGGATCATAATTTCTTCAGTCTCATATTCTATTTCATCAGGATCTTTCTTTACTTGTACTATTGGCTGGAGAGCATCTAATTTTAATTTTTCGTATGTTGAAATGATTTGCAATCTGAAGTCGTAGGCAGAATTGAGTTTTTCGTTACAGGTCGTACAGATTACATGAGGTAAACCATCGTCTTGGAACACCTTTAAAAATATTGTAAATTAGCTTAAGAAAACTAAATTGGATCAATAACACAGGCCAACAAGGTTTTACTAAAATGTATGAAAACAATGATTAACTCTAATACCCTGACTTTAAATCTCAACTCAAAAATTTTCAATAAGGTCACAATTTTAATTTATACATGAAACAAATTTAAACGTAATAATTTGAATTTTGGCGTTCGTGACCGCAAACAGAGGGCATAGTTGGAAAGGGTAAGGTAGGGGGGTATTTTGTTTTGGATTTCGTTTTACTTGTGACCTCGTAGTATTTCAATCGAAGTTTGGAAGTAACACAAGTGCGGAAAGTAGTGTATAATAGTTTAGTATTATATAATTACAATGAAGGTGTCCCTTCATCGTGGCTATATTAATTTGACAGACAATTTTCGTTATGTGTGGTCAATTTAAAGTCCTTTTACCATAACTATGAAATGACGTCACAGTTGAAAAATTCACCTTGTTGCCAATTTGTCAAAAAAAGTTAGGTTATATCGAACAACTACTAAAAATATATTGAAAACCTATATTTTGTGTCTCTTTCTATCCCATAGAAATTGAAGTGAGCTCGAAATAATAATGGGTTTGGCCTTAACACCGATTGAACAATCCAATTTCAAACTGGCAACATTCAAAAAATGTACCAACATTAAATAAATAAATGTACTAACTGAGTTATGGATTGATGTTGATTAAAACATATCATAATGTTGGTACATAAATTAACCAAGTGTGACGTCATCTCATAGTTAACCGACTTAAACCGACTTTACAACAAAAACACAACGTAGAATCATAACAAATGTAGTAAATGTTGACCAAGATAAAACCTGGGCGCCACATATATGCTGTATATTGTGCTATGTAAATTTAGTTCAGTGGTTGAAAGGGAAGAAAAATATTATGCCATTTAGCCTACCAATGATATAGCGAGAACCTACAAATCACTCTACAGACTGTTACTTTTGCATGACAAAAATTTCTGGATTCTCAAGAAAAAACAAAAACAAAATTGAATATCATGACATTCCTTCTGTTATGAAACCAGTGGTACATGGGACTGACATTCCAGTTCCTAAATCACCTTTTGGTTGGGAACAGTTTCTAAATTTATTTGATGAAATTGTAGAAGAGCACATAGTAGGTCCATCGACTTCTTCCGATCCGGATTACGACTTTAGAAGCGCGCCGGCCACTGAAGATCGACCCTCCAAGAGATCAGGCGCCTGGAGAAGTGTTCCCGCAAAACCCTCATTGATAGGATGAAAATGGAGGACATCATGAAGAATTCGCCTCACAGAACGATCAGAAATACGAAATTCTAAGGGCAGCTGCATGCTTGCGTGCAGAGCGCGAAGGAGATCGCAAAATAGACTGCCTTCCTGCCTCGATGTTTTGGGCTGATCTCGTGGGCCATTCTACCCCTGATCTTCTGTTTTCCCTACTTCCATTTTCCCTGATGTGTTTACCCACGTAACAATTGATTCCTGGCCGAGCTCAAGCGGCAATATTGAAGTGCGCGCGAAAAGCTCGCTGCATGGCAAAGATCGCGAGACCGTTAGAAAAGTAAGCCTCTACGGTAAACGCGCGCTGTTCCAATGTCCAACGCATTCTCGGTATTAAAATGGAAGGGAGAAAAACTTCACGACCCACCCATTCGAATGAAACCATTCGCACCCTCTAGCGGCCAAACCTTGCTTACCGGCGCCCAATTCAAATGAGCAAATTATGCTGCCGCACCCTGCATAAAAACACTTTTTGAAGGAAAGTTTCAGTATCAGTAATTAATAAAAATGAGATATTTGTAAGATTAGTTTGACAAAAGTACACTGGCGTTAGTGTTGCTGACGTCACTTCAAGACATTGAGAAAACAGTGAAAATAAAATATAAGAATACACAAATCAAGACAGGAAAATATAACATAATTCCTTCTAGATCTAAGATTATAATACAAAAATTGTTGCTGTCAAAGATTTTGCTATATTGGCGTTGATCTTAAAAATAATTACCTATATACAGTCTGTTCCAAACGGTTAAGCGGAACTAAATGGGGATTTAGTTCTTTTAGGTTGTCACGAGAAGGAACATTGCTTGGGTTATTTCATTTTTCACGTTGGGATGTCAAAATTTAAAATACCAACAATGAAACCATGGAAACGAATGACATATGTCAAAATTAAATATTTTTAGTTATTTTAATGACAAAAAAATAAATAAATGGGAAATTTGTATTAAGAATGAAACAAAAAATCAAAATATAAAGAAAATGACATTTTAAAATGATATTAACCTTAACCAAAAAATGTTTATTGTAAGTATGATTTACAAAGCTTAAACAAAACGGCCGAAAGGCACGATTTAAACGATGAAAGTAACTAGATTGCAAAATCTAGTTCCGCTTAACCGTTTGGAACAGACTGTAAAATATATTTTAACAATAATACACATACCGTGAGTTCATTTTATCATAAAACATAGAGATTTCATTTCTATAACAACCGTTGATTGACAGCAATGGAAAATGCGTTTATTTTAAAATAGAACATACTGCATAGCTTACTCGATTATAGAGATAAATAAACGCAAAACATTTTTTCTTGAGAAAATAAATAGGAATGAAAAATTAAAAATATATTTATTAAACAAACATAAAATTTAAAATTTGGAAAAAACATAAAATAAAAATAATCTACAATAAATTTTCCAATATTCCGCCATTCACTGCCAAACAATGCACAAACGGTCGTAAAAATAATTTTTGCATAACATTAATTAATTGAATCGGTCTTATTCTGTGGAACTCATTTTCTATTCTAGCTTTTAGTTCTTCTATAGTTAAATTTTGGCCATTAAATATTTTGCTTTTCATATATCCCCAATAAAAAAATCCTTCGGTAACCTAGCGGGCCATTTTATTTCGCCATCACAACCAATCCAACATCGAGGAAATGTATGATTTAAAAATGTTTAAATTATTCTGGCATCATGTGCTGGGGCACCGTCGTGTTGAAACCACACTTCATCTGGAATTTATGTGCATTTAATACAGGTATTGCTCTATTTTCTAACAAATCCAGATATTTTTGGGCAGTAAGGTTTCCATCTATAAAAAAAGGACTAATGATATGCGTTCCTACCAAACCTGCCCAAACGTGCACCTTTTCTGGCCGTTGTGTTCTGGTAGTAAAATAAAAGTAAATTTTCCCGACTCCAATACCGACAGTTTTGAGAATTAACTTCACCATGAATGTAAAACGCAGTCTCATCGGTAAAAATACTTTTATTTACATTATTTTCTTTATTATTAATTCTCTCCATCATTTTTCGCAAAAATGATTTATATATTTCAAAAATTTTTACTTTTAAGAAAATGTACAGGCTATTCCAAACGTTTAAGCGGAACTAAATGGGAATTTCGTTCTTTTAGATTGTCGCGAGAAGGGACCTTGCTTGGGTTATTTCATGTTTAACGTTGGTATGTCAAAATTTAAAATTCCATCAGTGAAGCCATGGAAACGATTGACATTTATTAAAAATTTTAATACATTTTTACAAATTTTGAAGATAAAAAAAAAAAGAAGGAAATTTTTATTAAGAATGACAAAAAATTAAAATGCAATGAAAAGGACATTTTATAATGACAACCAATTTAATCTAGAATTTACAATGTGAGTATGATTTACAAAGCTTAAATAAAATGATAAAAGTCCAAATTAATAGATAAAAATTACTAGATTTCAAAGTCTAGAAACGTTTGGAATAGCCTATAGTAACAAGTTGAGAATTTCTGTTCTATTTTAAAATAAACGCATTTTACATTACTGTCAATCAACGGTTGTTATAGAAATGAAACCTCTATGTTCTATGATAAAATAAACTCACAGTATATTTTTTTATTTCGCGTTTATAGCATCTGCTACTAAGGCAATTAGCCAGGACAATTATATTTTTTTGTTTCCATGCCTGAACGGGATTTGAACCTGAAACCTTAGCAATGCAAGGCACGTGTGTTACCACTACGTTACGCCGGTCATATTTAAGTGGGAAACAGAATGCAAAGAGTTTGACGGCGCGTTGACGCCGTTTGTACGGCGCTATCTGTCAGAAGAAAGTTAAAACCAAGCTGTCGTACGCAAGTGCACAGAATGGACAACGTCCTACGGCGTTCGAACGCCGTTGATACTGAATGTTCGTCAACTTCCAACTTTTGACGCCGTTGAACGTTGACGCAGAACACCTAACCTCAGTTTTTACTGAATGGTAAAGTGTTTGTATGTATAAATAACTTGCATACAACATAAATAACATCACACACAAGTCTTCATTATCCATTATACTTTTAATAAAAGAAAGCGCATGTATAAACACAGATATAGGCTGTGTAGTGACACTTGACGGCGTTAAAAATTATTGCATTGTGTGCAGGCGAAAATTCTCAACGGCGCTACGCAACGCTGTCGCAAAAGACGGCGCGCTGACGGCGTAGCGCGCTGTGCATTCTGTTCCAGGCTTTAATGAAAGCCGAAATGTCAAAACAATTAGGTAACACTGTACAGCATTGCCAACTGTTTATAAGATTATTTTTACCACAGGACTGATACTGTTCAGTTGCCTAGAATTAATTACTAATTATTGAGTAAATATAATTTTAACATAGACTTTATTTAACAGGTTGAATGCCATGAGTTACATATATGGCTCTCAGTTAGGTTTGAGTTTGAGACCATTCAAGTACAAATATGAACCTCAGAGATGAGATTTTAGATTTTTTAATGCACTGAATGAAACTACACATTTCATTGTAAAAACATTCTTCGTAGCTTTCTAAAACTCCTTGCAGTTCCAAAATTACAACACTTTCATTCTGAAGTTAATGTTATGTACATAAATTTTGAATTAGCTTGACAAGAAAAACTGCCCGTAGCACTCCACCTGTTAATCAGTTATAAATTTAAGAACGCAGCGACAATGGTTATTTGCATTTAATACAATCCAGTTATTTAAAGACTTACTTCAGAGACTAACTTTAAAGCAAGTTAAGTAAAACTATTACCTGTTCATAGCCATCAATACCAATATTAATTGCTTTAGTTTAAAACCATTCATTCGTACTACACTTAGACTGATTAAAATATGTTTCGGAATAACTAGCTAATGATACGATAACAATAATTTGTTATCGTATCATTTATAACTTTAATATTGTTTATTTAAAAATTTGACTTACTTGTAACAGCACAAGAGCCTCAATTTTTTCGGCTATAGTAGGATCTTCATTAGTATCAAAGATTGGATGTAACGTACAATTTGTCTCTGCACATAATCTACAAATTCCATTCAAATCCATCGTTTTAGTACGTATATAATATAATAAATCACAGGTAAAACATTATTTTTTTTGCAGATTAGCCTAGCAGACAGGCTGTAGAAGTCAATGTAATACCAAATTAATACAACAGATGGAGGCAGAACGAATAATACTTCTAAAAAAATAAAATTCAATAAAAATATAATAGTTCATTATAAATTACAATTGTTTTTATTATTTATTCAAATATATATTATTTGCTTTGCATCATTGTTTTGAAACAAATTAATAATTAGTAGTTTTAGTCATATTATCCTAAATATAACAGATGGCAGCATCTTCCGGCGTTATAGTTGCCCACAGTATTTCGTTACAGGAGTTACTGATCAGTTAAAACCACACACCATATGGTCCACTATAACGCTTTTAGGGACATCTACAACAATTTGCGTAATTGTTATATCTTTTGCAAAACTCCCTGCTCCCCGCTCAGAATCATTTATAAATTCAAAAACAGATGGAATTCCTTGCTAAATGTCATTTTTTATTTATTGACAAACACTTCTTTGTATATAGTTTTCACGAATTCAACATTTTTAGTAAATTTACAGAAGTAAATTGGTGCAAATCTGATGACCTATTGGTATAATGGACATAACTACAGTATGCAGATTGTGTGCTACATCTAATTGTGAACTACATCCCTTATTTTTGAATAATAACCATGATAATGCAGCTATCAAAATACACATACTATCACAAGTGGAAGTAAGTATATGTTTCATTTTGTAATACTTTAACTAACAGGGAAAGTTGTTTTTTTTTATGTTGTATATTTACAATACATTTATAATATTATCATACTATTGGTTCACATGGATAAGTCAAAGTCCGTTTACACCACGAAAGTCACCAGGTACGCACACAAGGGGGTGGTCCTCCCCCCCCCCCCCCAGGAATGGAAAAATCATATATTTATTTAATAAAAACTAAGTAATTGAAAATAAAAATCACCTTTTTTTATGAATATAAATTAAATTATAATCAAAATTTAATTAATATATAAGCCTACTATTACTACTACAGTATACTAATTTCCGTAACAATAATTTGTAATATTTTACAGATACTTTTTCGAAATGGACCCTCCCCAGACCAATTTTCTGTATGCGCGCCTGATAGTCACCAAAATCATCAGATCTAGTACCGTATTACTAAATGAAACAAAATATGCTAAAAAAAATTGCCAAAAAAATAGATATTTGTCATTAAATCGTATAGTTTATCCAACGGTTTCCTTCGGAAGTTTTTGGCTGGTTTAAAATATATGCGTCATTACTTTTGTTACCTTAATTTTATGAATATTATCAATTTTGGAGCAAAAAATATGTATCTTTGATAAGGGGGCAGGAAATATTTGAGAAAAATTTGGGGGGGGCAGGAAATTTTTGAAATCATTGTTTTATCGTTCACACAGTGATGGGCTAAAAAAAAGCTTCTAAAATTCTCCAAGAAATTCGGGTGGGGGGGGGGCAACTGGGGGCCGGAGCAATTATTGCCCCCCCCAGGACCCCCACTAGCGCCACCACTAATAAGTATACACTAATATATACAGTTAAGATACTTTATATTATAGAATAATGTTTTTATAAACACACAAATAAGGATTCAAAGATGTATTTATAGGTTACGTTTTTATATAATATGAAAATCGAAATATCTTTAGTATTTATTTAATTAAAACTAAGTAATCATTAATATTTTGTTTTAGAATGCATAATGATGTATTGTTTTGCTTCAAATTGCAACCATTTCAGCCACATTCTTAACTGAAATTTTTTTCGTTTATTTGAGAGATGAAAATGAAAAACAGTAACGGATAAAATAAGAACAATATATTGTTCCTTCAAACAATTTAGAAATGGCAAACAGACTTATTGCTATGTTACTTGCATTAATAACAATTATTAAAGTAAATTCAAAATTTACTTTCAAAATAATATTGTTCTGCAAAAATAATAACATATTAAATTATAATATATAAAGTAATAATTTTAATAAATAAATATTGACTTGTAGTTTTGATGTGAAGCATTTTCTTACTTTGAAAACTTAATTTATACTTCCAAAATACAATTAAAAAAAAAAAAAAACGTGCTAAATTCAAATAAAAGGAAACCAACCGCGGCAGCACTGAATCCCATTTTGTGACATAGTTACTAATATGGTCTATTATCTGAGGCTGTTATCGCAATTGGGAACTTATTACCATAATCCTTAATATTTGAATAGACACAGGGTTTAGTTCTGGCAGCTTTTTGGTTAGCATTTTACAACAGTAAAGGATGGTTTCTAATTGACGTAGACGTAGAACTTAGAAATAAAACGTAGAACGTTGATTTTGTTGCTTTGGTTTCCAATAAACTTAGAATATCGCGTCAAAACTCTTTAAGATAACCCCAATTTTGCAACTAGGTACGCCACATTGGTGTCAGCCGCCCGTGTGTAAACGTCATAAGACCGACTTTTCAAAATCGAACCAAATGTCGCCGGTGCGTAAGCTTTTATAAGATCGCCCTTACTATTCCCTACTATTCAATAGAATCGACCCCGAATTCCGCCCATTTATTGCGTCGCCCGTGTACAGTGCACACGCTGTATCCCTGTACGCCGAAAAGTTTCCACAATTAGTTTATCTATTATATATTAACCAGTAAATATTCATTATTAAACAATAATCTAACCATGGTAATTATTTATGTCCCTTATTTCAATACCGTGAACTCAACAAATGTTGACATGTTCTATCTGTCTATGGCGTGGAGACAAAGTCATACGCAAACATTCAGATCAATTCTGTAAAAAATTACTGTGTAGTAACGTTACTACAAGATGAAATATTATAAAAGTATAATTACTTTCCATTCATGATAGTAACTGACCTTGCTCATAGTGACATATTTAGTTACTATGATCATAGTAACTGAGTTACAGAATTGGTCTGATTACCTCCCTGTAAAAAATACTATATTTTTACTCGGATTAGACAGATTTCTTTAACACGTCTTTCAACTGCTGTTAGAGCTTTCTGAATGTTTATTTAAATTTTATAACAACTACTTACTTTACCTAACACTTTTCTGTCTTTTCTATCTTAATCCCCTAATTTTCTTTCTATCTACTGTTTAATCCTAAATTCAACTTAGCTTCCTTTTTCAGATACATAAAGATGACGGCTTACCAAATATGATATGTGTATCCTGTACCAACAAATTAAATTCCGCCTACAATTTTCGACTCCAAATAATATCCACAGATAAAAAATTCAAGCTTCAGTTCAATCAGCAACTTACCAGATTGAATCCTGAAGAATTGATACCTGAAAATAACAGAATTTTACCAACTGTATTATCAACAAATGATATTAATGAAAAATGTGATGAAAAAATAGAAATTAACAATAAAGAAAGCTGTGATAACATAAATGAAACAAAGAAACCAGTAAAAGGTAGACCATGTTTAAAAAATAAAGTTAAAAAGATAAAATCTCCGAAACCAGAGACCATAATATGTCCAAAATGTGGAAAAATCTTAAAGAAAAATTCTTTTACTGATCATATGCTGAATATTCATAGTGAACAAGCAACAATACAGTGCAATGTTTGTGGGAAAATGTGTAAAAGTAGAAGACAACTATGGCACCATAAAAGAAGTCATAAAAAAGAGAATATTAACTGTGATAAATGTGGGAAAATTTTTACCACTAAAAGGGCTTTTAAAGTACACTATGATAATATACATTTAGGTAAAGAACACACTTATACCCCTATTCTGTACCAAATATGTTAAGTCTACTGGCGGTGAAAACATTCAAGGATTTTTTTTTTATCTCCTCTTATAAGTAGAGTCCTACGCAGTTAAATTTTCCGATATCCGCATCCGATCTGTATCAGCAACTTTTGCGAATAGCAATTACACGCATCCATTCCGTATATATTAAATCCGCATCCGGTGTTATTTCTTTATTTATTTTTATATACATATCTATATTCTAATCAGGGTTGGTAACTGGTAAAAAAATAACCGTTTATGCATCATTTTCATGGTAGTGTCAAAGGCGCGACAAGGGTGAGAGACGTGGTGTTATATTTACAAGTTCGAATTTCATGATGGGGTTGGAAGCGTGAAAGTGCGCGTTTTGACAAAATTTGTATCTAAGCTAAATCTAACCTAAAAGTTTATACAATCGTTTGGAGTAAACGGTTATTCAATTTCATTAAATATGTCGTCAAATCGAAGGAGACATCTAGCTCTTTTTAGGGTTTTGTAGGTATGACCAAAAAACCCTTATACCGTCATTTTGTCGTCTGTCTGTCTGTCTGTCTGTCTGTCTGTCTGTCTGTCTGTCTGTCTGTCTGTTCGGTAAAAATTGTAGCCAAACGGCTAAAGCTAGAGAGTTGAAATTTGGCATGCTTATACAACTCTTTGACCCGCACATAGGAAAAATACTAAAACATCTAAAAAACATATCCCCCTAAAAATATAAACAAATATGTGCTCATCGAAAAAAAAAATATTTTTTTTAAATTCTGAGTAGGGTATCAAATGAAAGCCCTTGGTACGTGGATTAACGATCAAATTTTTATTTTCGCAAAATAAATTATTTTGAAGCGATTTTTGCCAAAATTGTGCAAAAAAAATTTTGTCCCACACCCTGTAGCCCAGATGGTTTAAACTAAAAATCTGAAAAAATTCTAAGTAATGTACATTGGTGTGAACCGGAATAGTACAACAGGAATTTTTGATCAGATTATGTTTTTGGAAAAAAAAGCATTTTTTGTGTTTTTTTGCTAATAATGTTGAAAACTTATAGTTATATAACACACTAAAGTATAACGTGTTTCTTAGTGCAATGGTTACGGTACTAGCGTTCTGACCGAGAAAATGAGTGTTCAAATCCCCGAGAAGAGACAAGATTATTTTTTATTTTTTTTTTTGCATTGTTATTTTGTTTAAATTATTTTTTCAAAATTCAAGTTATATTTTGGCAAATGTTGCATTTAATTTTTAAAAGCGTAAATTTAATAACCAGTGGAAATTGTTGAAATTATAATTTAATTTTGTTTGAATGTACACGAAATCAAAGGGAGGAGCTATGACTATAAACAACCAATGAAACCATTTGGCGCAATTTGAAGCCATTTGGCGCAATTTTCAAAATCTTAATGAACCTTGCTATATAAAAAAAATACTGCACATATTAAGAAACCTAAATAATGGTATTAGGCACTCGAATTAAAAGTAACATAAAAATATTTTAACATAAAATTTGTTTTTAAAGCTCTTAGATTAAGAGATGATAAATTATTTTTAAAATATTGTTCATTTTACAGTGAATACTACAAAGCAAAATATGTCCTACACACTCAGCATTCCGCCTTCACTTAATATTTTTAGATTATATATCTATCTAAGAGGAATTTATGGCGCATAGTTTGTACTAGCAGAGGTTCCGGTACTTCCTTCGGGATTTAGTCGAATTTACCTTGGGCGATCGCTCATAGCTCACAAATATGAATTTTATAAAACTAAAAATGTATTAAATACAAATGTTTATTCCTTCATGTTCTGTTATACACATGTTTTATGTTAATTCAATAATAAGGACTTCCTTAACTTTCTAAATATTCATGCAATGGAAAAAATACATTGTTTTGTTATATTTAGGGCATTTATAATAAATAAATATTTATTGGCTGGTAACTGGGATTCCGTTTTTAGTAATAAATTAGTTTAGTGTGATAACTTGGCGCATTACATAGTAGCGCTGCAGGAGCCATGTTGCCAAGTCTTAATAATCTTTTTGTTATTTTTATTAACAATTAACACGAAAATTTTTAAATATGTATTTTTTTTAGAATTAATTTATAGATATATAATAAATATTATATGTACATAAATAGTTATAAATTTTTTTGTTTTTAATACAATGAATAACTAAAAATCGAAAACCGTTAAATTGACAACGCTGTATAGGAATAAAGCGCTCACGTGATACAAGCACACAAAAATTTGTTAACATATGCAGTCTACTGTTGGCTGTAATCACATCACAACTTTGTTTCGTGCAAATAGTTTTATCTTATTCCTTAATTGATCTTTTTGGCATTACTTTTGGTATTATTTGGTATTATTGTTTATTTGGTATCATTGATTCTGCTTCTGGATTACGTTATATTTTTTTTTACGATATTATTTTGTTTGTGTGGTATAATTAGGGTGACCAGACGTACTCTTTTTAGGGTTTTGTAGGTATGACCAAAAAACCCTTATACCGTCATTTTGTCGTCTGTCTGTCTGTCTGTCTGTCTGTCTGTCTGTCTGTCTGTTCGGTAAAAATTGTAGCCAAACGGCTAAACCTAGAGAGTTGAAATTTGGCATGCTTATACAACTCTTTGACCCGCACATAGGAAAAATACTAAAACATCTAAAAAACATATCCCCCTAAAAATATAAACAAATATGTGCTCATCGAAAAAAAAAATATTTTTTTTTAATTCTGAGTAGGGTATCAAATGAAAGCCCTTGGTACGTGGATTAACGATCAAATTTTTATTTTTGCAAAATAAATTATTTTGAAGCGATTTTTGCCAATATTGTGCAAAAAGAATTTTGTCCCACACCCTGTAGCCCAGATGGTTTAAACTAAAAATCTGAAAAAATTCTAAGTAATGTACATTGGTGTGAACCGGAATAGTTCAACAGGAATTTTTGATCAGATTATGTTTTTGGAAAAAAAAGCATTATTTGTGTTTTTTTGCTAATAATGTTGACAACTTATAGTTATATAATACGCTAAACAGTAACGTGTTTCTTGGTGCTGTGGCTAAGATACTTGCGTTCTGCCCAAGAATTCATATTCGGACTCATGTTCGAGTCCTACGTGAGGAGACAATATTATTTTTTATTTTTTTTTGCAATTTTATATTGTTTAAATTATTTTTTTCAAAATTTTAATTATATTTTGGCAATTGTTGCATTTAATTTTTAATAGCGTAAATTTAATAACCAGTGGAAATTGTTGAAATTATAATTTAATTATATATTTGAATGTACACGAAATCAAAGGGGAGGAGCTATGACTAAAAACAACCAATGGAAGCCATAGGCGCAATTTTCAAAATCTTAATGAACCTTGATATATAAAAAAAAAATACTGCACATCTTTAAAAACTTAAATAATGGTAATAGGCATTCGATTTAAAATTCATAAAAAAATATTTTGAGATAAAATTTGTTTTGGCATCCCAAATAATCATCATTCACTTACTAAATACCTGCAAAACCCTGAAATGTGTGAAAATTCACACTTCACATCAATTTTTTATGTATATTTACATTTATTGCGATATGAAGAAACGCGATGGTGAGTACGTCCCATATAGGTATACATAGAAACAGAAGGCAACAGGGAGATTATTTTAACTTGTTGCAAAAAATGAGACACAAAAAACACAGACAGTTACTTCAATTACAAGAAAAGAATTTAATACACAATCTTCTTTACTTGACATCACAATTAGAATGAAGATTCTGTTGGCCCCTGCTTGGGGGTGTATTATTAATATACCCATTGCATGACATTTCTGCAGACCAGATATTTTAATCCATAATAATAAACTTTATGACAATATTGTAAAAGTCGCTATTTCGCTACATCAATTTACGTTATTTAATTTTTTTTTTTTTTTTAGGAAACTAATATAAGTGTCTCGTTAAAGATCTCACCATTTCGAAAAAATATATCTGTTTCTATGGTTTCGAAGGTGCGGCCAGCGCTAGAGTTGAAATTTCTGAACTTGTGACACCGCGCTTGTAACACCGCGCCTACGACACCACGGTACGGGTTTTTTTCAAAATAGAGCGATCCTATTGGTTGAATTTCTTGTTTCACGCTTCCAAGCCCAGAATGAAAATGATACATTAACCGTTATATTTCCCAAAATGTTTTGATCTAAATTCAAAACTACAACCACGTTCTGAACACAGTACTCCAAACAGTTCCAATGAGCTCAACTAGTAATGTCGCTATTTCAAGGAGTGACATTGCGCAAAAATAAATGTGCTGCACCTGTTAATACTTGACACTGCGCAAATATTTTTGAGAAGTGATATTACTGGTTATAATTTTTTATTTCTACCGCGTGTCTATCTGTTCGGTAAAAATTGTAGTCAAACGGCTAAGCCGAGAGAATTGAAATTTGGCATGCTTATACAACTCTTTGACCCGCACTGAAAATACTAAAACATCTAAAAAACATATCCCCCTAAAAATATAAACAAATATGTGCTGAACGAAAAAAAAAATATTTTTTTAATTCTGAGTAGAGTATCAAATGAAAGCCCTTAGTACGTGGATTAACGATCAACATTTTATTTTCGCAAAATAAATTATTTTGATGCGAATTTTGCCAAAATTGTGCAAACAAAAATTTGTCCCACATTCTAAATAAAGTACATTGGTGGGAATAATACAACAGGAATTTTTGATCAGATTATATTTTCGGAATCTGATCCAATCCAAGCGTATCCTGGTCCAATGGTTAGATTGCTCGCTTGCTACGCAGCAAACTAGGGTTCGCTCTCGGGCAGAGGAGAAAATTTAATTTTTTGTTTTTTTTTCTTCATTTTTAGGGTTTTGTAGGTATGACAAAAAACCCTTATACCGTCATTTTGTCGTCTGTCTGTCTGTCTGTCTGTTCGGTAAAAATTGTAGCCAAACGGCTAAACCTAGAGAGTTGAAATTTGGCACGCTTATACAACTCTTTGACCCGCACATAGGAAAAATACTAAAACATCTAAAAAACATATCCCCCTAAAAATATAAACAAATATGTGCTCATCGAAAATATTTTTTTATAATTCTGAGTAGGGTATCAAATGAAAGCCCTTGGTACGTGGATTAACGATGAAATTTTTATTTTTGCAAAATAAATTATTTTGAAGCGATTTTTGCCAAAATTGTGCAAAAAATTTTGTCCCACACCCTGTAGCCCAGATGGTTTAAACTAAAAATCTGAAAAAATTCTAAGTAATGTACATTGGTGTGAACCGGAATAGTACAACAGGAATTTTTGATCAGATTACGTTTTTGGAAAAAACACATTTTTTTGTGATTTTTGGCTAATAATGTACACAAGTTATAGCTTTGTAACACGCTACATTTGAACGTGTATGCTGGTGTAGTGGTTTTAACGCTGGAGTTTCACCCAAATAACTCGATCCGAGAGGGATCGAATCCTGCGAGAAGAGACAATATTATTTTTTGTTTTTTTTTTTTTTTTAATTTTTATAATGTTTAAATTATTTTTTCAAAATTCTAGTTATATTTTGGCAAATGTTGCATTTAATTTTTAAAAGCGTAAATTTAATAACCAGTGGAAATTGTTTAAATTATAATTTAATTCTGTTTCAATGTACACGAAATCAGAGGGCGGAACTTATAACAACCAATGGAAGCCACAGGCGCAATTTTTAAAATTCTTAATGAACCTTGCTATAAAAAAAAATACTGCACATATTTAGAAACTTAAAGAATGGTATTAGGCGTTCGAATTAAAATTAACAAAAAAAAAAAAATTGATATAAAATTTGTTTTGGCATCCCAAATAATCATCATTCACTTACTAAATACCTGCAAAACCCTGAAATGTGTGAAAATTCACACTTCACATCAATTTTTATTTTGTTTAAATTATTTTGTCAAAATTCTAGTTATATATTGGCAAATGTTGCATTTAATTTTTAAGAGCGTAAATTTAATAACCAGTTGGAATGTTGGATTATATTTTCATTCTATGTGTCATGTATACAAAACCAAAGGGGCGGAGCATATGACTGAAAATATTTTCATTATTTTTTTGTAAATGTATAAATATCTTTATGTCTGCTGTGTACATTTGTATGAATATTTTTGTAAAAAAGTATTTTGTATTTATATTTTTATAAGGTTAAGTTGGAAGACCAGCATTAGCTGAAACTTCGCCGAAATAAAGTTGTTTATTATTATTATTATGACAATCAATGGAAGCCATAGGCGCAATTACCTTGGTATTAGGTATTCGAATTAAAATTAACAAAAAAATATTTTAACATAAAATTTGTTTTTAAAGCTCTTACATTAACAAACAATAAATTATTTTAAAAATATCGTTCATTTTGCCGCGATTACTATAAAGCAAAATTTGTCCTACACACTCAGCATGCCGCCTTTACTTATTATATACCTGCGAAACCCTGCAATGTATGAAAATTCACACATCACATCAATTTTTTCGTAACGCTCAAATTTCCGTACCGGTCTAATTTAAAAGAAGTATTCAAATCAAAAAGTTGTGGATTGGGTAATGTGACTTTAATCATACTGTACAACCCCATCACACAGAAAGCAATTCTTTGTCCATACATTTTAATGTATCTATTTGTTGCAGGTAAAAAGAATTACAGCTGTACCCTCTGTGAAAAATCTTTTGCCAAGTCAGAGGTTTTAAAACAACATATTCGCTCTCACACTGGCGAAAAACCGTTTACTTGTCCTCATTGTAGCAGAAGTTTTAATGGTCGATGGGCGATGAAACAGCATATTTGGTTACATACCAATGAGAAACCATACAAGTGTAAACTTTGTCCTGAAGGATTTGCACAAAATGTTACTCTGAAGTTACATATTAAAAGAAAACATTTAGAAACTGTTTCAAAGAACGAAAAAAGTTGATGTTATTGTATGATTAATATATTTTTATAATAAAAGACGATCATAAATTGTTGTTTTATTGTAAGATCATTCCACATTAAGTAATATCGCGGTTGCCGACCGGCGTAACGTAGTGGTAACACATGTGCTCTACGTTGCGAAGGTCTCGGATTCGAATCTTGTTCAGGCATGGAAATTTTCTCAAATATAAATTGTCCTGGCTAATTGCCACAGCAGCAAAGGCCATTAAATTAATATATATCGCGGTTTCTCTTAGCTCTAACCATAATTTAAATAATTCAATATTGGTGTGAATGTTTTATCCAACATTTATCACGCGAACTGTACGTGATTACTATCTCTTCATGCTGAATAAAGCACACTAATACCTCGCTTTACGGCCTAGATACGTTCCAGGAAAGTTTGCCACAAAGCGAAAAGCCGTATAACGAATCAATTATTTTGATATCATCATCATCATCTTCAGCCCATAAACGTCCCACAGCAGTCTCACCGAGCCGTAGTTTTCACTACCATATTGCTTTTATGTTGGGCACGAGCCTTTCACTCCGAAGAGTGAAGTTTCAGGTCTACAACTCTCACGGTGACCTAATCCGGGTTGGGAGCGGTGATATATTTATGATATGATGCTTTTTTCTAATTTTTATTTATTTTTTATTATTTTAAATGGGGATGAGGTGAAAAGGACAAATACAAATATCCATACCCTGGCCGGGATTCGAACCCGAGACTTTTAGCACGAGAAGCACGGACGCTACCACTGCGCTGAGGTCAGCGAAAAGCCGTATAACGAATCAATTATTTTGATATAAACCCATATAAATCCAATAGGATCGGTTCAAATTTTTTATAAAATATCGTAGTTTTTAGTTTAAAATGCATTTTTTCTTTATATGTATTTCATTTAAAAATGCTTTCATATAAAATAAAAATACATAACAGGTACATATAAAGTCCGTTTACCATAACTATGAAATGACGTCACAGTTGAAAAACTCACCTTGTTGCCAATTCGTAAACTGTCAAAAAAAATTAGGTTATATCGAACCACTTCTAAAAATATATTGAAAACATATATTTCCTATGGAGGAAAGGAATTAATGTAAATTATTATTATGTGTTAAAAAGAGATGAAAATTACATATTTTGTGTCTCTTTCTATCCCATAGAAACTGAAGTGAGCTCGAAACAATAATGGGTGTGGCCTTTCATGTTTTTTCTAATTCCAATTTACATGTGTTAAAATGAGATGAAAATTACATATTTTGTGTCTCTTTCTATCCCATAGAAATTGAAGTGAGCTCGAAACAATAATGGGTGTGGCCTTAACAACGATTGAACAATCCAATTTCAAACTGGCAACATAGAAAAAATGTACCAACATTAAATAAATAAATGTACTAACTGAGTTATGGATTGATGTTGATTAAAACATATCATAACTTAGGTACTTAAATTAACCAAGTGTGACGTCATCTCATAGTTATCGTAAGTCGACTTTAATAATAAACTGAAACTAAAAAAACTTTCGGCTGTTGTGGATTGTCCTGGTTTGAAAAATTTGTCCAACGTTTGTGTTGCTTTGTTTTCTGCTTCTTTTTGCAGTTCTTTATAACAGCTAATGATTGAGTTAATTCCTCGAGAAAATATAGCGCTGAGTTCTACGTCGGAATCATTTTGAAGAAGGATGTTTATTCCTTGTTCGAAATGAGATAGAGCAATCGACAAGTTCTTTGATGTTAGCTGATTGCATACAACAGGCTCTTAAGTGTTCGTTCTGCTTCCAATTGGATCAGTTCCTCGTGTGAAAGGGGTTCTCTATCAGCATCTTATAAATCAAACACATCACCTTCTTCCAAATCCTCAAAACCAAGATCATTTGCTAGGTTTAATTTGGTTTGTCGAATTTCAGAAAGAGAATCAACTTCAGGATCATTAGCTTTTATGCATTCTGGCCATATTTTTTTCCAAACATGGTTCATTGTGGTTGATTTCCATTCCGCTATCCGCTAATGTTGTCCACTGCTTCTTTGATGTAGTATTTCCAAAATTGTTTAATCGAAGTTTCACCATCGGTTTCGTTTACAAGTTTTCGAAATGTTCTGCGTAAATAATATGCCTTAAAAGTGTCGATTGCACCCTGATCCATTGGCTGGATCAGAGCTGTTGTATTTTTGGGAAGATATTCGATCTCCACATCTTCAGATAATTCGGATAAATTAACCGGATGTCCTGGAGCATTATCTTATTTATTATTATATTGGCCATTTACCAAAACATTTAGGTCCGTACATCGAAAAAGTGCTATAATTCAAGAAGGACGTTATAGCGAAAAGCCGTATAAAGAGCGGCCCTATAGCGAGGTATGAGTGTATAGAATTTTTTTTGATGTACTGTAATCTGACATCTAGAAGGAATTTTATTATATTTTTGTCTTGATTTGTGTTTTCTTATATTTAATATTCATTAATAATAAAAATGAATTTTGAATGTCTTGAAAAATGTCGATTCAATGCCTGTTAGATTAGTTCAACACAATACCGCTAGAGAGAGACTCTCTCATAACCTATAGAGAAATAAATTTAAGATCCTAGCGCTACGGCGGTTATTTTTAATTTCGATCGAGGATATTTTATATGTTATTTAAATATTTGTGTACACTTGTTTGTTGATAAAACGGCAAAACAGGTTCATAAAATATTGTAAAATATATGTATTCCTATAATTTTAGCTTGACAGCTGTGTAACAATAACTTAGAATATCCTCTATCTTCTTCTTCTTCTTTGGGCACTATCAGTCAGGTTGACTTTTGGCCTCACTTACATAAGCCCTCCATCTCTACACTATGATAATATACATTTAGGTAAATAACACACTTATACCCCTATTCTGTACCAAGTATGTTAAGTCTACTGGCGGTGAAAACATTCAAGGATTTTTTTTTTATCTCATCTTATAAGTAGAGTCCTGCGCAGTTAAATTTTCCGATATCCGCATCCGATCTGTATCAGCAACTTTTGCGAATAGCAATTACACGCATCCATTCCGTATATATTAAATCCGCATCCGGTGTTATTTCTTTATTTATTTTTATATACATATCTATATTCTAATCAGGGTTGGTAACTGGTAAAAAAATAACCGTTTATGCATCATTTTCATGGTAGTGTCAAAGGCGCGACAAGGGTGAGAGGCGTGGTGTTTTATTACAAGTTCGAATTTCATGATGGGGTTGGAAGCGTGAAAGTGCGCGTTTTCGGCTTTGACAACATTTGTATCTAACCTAAATCTAACCTAAAAGTTTATACAATTGTTTGGAGTAAACGGTTATTCAATTTCATTAAATATGTCGTCAAATCGAAGGAGACATCTAGCACTTTTTTATGTATATTTACACTTATTGCGATATGAAGAAAAGCGATGGTGAGTACGTCCCATATAGGTATACATAGAAACAGAAGGCAACAGGGAGATTATTTTAACTTGTTGCAAAAAATGAGACACAAAAAACACAGACAGTTACTTCAATTACAAGAAAAGAATTTAATACACAATCTTCTTTACTTGACATCACAATTAGAATGAAGATTCTGTTGGCCCCTGCTTGGGGGTGTATTATTAATATACCCACTGCATGACATTTCTGCAGACCAGATATTTGAAACCGAATCCATAATAATAAACTTTATGACTGCCGACAATATTGTAAAAGTCGCTATTTCGCTACATCAATTTACGTTATTTATTTATTTATTTTTTTTTTTTTAGGAAACAAATATAAGTGTCTCTTTAAAGATCTCACCATTTCGAAAAAATATATCTGTTTCTATGGTTTCGACGGTGCGGCCAGCGCTAGAGTTGAAATTTCTGAAATTGTGACACCCCGCTTGTAACACCGCGCCTACGACACCATGGTACGGGTTTTTTCAAAATAGAGCGATCCTATTGGTTGAATTTCTTGTTCCACGCTTCCAACACCAGAATGAAAATGATACATTAACCGTTATATTTCCCAAAATGTTCCTCACTTACATAAGCCCTCCATCTCGATCTATTCATTGTCAAGTCTTGCCAAGTACCATGTATACCAGTACTTGTTAGATCTTCGGGTAGCTAGAATATCCTCCATCAAAGTTAAAAATTGACGGAAGTGGCGTTGGGATTTTAAATTTATTTCACTACACCTATAAGTCAACTTTAGATGAAAATTTCACAATTTTTAACAATTTTTACCGATCAGATTTAAAATATTACACAACAAAAGGAAGTCCAAAAGAATATGAAAATATTTATCACCATCAGTGACGAATACAGAAATATAAGGTATTATGAATTTGTAACCATATATTTCGCTAATTTTTCAAATGAACAATTCAAAATTTAAATAAAATTAAAATAAAACAAAAAAATCAGCTGTGGCCACCAACAGTTGGTGACCGACCGCCATCACAAAGTACTTGTATAATTTATGCTGCTTTATCGAAAAATATCTCAAATAAAAGTTGTTAGTTATTGCTTTTATAGCAACATTTGTTAATTTTTTTTTTTTTCGAAATATTTCTGTTGTGAAATATTCGCAAAAATCTTAAAACCGACACGAGTGGACTCCAATTTCTAGTTATCCGATTTTTACCAAAAGTTGATCAACTCGTACCATTAATGTCAAAAGCTTAAATATGAAGTTTCATAAAAATTCTTTTGCCGGATTTGCTCGGCACGTGTACACGGACCGACAGACAGACAGACATGCTAAAAATAGTCAAAACGTTATGTAGGGACCTCAATTCGTGGAGATCCATCGAAATGTCAAAATCGGTATGATCACAATACCTAGGGTGACCATTTTCTTGAGACGGCAATGTGGGACGGAGCAAAAAAAAGGTCGTCACTTCCCAAATATAAGAGAAGAGCAAAAAAAAAATGATGTGAAGTGTGAATTTTCACAAATTTCAGGGTTTTGCAGGTATTTAGTAAGTGAATGATGATTATTTTGGATGCCAAAACAAATTTTATGTTGAAATATTTTTTTGTTGATTTTAATTCGTATGCCATTATTTAGGTTTCTAAATATGGCACAATTTTGACAAAAATAGCGTCAAAATAATTTTTTTTGCAAAAATTAAATTTTGATCGTTAATCCACGTACTAACGGCTTTAATTTGATATCCTACACAGAATTTTAAAATAATATATTTTTTTTTGATGAGCACATATTTGTTTATATTTTTAGGGGGATATGTTTTTTAAAAGTTGTGGTATTTTTCCTATGCGCGGGTCAAAGAGTTGTATAAGCATGCCAAATTTCAACTTTCTAGGTTTAGCCGTTTTGCTACAATTTTTACCGAACAGACAGACAGACAAACAGACAGACAGACGACAAAATGACGGTATAAGGGTCTTTTGGTCATACCTACAAAACCCTAAAAAGAATCCTCACCTCCCCAAATCCAAGTGTAGAGCAAAAAAAAGGTTTTCACTTCCAAATCCAAGTGAAGAGCAAAAAAATGTCCTCACCTCCCAAATATAAGTAAAGAGCAAAAAAAGGATCCTCACCTCCTCCCCAAATACAAGTCAAGTGCACAAAAGTTAGAATTAAAAATGCGGGACATTTTGCGGGACATGTCATGAGGCGGGACACCGGATCAAAATGCGGGACTGTCCCGCGAAATGTGGGACGAATGATCACCCTAACAATACCTCCCTTATATGTTGGTGGTCGGTAAAAATCACAGAAAATGAACAAAAGATCATACACTTGTAAGCCTTTCGCGGACCACAAATTTTTTGCCGAGGACCACCAGTAATTCGCGGAACACCGGTTGAGAAACACTGACCTAGAGTACTCGTACTATACTTTAGAAGCAACTGATCTAAAACATCTTTAGATGAATATTTAAAATTTTAGATCTTTTACAACAAAAGAAAGAAAAACAAAATGTGAAATAATGCATCATCATCAGTGACGAAGCCAAAAATATAAGGATAAAATGGATTTGGTACCGAATATTCCGCCAATTTTTCAGATAATAAACTCGAAACTTCATAAATTGTTCATTATAATATTGATAAAGAAGCAAATTTAATGTTTTTTATTATTACATTGAAATATCATTCCACATTAATAACTTCACAGTTGCCACCCAGCTTCTGACGCTTTCTGAAGTCCAAAAGAATGTGGAAAGATTCAATTATTTCTATTATATGCTAATTAGAAGGAAATCCGGCCAATGAGAAGGAAATAAAAAGGATATGATGCATTTGCAGCCATTTTTTTTTTTTCAGATAATCGACAAATAACTTCATAAATTTTTTTATTTAAAAACTGTTATTGTTTTCTTGTAAAATCATACCACATTAAGTAATTTCGCGGTTTCTACCTTGCTTTCATGCTACTAGATGGTGTTATACCAGTTTAAGCCGGATAGTATTGTATTTTTTAATTATATGCAGTAGAATAAATATTTTTCGTAACTTATGTTTATTCATGTTATATTTCATATGTAAATACTTTAGGTAATTGAAAATATTTACAATTAAAATTATTGAAACCTGGTAGGTGGCGCAGTCTACCTTAGATTTATTTTTAATGATTTTTACTGTAGACAAAAGCACTGTAGTTTTTTTGTATCGGTTCTTTAGATATTTTTTGTTATTAAAGTTTAATTGCAAGTATTTTATAAATAATTAGTGAAGGAAGTATATTGAGGAAAAAATTGCATTGGTTCAGCTGTTCTAGTTGAGTTCAGTATATGAATGAGCGGCTATTTCTAGCAATACTTATGATAATAAATATTTATAAACTTTTATGTGGTTTTAGAAATTTATATATAGAATAAATTAATGATAAAAAGAGATAATTTTTGTTAGGTTCGCCTGTTTCATACAATACAGGGGAGGGAACTGAATGACGGACCGTAGTTTTAAAATAATTATCAGTCATGTGATATTTAATTAAGGTTTATAAAGAAGGGGTCTGGTTTTAATAGCCTCTATTCTCGTCAAAACAGGCAGTGTCCTTCCGAAGGCCGCATATGAAAAGTGAGATGTTTATTTACGGGGTAAAAACATCAGAGATCAATCTTTTTATTTTATTTTTAGATGAATGTTAACGTGCGCAAATGACTGCGCGATTGGATCTGTCAAGTGTCAATCATCAGAATTGCCATTATCACCCCTCGGCCCCCGTTCATTTGAAAGAAAACACACATGTTATTAGTATCCCACTTGCATTTCCTAAACAGTGGTCATTTTCCACCAAGTAATAATGACATACTCTGAAGGTAGTTAAAAATGTCAATAAATGAATGTTTATAATTTCAGATTATTTAAAATAATGGGCTTTAAAACTTGCTAAATAGATGTGTTATGAAAATGGTAATTTATAAAGTAAACTAATACAACAAAAATGGGCAACAATCATGTGATAAAACTGAATAAACATATATGAATCACTGTCTGTCAACTGCATCATGTCATTCAAGAGGCACAGGGTATCTTCAGTAAGTTTCACACGTTCTCATACGAGTGATGCAAACAATACTTCAAACATACCAAGCGATGATGAAGACAACATCCAAATATCTCTCGCACCAAGAATACAAACATACCTTGCCCGTGCCTCTCAGAGGAAGGGTTGTATTGGCCGATGTCTACCTATACCTTTCGAGAGAGCGGCACGAAGATCCTGGTGTGATCCTCATTTCGATTCGGAAATATTGGAAGGACAATACAAAACGAGTGCATTTCCATCATTACGATTAAGATTCAGGTGAGAATGAGTGCAGTTGTAACCTAAAATTTGTAAACTTATTGGGAATGTTTTCCAGATATGCACTATTATACGTATTGTTGGTGTCTCTATCCTGGTTTGTGTATTTTCTCTCATCAGGACTGGGGGGCATGCTGAGTCACTGGCCTATACTCTGTTCAATCTTTGCAGCATTACTCATTTCCACTATCGGACTGTTATTATTAACTCACACTGACTTCTTCCACGCACATTTCCTATCTGTTTCTTTATGTGTCGCTGTCTTACTCTACATCTTGAGTTTATGTTTTGTATTATTCACTCCATCCCGCTTCAGCCAATACCTCGAGTACTCATCTGATATAAGTCCTGTAGGACATTTCTCCATCTGTATAGAAGTACTGTTATTGGTATATACTGTGATACCTCTGCCTCTGTATGTTTGTGTTATTTCTGGACTCTTATACTCAGTAGCATTTGAATTACTAACATGGATCTTGCATGAATCTGTTATATCCGCTGTAAATTATCATATTATTGTGAGATTCCTATCGCAACTAAGTATTCATTTTATTGGGTTGCACATTCTCATTATGACAAATGTTCGCATGAGAGGCACCTTTATGAAAGTCGGACAGAGTCTACTAGTGCGAAGACAATTGGAGATGGAAAAACAATTAAAAGAAAAAATGATCCATTCTGTAATGCCACCAAAAGTATCTGACTGGTTAATGAACGATGATGCAAATTTCCATAAAAACTCAGAACCAAGAAATTCAAATCCTGAAACAACAGATTTAAAATCAATGTTTAGACCATTTAATATGCATCGAATGGAAAATGTTTCAATATTATTCGCTGACATAGTTGGTTTTACTAAAATGTCAAGTAATAAAAGTGCTGAAGAATTAGTTGGAATACTAAATGACTTATTTGAAAGATTCGACCATTTATGTTCTTTACATGAATGTGAAAAAATCTCAACACTAGGTGATTGTTATTACTGTGTATCTGGTTGTCCAGAACCACGCCCCGATCATGCAAAGTGCTGTGTTGAAATGGGTCTCGGAATGATCCAAGCAATTAAACAGTTCGATATTGAACGTAACGAAGGTGTGAATATGCGTGTTGGTGTTCACACGGGTACAGTGTTATGTGGGATTGTGGGGACACGAAGGTTCAAATTTGATGTTTGGAGTAATGATGTGACGTTAGCCAATCGAATGGAATCAACAGGGAAACCTGGTATGGTTCATATATCGGAAAAGACTTGTGAGTTTCTACAAGATATGTATGTTTTGGAAGAAGGAGAACCAGTATTTGGTGAGTATTATTTGATGTTTTTTTTATTTTTAAAATATCTCAATTGTATTAAATGTATTTAAATTTTTTACTAATCGCTGTATATTTTATAATAAATGTAAATTCTCTTTTTTAAATGCATGTTTGTGTCTATTTAACTCAAAATTAATTACAAACTTAACTGTATATATTATTTAATATAAAATAATACACACTCTAAGGACCAAAAATTTTCTATGAAGTGTGAATTACAAAAATTTAATGTAAAGCGTAAATTTGCATTTATTTCAACATCGAAAGATTTCATAGGTATTTAGTCAAGACGCTTCTGAAGCTTTTTTCGTCATTTATACAATGTTCCGTAACTGCACACCTAACTACCGCGGTCGCGGTTACGGTAAAGTCGTGGTAAGTTGTGGTTACCCAGTGGTTACCTGAAAACGAGTTTAATTACGGAACGGTAGTCACACTTCACAGTTGATAAAACAGACAACTGAACTGTCATTTTATGGACGTTATAGATTATAGATATTCTCTTACAAACTTATTAATAAAAATATTTGTTTTATTAGTACTTGTTTACAATGGCACATTATATAAGAACATATATGATTTTTCCCATATTACTAAAAATCTCATTCTTACTGTTTTAATTATAGACTATAGTAAGATAATATTATAATTTACTACTTGCACTACAAAGAAACGATTAATACCCTCCACTTAACTCTCACCTTATTGTAATTGTTTTTAAATTCCCGCCTTTTGTAGTTTACATTAGATCTGAAGTTTGTAGTGGGAGGAAGTAACCACACTAACCGCGATATTTCCACGGTTAGTTTGGTTACAAAAAAGTAACCAAAATTTTCAGTAACCGCGTTCCGAAACCTAACAATTTTCCTGAAAAGGTTAATGTCGAACACTTTCGGAACGGGAAACTTCAACCGCGGTTACTTTCGTCGAGTAATGGAACATTGTATAAATCTAAGAGTTTTCCAAAAAGAGGTAACTATTTTTTCGAAATGCTAATCAAATATAAAATTCTCAGTGCTATATACTGCTTGACATCAATGTGCATTATTCTGACTTTTTCAGATTTTTAAACCAATCTCTCTGTGAAATAAGGTACAGCGCCTTTTTTTATCTATTCGGCAAAATCGCTTAAAAATGCTCACACCAGGAGCCTAAACATTATCTCTGAAGTGTGTAAGATAAAAAAAAAAGAAATTTAAGAGTGAATTTTCATTTTTCACATTTAAGGGTTTCGTAAATATTTAGTATGGGATATTTTCAAAAGCGCACCAAATTCAAGAAACTCAATAATTACCGTACAGATGGCAAGTGGCATGAGTATTTGAGGGTTTCTTATTTTTACATATGAAACCCTAAAAATCAATTAAAAGCACACCAAAACAAAACACAATCAAAAGAAATAATTTATACACCCTCCGTCCGAAAATATGGTATACATTTTGATCTTTTTCTTGTCCGAAAATATGATATAAATTTGAATTTAATTAATTAGAATTATTTTATTTATGAAATAGTTACAAATATCTAGTAAAACAAAGAATAATACAAAAAGTTTTAATTTAACAAGGACGTGTCTGTCTCCACAGCTTGTATTGAACATGATAATGTTGTTTGGAATCGTCCTTTACAATGCAGTTTTGCCTTATTAATGTGTGGAATCTTATAGGAATTCCTTCCTTTTGCTAACATGGTTGCTTCTAGACAAGTTTGTAATATTAGAAAAACATTATCAAGGGTATGTTTAAAACATTAAATGCATTTTGTACGCATTTAATCAGTTCGTCGATTTATTTGGCGAAGCTGCATGTTATAAGGATTGTATAGAATTGTTTAAAAGCCAAGATCCAATACATTAAAATCTGGACTAATTGGCGGTTGTGATTTAAGTCGCTATGGAACTTATTCCTTGCAATTCAATACAATTTTGATCAAAATTCGCCATTTTGTTAGAACAGCGGGTGTCACTTTAATTTGTCTAAAATACGCGATTTTATTCTGTGATTTACTTTTGACATATGTAAAACTATTTGCGCGTTTTGTTTATTAGTTGCCGAGCAACCACTAATTTAGAAATAAAAACAAAAAAAGATCAAGATAAAATTACTTTCGTTAATCCCATATTTTTAAGTAATGTATATCATATTTTCGGCCGGATAGAGTAATATTATTAAGGAATAGTCTTTTGGTCTACTCCTGAACATAGAGCTTTCCTTTTCATTTCTATATTTCTCCACCCTCTACTAGCAGCAACCAATAGTCAGTATTTACCAATGTATCAATAAAGAACTTATGATTATTATTATTATTTGTTTTTAAATCAGTTTCAAATAATTGTATAATAAAGTATTTGAAAGAATAATGCGAACCTCCATCTGAATTTGAAAAACAAATAAATTTGGTTTCCCCGTGCCTTATGCGAGCCTTTGCATCCTGCATAAATGCGTTAAAAATAAAATGCGGCATCAAAATGATCGAAGAACTATGAACCATGACCATTCAGACTATCATTTTATTTTTTTTACACCAAAAATTCCAAGCGATAATTTTAAAATAATCAATATAAACTATCCTATAAAAAGTATCAGGGCATTTTAAGTATAATTAATTTAGTTTTTCATGAAAATATCAATAACACCTCTCACTCTTCTGCGAAAAATTTTCCACCAAAATTTGTTAGGATTATATCGGGAGCAGGCAAATCTATTTTTCTTTTAAAATTTCATTGCCTTGAACCAGTATGTAACAACTTTGGATTTATGACAAGGTGTATTGTCCTGTTGAAATTCTTCAACAAAAAACATTCGTCATTATCATACGACTGCCATATTTCTGGAAGCAATGAATTATCTAAAATGTTATTCATTGATTTTCATTTTAGTACAAATAAAAAACAATGATCCAATCTATAGCAATAGAAACAGTTCCGCTTATGGTACGTACTCAGCTCTCTGCTCGACGGATCAGTTTGTCCGGCATCGAACAATTCATCCGTTCTACCGTTTTCAGCTCTACGCTCAGACGGAATGTTGTTTTTTGCAGCGCAACTAACTTCATTTGAATATTTTGACATTTATTACTATCTTCATTACTAAGATTCAAAACACCCTGAATTCAAATTATTAATAGGTCTGTTCTTTTCGCTACTTTGCGTCTTACTGCAAGACGCGGCTGTATTGACGCGGCGTTAAATTTATTACTGCGGCTGTAAGAATTTAAGCCAAACTGCCAATTCAAATGAACAGAAAATATTGACGCCGCCGTAAACCGTAGACGCAAGGTAGCGAAAAGAACAGACCTAATATTTAAAATGAACGCAAGGCAAAAATTTAATTATGAATATATTTTATATTTATATAATCGAAATAGAGCTATTGCAGCATATTGTTTATGTAACAAATATTAAAATAAGGCAAAATAAAAGGTTTTTAATTAAAGCAATTTTAAAAAAAAGATTTGGAGCATATAATAATTTGGTACCAGAAATGCGTTTAAAGGATGCGCAATCGTTTTATAATTATTTGCGCATGAATAAGGACCAGTTAGATTATTTAGTGAGGATAGTGGAGCCAAAAATGAGGTCAACTTCTCAAATATATATGTGACGTTTCGCTTTGACAAGGATCGCGATATACTAGAAAGTGAAAAAGAGTCCCTTTTGCCGGACGAAGTTGAACACTATCCAACTTTTCACGGGTGCCGGACGAATTGAAATATTTGCAGGCTTCTGATTGGTTAGTGGACGAACGGATCCGTCAAGCGGTGATCTGAGTACGTACCATTAGAGAAAAGTTTGCTACATTTAAAGAGGTATCCGGTTACTTTTTGTAAGATAGAGTAGTTATTTTATTTGTCATTGTAGTTATCAATGCTGCAAAACATATTTCTTGCGCGTTCTGATTTGCCCGTGGTGCATTAAACCAACTAAAAACATGGTGAAATCATTGCTTTAATTCACGACGTCACTAGTTTAATAGTTTGAGAATCCTATGTACAATTATCGTAACTTAAAAATGCAAAAAAAAATGAAGAGGCATAGAAAAGGCTTCTATACTAGCGTCGGCGAATCAACGCAGTTACGTCACAACTCGTAACAAATATTTGCATTGTTCCAGACAATACAGTCGTTTGTTGACGTCGTGTGACGTAACTGCGTTGATTCGCCGACGCTAGTATACGCTCGTCATTTCTTTTAAACTATGTGTCTATCTTCTCTACGTACTCAATCTTCTCCAAGTACATCACTTATCAAAGACAAATTTAGTAATGAATTTTAAACCTCAAGTAATTTAAGTTGCGCTTGTATAATATTTAAAAATAATCTTCTGAATGATTTCAGGATACAAAACATATTTTATACTTGGACGTAAATCCGATCGTCATCCATCATTCAATGGAAGTACGCATACAACAACGCCATCACAACTAAAATTCGATTCACTCCAACTAATAATATCACCACCAACATCACCACCGACCGTATCACCAGTAACAAGACCACGTGTGTTATCATGCAACGATCAACAACATCTAAAACCACATACAAACCCAAACCAACTATCACCAAACATAGTCAAAGTAAAAACAAACTCTTTACCAAATATCCTAGACTCAGAAGGAGAAGAAATTGAAAATACAGAAGAAACAGAACAAAATCATTCAGCTAAAAGTCCAGTATCACAAACAGGAAGTGAAAGAAACTACAAAACAAAAAAATGGAGAATACCAAAGTTTCTAAAAAAACAACAAGAAGAAACACCAGAGATACAACTTACAATTAACAAACCAGAAGAGCTGCAGTCAAATAATGGTTACCAACAAGTTCCTGACATCGTAGAGATTGCAGTTAAAGATGATCCAACAATAACACTCACCAGTGACACCTCTTGGGTAAGCCTAAAACCAGAAGACAAACCAGACACTCATGACGAACTTAAAAATGATATAATAGATGTTAAATCCTACATAAGCCAATCAAGGAGTGATGTGGGACAATATGAATACTCCCCTACTGAACTAACACATTTTATTCGATCTGGGAGTTATAGATCACAGTGTACTAAAACTCCTAATGAGTTACATTTGGATAGATCTGGGAGTAATAGGTCACATAACAGTAGGTTATTGAGTTATGATATTTCACCATTGGCAAGAGCGAGGAGTGCAACGATGGCTGCGAGAGTCGATATGGATTGTTTAGAAATACCTGGATCAGCGATTGAAAATCATTTGGGGGAATGTATATCTGTTAATAGTAGAAAGGATTCGGGGATTAGAAGTAATAGCAGAAGGAGCAGTATTCAACAACAAGTAAGTGTATTTTTAATTTCATTTAGACTTCTACGCGGTCAGCTGGACGTGCTATTCATAATAAAAATTTACGACTAAATCAGCGACTAAGCGATTGTTATAGTATTTCCAAAATAAAATTGCCACTCTTGTTAAGAAGCTTAACAATGCTGTAATGGGTTTGTGGCAGTAATCTTAAAACTCTTTGCTGTAAAAAGAATATAAGAGGTATTAAGTTTAAAGTTTTAAGGTACAAATTTATAATCCTATTATTTATAAATTTTAGGGGTTGTTATACTTGTTTGTTACTTAATTTTCAACGTTCATAGCCTGCATACATTAACAACATGGCTCTTTGGCGACTATTTGATTTTGAAGAAATTCCTAATTTCTGTAGTGAATCTGTGCTAGGTAATTTAAAGTGTGAAAATGTGGACGTTGACGTGGAATGCGAAAATGTGGACGTGGCTACTATTTTAAGGCTACCGCCATATTATTGTGTTTTAAGCCCTATAGAACTAATATGGAGCCAATTGAAAGGTAATGTGCGCCGGAAAGATGAAACACCGACAGAAAGTGACATTGTAGTACAATTAATTAAAGACGAAACAAGTGCAATAATTAGTGATTTGTGGAAAAATGTGTAGAACATGTTAAGACAATAGAAACATTTTTTTTTTTTTTATAAATCCACCAGATAAATTTTCAATAATTATTAATTTAAATGACAGTGGTAGTGACACAAACTCTGATAGTGTTAAAAACAATGATAATAGTGATAATGATTAATATTTTAATAATTTTAAATTACCATAAATTGACATGTTCAAAAAAAGAATGATTTTTGTTTTTGCAAATTTGAAGTATTTAATATAGACTATAAAGACTGAAGGAATGTCATGTGACAGCTCATTCTAAATAGCATATAAGAAAACACGTATAACTTTAAATAATTATTATGGTCCTGCCAACTATTTTTAACAGAGTCATAAACTCAGCAGGTATAATGGTTATACTGTCAGCCATTATTGGAATCGGCAAGTGAGAGTGACCATTTCATTTTGGAAATACTATACTATAATTACATTGTGTACAGGGTCCTCTTAAAGAAAATATAAAATAAATATAATAAATTAATTTCCCCGATCTGGATTTCGTTTCAGTTTCTAAATTCGCCTCTTTTTAGGGTTTTGTAGGTATGACCAAAAAACCCTTATACCGTCATTTTGTCATCTGTCAAATTGTAGCCAAACGGCTAAACCTAGAGAGTTGAAATTGGATATGCTTATACAACTCTTTGACCCGCACATAGGAATAATACTAAAACATCTAAAAAACATATCCCCCTAAAAATATAAACATATATGTGCTCATCGAAAAAAATATATTTTTTTAAAATTCTGAGTAGGGTATCAAATGAAAGCCCTTACGTGCCCGTACGTGGATTAACGATCAAAATTTAATTTTTGCAAAATAAATTATTTTGATGCGATTTTGGCCAAAATTGTGCAAAAAAAATTTTGTCCCACACCCTGTAGCCCAGATGGTTTAAACTAAAAATCTGAAAAAATTCTAAGTAATATACATTGGTGTGAATCGGAATAGTACAACAGGAATTTTTGATCAGATTATGTTTTCGGAAAATAACGCATTTTTTGTGTTTTTAACTAAAATATGTTAAATATTTAATTCACAATGTAACACACCAGATCAGTAGCCGTAGTAGTGTAGTTGGTTTTGTCGTGCGCTTAATAATGTAACTTAATTTGTAAACTAGAGTTCGAATCCTGTTAATTTTTTTTTTTGTTTTTTTTTTTTGCATTTTTATTTTGTTTTTTCAATTATTTTGTCAAAATTCTAGTTATATTTTGGTAAATGTTGCATTTAATTTTTAAAAGCGTAAATTTAATAACTAGTGGGAAGTGTTGAAATTATAATTTAATTCTATGTTTGACGAAATCAGAGGGCGGGGCTTATGATTTAAGCAACCAATGGAAGCCATAGGCGCAATTTTCAAAATCTTAATGAACCTTGCTATAAAAAAATATATATATATATACTACACATATTTAGAAACTTAAATAATGGTATTAGGCATTCGAATTAAAATTCATAAAAAAATATTTTGACATAAAATTTGTTTTGGCATCCCAAATAATCATCATTTAGTTACTAAATACCTGCAAAACCCAGAAATGTGTGAAAATTCACACTTCACATCAATTTTTTTAAATAATGTTCGCCTTTTACGTCTATTCTGTACTTTGATAAATATTAAAAGGTTTCATTTAGCTTTCGAAAAATAATCTAATCAAAAATTTGCTTTGAGATATTTCGGACCATATCCATGTGCATTATTTATTTATTTTTTCCAGTTTTTACACAAACCACTTTCAATAATAGTTGACACAATTTTGAAATTTGGAAATGTTTTACAAAAATCATATTAAAATAAAAAGTTTTTACTTCCCATCCCTTAATCTACGTTTCAAGAACTTTCATTTGATGAATAAAATTCTCTTTCAAATAAGCTAAAACAATTTTGTTCCCATTTAAAATTTAACAATGTATTTTGAGAACCACTGGTCGAAAAAACAAATTGTTTCGCTCGTTGATGTTCTCTTATAAAATGGCAATTGACCAACCTCGTAGCTATTATAGTTCTGGAAATAGCAATGGTGGACAAATTCAACACCATAGCACCTATGGTGTTACCGAACGCACCGTTCGGTATAAGCTAATAATCTACACATGCTGCATAATTTACACAAGAAACTTTCGACATAAGTTTCTGTGCCGCACGAAAATCGTTCGGCAAATATCGTGCAGTGCAGTTTGCGCTGCACACTCGTCCCAAGTTTAGAGCGTGCGGTAATCTGTGCAATAATGTTTTTCGTGGTAAAAATATAAGTTCTACAAAACAAAATGAGTGAAATCAATCAAGATATCATTGTTTATGCCTGCATCATTTGCCAAATAAATAGTTCAGACATCATGATCATTAATTCTTTCTGTAAAGGAACTGGGTCTTGTCGTTTATAATAATGTTTTATTTTACAAGCGTGCATTTTCTGCAAAAGACTCTTATGCCGGGTTTATATTGGTAGAGTAAAAGAGCTAGTAACTAGCGCAAGTAACTAGAAGCTAGTTACTATCCCTGTGTAAACAGTTGACAATGTGACTAGTAGAGTACTAGCTGCTAGTAGTTGGGCTAGGATAGCAGCTAGCTCGTCGACGTATTTACTAGCTACTATCTTTTCCTCCACTACGCAAAATTGACATTTCAAATCGGCGGCAATCGGTAACCTGTCATAATAAATAGAAAAAAACCATATAAGTAAGGTAAGTTATAATTTAGTTACATAAATTGCGTAACATTGATTTATTTTTCTTGATGATTTCTTTTCAATTTAACAATACCACTAGTTTATTTATCAACATAATTGTTTATACTCTAAAATGTATTTAAGCTAAAAAAAAAAAAATATATGTAGAATTTGTAACAAGAAATATTTCATACTAATTAACTGTATATAGTATGAGGTGGTCGGAAAATGATACCTTATATTCTGTACCGATTTCTTCAATAAGACAATCAGTTATTTCCTCCACAAGAAATGATGTAATACAAAATAACATTTTTTTAATGGCATCACGCCGGTGACATTGTATATTCATATTCATAAACTATTTTTTGCAAAAATATAATTGCACAACAAAATCACAGTGAAGATGTCAAATGTGTTTTGACACTTACTATCCAGAAAATTAGATAGAATGCCAATTGTGTATGAATATCTACTATCCCGAAAATAAGATAGTAGAGTAAAGCGCGGTAGTACTTGCGCTAGTTACTAGCTCTTTTACTCTACCAATGTAAACCCGGCATTAGTCCAGGAAGCAGCGTTGCATTTTTGATGGTCATTTCATCCCGCTTAATTTTTGTTTGTAATTGATAGTTTAGATATGGCTAATAATCGAAACAAGCGTCAACCGCCAAAATCGTGGTAGGGCTGGTCGTGATCAAATGTACATCTTGTAAAAAAATAATAATAATTCAAAAGTCATTTCAAGCTACTTGAAAATTTGCACAGTTATTGTTTAAGTGATAATAATAATAAAAGTCAGCTGCGTGCGTATTGGGGGATTATACGTCAGTCGCTTGTATAAACATGTCATAAAAAAAAAATGTAAAGTCATTTCAAATTCAATGAAATTTATACATCGAACTTATTAAAATAATAAAATCAACAATCAGTTGTTTGCACAATGGGAGTAAGACCGTTAGCTGAGGGATTATAATTGCTGAGCGTGCATTTGGTCTAAGCATTTTATAATGTAATCAGTGATGTAACTGACGATCTTTACCCCGTTATGTCGGCAGCTGACGATCATTTTTATTTATTATAATATGTAAACTATACATTATAAAAATTTCAAGTGGCTTGAATCAATTTAGCTATAATTTCATTGTCACTGTCAAAAAATCGATTAAAACAAGTGTACACAGGGGTCACGTGATAAAAAAACTTGCACGCCACAGAGTTAACACTACACAGTTATGCCGAACGCATCTCATGTATAGTAAAATTTTATAAGGAGAAAATAAACGTTTTTATTTAATCGTCATAAGTTTTATTTAAACGATGTCTTATGAGCCGTTTCTGTTGGAATGTTCAGTCATCCTCAGTCTTACCAGGTCTACAAGTATGAAATGCGGATTTTTTTTAACTTGCCGCGCAAACAGAGTGTATAGTTCAAAGTTTCAACACATATGGCGTTTTGTTAAGTTATCATTAAGTGTCAAATGCGTATAGGTTATAATTTGAAAAGTGATCATATAGTTTTGTTTTACTGTGTTAAAAATGTGAAATTTTGTGCCAAATAAACAGCATTCGCGGACAGTACTATTGTTTTGTTTTCATTTGAAAAAAACTGCTGCTGAATCAATCATACCGACTGCTTCGAGAAGCTTATGGTGAATATGCTCCAT
Source organism: Liopterus haemorrhoidalis (assembly GCA_963971575.1). Lineage (NCBI taxonomy): Eukaryota > Metazoa > Arthropoda > Insecta > Coleoptera > Dytiscidae > Liopterus > Liopterus haemorrhoidalis. The sequence goes on from OZ020624.1 coordinate 20,679,501, forward strand.
CGCAAGATACGTGTGAACCATGGTTTCGGCATTTCAAAAGTGGTGACTTTGATCTTACAGACAAAGAACATAGAAAACCTCCAAAAAAATATGAAGATACAAAATTGGAAACATTGCTACAGGAAGACGATAGTCAATCACAAAAACAACTAGCAGAGCAGTTTGGCGTTAAACAATAAGCTGTTTCCAATCGCCTACGAGAGATGGGTAAGATCCAGAAAGTCGGCAGATGGGTTCCACATGCATTGAATGAGAGGTAGATGGAAAAACGCAAAAACACTTGTGAAATTTTGCTTGCACGATACAAAAGAAAGTCTTTTTTGCATCGTATCATTACTGGCGATGAAAAATGGATTTATTTTGAAAATCCCAAACGCAAAAAACCATGGGTGAACCCAGGCTCACCATCCACATCAACTGCAAGACCGAATCGCTTTGGCAAAAAGACAATGCTCTGTACTTGGTGGGATCAAAAGGGTGTGGTCTATTATGAATTGTTAAAACCTGGTGAAACAGTTAATACCCAACAACAACTGATCGAATTGAACCATTCGCTGCTCATAAAACGACCAGAATACGAAAGAAGACAGCACAAGGTAATCATTCTTCACGATAACGCTCCATCACATAAGGCAAAAGCAGTTTGCAACACATTGGATGCACTCAAGTGGGAAGTGCTACCCCATGCCGCTTACTCACCAGACTTGGCCCCTTCAGAATACCACTTGTTCGCATCAATGGGTCACGCACATGCCGGGCAGCACTTTTGTTCATATGAAAATGTGAAAGAATGGCTAGATGAATGGTTTGCGGGGAAAGGGGAAGAGTTCTACTGGCGAGGTATTCACAAATTGCCTGAAAGATGGGGAAAATGTATAACTTCTAATGGAGCATACTTTGAATAAATAAACTTTTACTGTTCTTTTGAGATTAATGTGTTTTATTTAAAAAAAAATCCGCATTTCATACTTGTAGACCTGGTATTTGTAGAACAATGTTAAAAATACGTAACTAATATAGTCACCCTGCTGGGCTGGGCATAGCCCAGCATATTTATTAACCAGAAAGATACATATTTTTTATATTTCTTTATTGTTAGTTATGCAATATCCAAACTCCAAATGTTATAATTTAAATTAATTTTTTAGATATATGTAATGAACCAAAGTCCATTACCACAAGATGACATTCTACAACATCGTGTATCCGGATATTATACATCAAGCCAATCATCATTATGTTCACCACAATACAACAATCATATACCAACACAGTCATTCTGTGACCAATTCGGAACAAGATTTCAAAAATTACGTAAGCAATCAGATCTACAATTAATAAGATGTGTTCAAGACAATTCAAAATCAAAACATTCCTATTTTATGAAACCACCACTATCAAACATAACCCTATTCTTTAAAAGTAGAAAAATGGAACAAGAATACAGAAACAATGTTCATACTATCAATGACATCTCTGGAGAAGTATTAAGCCTAGCCACTTCTAGATATAACACTTATTTTGATATATTGATATCGGCGTTGATTTTTACAACTGTCGTTATATCTTTATTTTGTTTATATGTTCCAACAGCATTTTCTATTATAGTGTTTGTATGTTCATTGTTTCTAGAAATATTTGCTATTGTTTTGTGTATAAAACAAATAATGCATACGAAACAAGATAATATATTTGTTTATTTTTCAAACTGGTACAGATGGCACACTTTTGGTGCTATTATAGTAAGTTTACCAATTGTAGCAATTCTAAGTAATTTCACTTGTATGAACACATTAACAACATCAGATCCTTACGACGATTTTTTTTGTTATCTATTTTTTGTTGGTATTGTACATTTCTGTAATTTCACCCAACTAAATTGTTGGATGAAAAATGTATTAGTAACAGTATTTGCTATTATTTTTTTATCAATAGTCACAATATTTGGTGGTGATTGTGTTAGTTTATCAAATCCAATTAAAACACAAGATATAAGTCCAATTTTATATGAAACGCATTACAACGAAACATACAATAATACAAATTTAATATTTAATAATGCTACCTCAGAAATAAAACAAATTCACCAATTATACTCTGCTGAGATATTTATAGACATATTTTTATTGCTTCTTCTTGTTTGGTTTTTAAATAGAGAATTTGAAATTAGTTACAGATTAAGTTTCCATGCAAACTTTGTAGCAAATCGCGATAAAGCGCATATACAAAGTATGAAAAACCAAGCTGATTGGTTACTTCATAACATAATTCCAAAACACGTAGCGGATCAATTAAAAAAATCCGCTAAATACTCCGAAAACCACAAAAATGTCGGAATTATATTCGCCAGTATCGTTAATTTTAACGAAATGTATGACGAAAGTTATTTAGGAGGTAAAGAGTATTTACGTGTTCTGAACGAACTTATAGGAGACTTTGATGAACTCCTAACACTCCCAGAGTTTAAAAGTGTTGAAAAAATCAAAACAATAGGCAGCACTTTTATGGCTGCCAGTGGTTTAAATCCAGAAATTCGAAGAGATAGTCAAGATCCATACCAACATCTTTATGCATTAATGGATTTTGCGATAGCAATGCAAAAAGTTATCGACAACTTTAACCACGATCTATTAGAATTCAATCTTATACTTCGGGTTGGTTATAATTTTGGCGATGTAACTGCTGGAGTTATAGGAACTTCAAAATTATATTATGATATTTGGGGAGATGCTGTTAATATAGCAAGTAGGATGGATTCAACGGGAGTTAATGGTAGGATACAAGTTGGTGGAAATTGTATTGAGGTATTAGATAAAAAGTATCATTTTGAACCAAGAGGTTCTGTTTATGTTAAAGGCAAAGATCATATGAATGTTTTTTTGTTGTTAAATAAAAAAGAAGAGACGGGGGAACAGAGTTAATATACTAGAAATTTATTAGAGAATTGTATAAAATTAAATCAAAATGTTCAGTATACGTTCAGGGTAAGGATTTGTAAAAATATTTTTATTATTAATATAGTTCGTTCTACAATTTGGATATTTTTGAATGAACAGTTTTAGAAACCCTAACGAATTGCCGTGATTACGCGTTGGTCACGAAGAACAATACCGTTGTTTTTAACCCAATGTTGGACTGACGGGATACCGGGAATTTCCCGGTAACCCGGGACCTGAAATTAAAAAATCAATATTGACTTGGCCTGATTAAGCACTGGCTTGGCCCAATTAATCACTGGACTAGACCCCACTAGATTTGTCGGTACTAAATATGTTCCCAGTCCAGCCCCATTTAAAACTCTGACAGAATTTTCACCGAAGTTTTTTACTTAGTCTTAGCTAATTTATACTCTAAATGCTTACCTATTTGAATCGATTATTTCAAAAAAAGGTTCTGCTCTGAAAAATGAATATTTTCAGGAACAAAAAAGGATTTTTTTCCAAAACCACTGGAGAAAACAAAACTCTTTTGTAGGAATAAAGTAGAGTAGAACCTCGATTGAGAACGGTCGTGGCTGTTAGTTAGTGTGTGGACTTAAGGATGGCTTCCAATTGACGTAGACGTAGAATTCTACTGCCGGCATCGTGCTTTAAATATTCTGTATTTATGACGTTGTTTGCGAATAATTAGCATAACAGTAACAATAAAAATTACTAGCATTGCTAAATCGTCCTCCATATTATTCGACACTTTTTAAAAAACCTTTTTTACAAAGAGGTTAACTTAAAGAGTCTTGACACGATACTAAGTTTATTGGAAACCAAAGCAACAAAATCAACGTTCTACGTTTTATTTCTACGTTCTACGTCTACGTTAATTGGAAACCATCCTTTACTGACCGGCTTTATTCCCCGGCAATGTCAAAAACACCTTACATTTTTTCGACCGTTTCTTCCTCGAAAGGCATAAGACAACCACCGAGATAAAAGCCCTAGTAAAATTTCCGCAAAGTAATTAGTGGTTTTGATTCCACGATATTAAATTGTAGGTCCCATGCGATTGTATTATACAGGCAACACACAATACAACTAGTGATTCTTCTCGAGAATTTCTCGAGAAAAAGTTTTAATTCTCATTTTTCATTTCTCAAGAAATGTAAAATTTGCTCGACGCCTTTACTTAAGTACTTTAAAGGTGATTATAATTTTAACATGTTTTTATCCTCTATAATATTTTCAACATTAAAAAAAGATGTATATTCTAATAATTATATAATTATTTTTCTCGAGAATTCTCGAGAAAATAAGTCTAAGTCGAGAAATCAGAAACACTAAATACAACTGTATGCGAGGAAATAGCCTACGCTTGGAATATGCTCAATACAAAAGTGGCAGTTCAGAGCATCGAGCATGGCACTCTAAGAAGAAGAACCCAAATTATCCGAATGTTGTCAGGAACAACGGTTCATAGACTATACGCCTCATTTCAGGTGAACAAGACCTATTTCAGAATGCCCAAAACACAGCGTTTGTGGAAGTTGCTATGTTATTTATAGCAGTTATTTAATATAGCAACCTCCACAAACACTGTGTATTGGGTATACGGAAGTGCGTCACCCTCAACCGAAGTAAGGCAACCGTATAATTTACGGACCGTGGTCCGGAGCTACCTCGAATAATCAAAAACTCGGACAAGAATAGGAGGGAAAACCACAAGGTGCATTTCGAAAAGAACTCGTCTCTTAAGCTGCAAAGTTTTAACAAAACTGTTATTAAACTACAATGTTAACTTTATCCTGATCTAACATATCTTAATGAGTTGTCGTTGCTACGTGGTAAGACGGTTGTCTACGGAGCACAGGGACGCGAGTTCGATACCCCCACCCCCTTCGATTTTTTATCTTCCGAAATTGTGCAGTCAGCTCTGGGGTCGACTCAGCCTAAAATATTTAATACTTAAAATGAGTACCTGTTTATACAGGGATAATAGGACCGGCCGAAACGTCACACTGACCACGTGACTTTTATATATATGGCCGGCGGTCTTGAAACGGAGAACTTACCTTCTCTGCCTCTTATATGCCTATCTAGGTGTTGGGATCCTATTATTTATTTATTATTTTTAATATATCTTAACCCAATAATGCGGGAGTCATTTTTCAAGGAAAAAATACAATTTTTCCGTAAAATGGATTAGTTTGTCTATTTAGAATACCCCCTAACTGAAATTTTGCATGCTCCAGTCCCGGATGGTTTACAGGAAAATTTCAATACGTTCGCAACACGTAGATATCAAGCGAGAATTATCTTACGCGATACATTACAAGATTAATTCGATAATGTACACGGAGCCTTTGAGTTGAGTTCTTTTCGCAATTATTCGGAGAACGGCGTAGTAATTTTCAGCACTGGGGAGATCATATCCTGGTCTTACTTGCTTTCAAATTACGAATCGACACATCTACATTGAATTTTCTGAGATGAGACATTTCCATTGAAAAATCCGAGATGAGCCTTTTTCGAAATAATCGACCCATTTATACAGGGATTATGTGTTCGAAACGTCATGCCGACGATTTGGAATGGGAGACAAATTATAAACGAATCTTGACATACGAATACTTTTTTTTAAAGGTACGTGTTAAAACGGTTGCATACAAAACACAGGGACTCGGGTTCAATTCCTGTAGATGGAATTTTCATCTTCCTATTCAAATCAGCTCATTAATAGAATCGGTCTCGAATAATTAACCTTTCCCATTCCAAAACGGGGACAGACTTGATCCGAAAGCAGTGGCGGAGCTTAGTGTCATCCCTCCCCCCAACTGAATACGTTGCGCCCTTTTTTTACATTTTGTGCCCCCAAACCTTTGCGCCCCCGTAACTGCAGGCCCATATCTCCGCCCCTGCACGACAGTGTTCACTTTTTTTAATTTAATATCATGCATTTTTTTAATTTATTATAACGAATCATTTTATGACGACAAACTTATTTATTAATATGCAGTTTTCGTATTTTTGCTGTTTACTGACGGTGGTATCTTATATCAACAAACCAAAAAAATAAGTAATTTTATTTTTCGCATTTATGGTTGAGAACTTATTATTTTATATGACTAAGTTTTTCAAAAATATCCTATCTGTAGAAAGGCTATTGAAAACTGATACATAATCATGAATTTTAAAATTATGACTCAAATATATTAAAAAAATTAAGTCATAAAATTAATTTAAGGATCGCCTAATGTTTGTCTTAAGTCAATGTTTACTTGGTGTCAATGGCAATATTTTTTTTTAAATGTTATAACATAATTTTGAGCCTAAAAATCGGTGTATGAAATTTGAAGAACTCGTTCAAATCACACATAGTTTATCTAAACTGTGCATTACGTGGTTTTGCAGATATTCAATCTAATCATATGAAATTGCAATTGGTAAATATAGGATAGATTTTACCAATTTTACGTGTCAAATATTAGCGCTAGCGCTACTAGACAATGAAACTAGAGACTATAGAAACTAACCAATTGACCGCCGTGGCGCTGGGATCTTGAATTTATTTCCCTATTTGGCTCAACAACGCTATGAAGTGATGCCAAGCAGACAACATCTGAACTCGTGAGACGTGTAACTCTTTATTGTTCACATGTGGTTATATTGTGTTTAAACTTTAGTGTTGCAGTTTGTAATATTACAGTACACTTTTGATAGCAATAACGAATTGACATAACACAAATTGCTGTGTATTTGGTTGTCACTCTAGAAAAGGAAGCGATACGAGGTGTTTAAATTAAGTAACCGGAATGATTTTTTTTTTCATTCAAATAGAATTACAATTCAATATTGTCTCCCTCAAAATAACTTCCTTGGGAAGCCACACAGCGCTGGAGACGGTTTTTCTAATCCTCATAGCAGTGCTGGAACTCGGATACTGGAATAGTTTTCAGCTGGTCGGTTACAGACGTTTAAATGTTTTGGAGTGTTCCAAAATGACGTCCCTAGAGATGATTTTTCAATCCTGGGAAAAGGAAAAAGTCGCAAGGACTCAAGTCAGGCGAATAAGGAGGCTGAGGAGCCACAGGAATGTTTCTACTGGCCAAAAACTCGTTTATTGAAATTGCTGTGTGACAAGGCGCATTGTCATCCCCAATTCATTGGTCAAAATTTGATGATCGGTAGTGTGAGTTAAATTCAACTCTTCTCCGATAATTCTGACTATCAACCGACGATCTGAACGCACAAGATCCCGGATTCTGTCGACATTTTCATCGGTTCTTGAAGATGAAGGCCTTCCGCTGCGTGATTCATCTTCAAACAACTCTCTTGCTTCTGAAAATGCCTTAAACCACCAAAAAACCTGGGTCTTTGACAAAACACTGTCCCCGTAGGCCTGCTGAAGTTTAGCAAAAGTTTCCGTTGTAATGTGCCCAAATCTGAAGCAAAACCTGATAGCACACCGTTGCTCGAAATGAATGTCACTGATTTTTAGAACGCACTAGAAAAAACTATTACACGAAAAAAATCGCTACGGACAACCAAATTACTCTAGCGAGTTCAAACTCGTACTGAAGGTGTAATAAATGTTCACCTGTTCAATGTTCACGCACGCCTGTGACCATATTTATCATATCATTAAACGCACCCCTGTGACCATATTTTTCCTCAAAATTTAAGGGCAACATTTTTATAATCTATTGTGTTTAACCCTAGTTCTATTCCCATATAATTTGTGCGACACACTCAGTTGTTTTTAACAATATTTCGTTTCGAACTATTCATATTTTGTGGGCCGCTTCTGTGTGAAAAAACAATAACTTTTTACAAATAATAAATTTTATTACTATCAGTCTTTCTGAGATGGAGTATAAATAATATCCGATTCTTAAAATTATTATTTTTATTTATATACCATTATTATTAAGCTTGATTTTAAAAACAAGCGCAAAGAGCCCAGCTGAATTCAGGTTGTCCGGCCCGCCATGTATTTAAGAAATTTTGATGTGGTCCGCTTGCGAAAAGTTTAGAGACTTCTCTAGTGTGTGTCAAGGTAGACCAATGTTTCTGAAAGGGTGTGCCTCAAAATGTTTCTAGTGTGCCGCGAATCTTAAAGAAAAAAAAAAAAAAACTAGCGTTAGACATTTTTTCTTCTATGAATACGTAGGTGTGCCGCGAAATTTTTCTTCTTTGGAAAATGTGCCGCGATAGTAACAAGGTTGAGAAACACTGGGTTAGACTCTAAGCTGACGCACATTCGTATCTCATTACGTGTCCAAGGAATTTATCTCCGTTTGGCGAAGAAGTGTTCTTGTCTATGATGAGCAATATCGAAGTATTAAATATATCCTTTGAATAGTTTAAAACTTTAACAATAGAGGCGCACTGGTGAATTATTATCAAAAGTTGCTCGCGTGATATTAATCATTGTATCATGTATTAATAATCATTTTTTTCCGTGTGATTTAAACGAGTTTTCTAACGCTCTGCAAACAATAAATGGGGCTTAAGATCAATGTTAGTACTGATAAGCAATTTTTTGGTTCCTATATCTGCTTTTAAATGTGTTTGTGTTAAAGATTGTATGTCTAAGCCTGAAGCTTGTGTCCTACGTGTTAAACATACAAATGAGACTCACATATGAATTTAAGTTATCGTTAAAAACTCAGTTAAATAGTAAAAACTCAAAATATAATTGTAGTAAGAACTGTATTAAAATATTTGGTTTAGTCAAGAACCCAATAAAACAAGGAGACCAGCACAAAATCTTCACGCGGGATTTATAAAAATATCGTATTACATTACAATTTTGCGGTCGCAGATAAGCGTTCTCAACCTGAACTCAACGTTCTTCATTCTTCTGACAATAGTGTGCTACATTCTCAGATTGGACGTCCAAGCTGAATGCATCGCCCTCAGGTTGGGAGTATTATTCTCAAGTCGGGCGTACTGTTCATAAAGACCTTTTACACGATCAGTTCAGTTTCCATTCAGTTCGCCGGAAAAAATACGGCATATAAGATTCTGTTAAGTTTACAATTGTGTTCAAAGGAACATTGACTATGAAGTTCTCATTGCAATTGTACTATAAGGCCCCGGGTACGATACGAGCGGTGAGCGGCAAGCGTTAGAGCGGCAGAGCGGTAGAGCGGAAGAGCGGCAAGCGACGCCGGCTACGATACAGAACGGTTGCGCGGTAACTTCCATCAGTCGCCGTCATGTTGTCAGTATTATTGGCACATATAGAGGAACTATCAACACATTAACTAGTAAAAATTTCAGAAAATATTTCAACCATTTTCGAAAGAATAGTTTTCGGCCATCATTAGAATCGTATTTAGTGTGTACGCACTAGACTAATATGACGAAAATAGTTTATAATTATAAAATAAATCTTTTATTTCTATGATTTTTTTCATTTAGATGAATATTTACGGAGGGATATCGTAAAACTAAAATGTACATATATTTCTCTTATTATTGACTTAATAGAAAAATCATGTATGCCAAAAATAGTCTAAATTAAGAAAATAAATCTTTTTTTTTTATGTATTTTTACATTTAGATGAATATTTGGGGAGTTATGGGGGGACACCGTAAAACTAAAATGCACATATCTCCCTTATTATTAACTTAACAGAAAATATTATGTAATTTATAACAAGAAATCAAATCTTTATTGTATATACTTTTCGATTTAATGAATATTTGGGGAGTACGGGGGTCTCTGCCATTGTATTGGACGAAACATAAACAACACAACTAAACTGGTGCTGAGCGGCGAGTAAAAATTAATGTCTAGGAGCGGCGGTGAGCGAATATCAAAAAGCGGCAAGCGGCGCCGCCTTACCGCTCTTGTTTATTGTAGTCCAATATCCCATTATTTCATTGCATTCAATCTAAACAAAAACGTAAGCGACGTCGCTCTGCCGCTCACCGCTCGTATCATACCCGGGGCCTAATACTAGTACAATTGCAATCTGCTTCTAAAAATGAAAAGAAAGTCAGGAAAAAAGAGAAATGAAGTAAAGACTGGTATCTCAAAAGACGATCTATCTCCTACGTGTATTTATTAAATGAACTTGCCTTTGAACCAAGCGATTGGTCAAATTATTTGCGAATGGGTGAAGACTTATGTACGAATGAGCATTTACAGCACATATAAAGATGTGCTGTAAGTGCAAAAGTAAAGACTTTTGCCATTCCTAGATGCTAATGGAGGATAAGAGGTTGAAAGAAAACTCTCGCCATTGTCAAAGTTGCAAGAGCCGAAACTGCAGTCAGTGAAAATAAAAGTTATGTGAAACAAAAACTATGTTTTCTTTCGACCTCTTACATATAAGTGAGTTTCATAAAGTTAAACTGTAATGAAGGATGTTTAAAATGGTTGTAGATGATACCCGAACCATTTCTGCAAGCTGTTTTTCTTCAAACCAGGAACCTCAATACAAGTTTTTCAACTTTTTCAGCAATGTTTGTGGTCTCAGCAGTCAATCGATTCTCTGCCTTGCTTGAAAGGGCTATGCCACTTGTATATCGTGGATATCCCTGGACAACAGTCCCGGTAATCTGCTGATATCTTTTCAAACATTAATTGAAGTGTTTTTCCTTCCTTGGGGGACTTTATGAGGGCGCGAAAAACTTAATTTTGTCCATACTTGCCGTGTTCTTTGCATTATTATTTACTTATTCGGCGATATCTCACAGTATAGTGACGCAGTCATGTTTAAATTTGGTATTGATACTAAAATGAGTCACATAATTGAACTATGCGTACAATAGTGCGAACCCCCTCCGATAATCCCTTCGTTTAACGAACTTTTTGACCTCCCTTCGCATAAAGGATAGGCTATAAACTTCAGAATCTTCCATCAAGCTGCGTTTCAACTTCCGCGTCAGTTTGTCGATTTTATTTTTCTGTGTACACCTCAGTCAATTGATAGCTCAACTGGAAATGAAACCAGTGGTGTCTTAATAAAAAAAAATAAATAAATAAACTTTTTATTAGTTTTTTTTAATTCCCACACCACAATCATACATTAATTAATTGTAACTTATTATGGTGTAGTTCTGTAGCAAGTCTGTAAACTACGGACGATCGTATCTAAGGAGTTGTTTTGTGGGTTGTTATGGACAGTTTCTTATAGATTTTTGGTGCAATTCTGTGGCAAATCTGTAAGCTTACAGACAAAATCTATAAGAAACTGTCCACAACAACACATATAACAACTTTTTAGATACGATCGTCTGTAGCGTATAGATTTGCCACAGAATTGCACCATTTGACTGTAAACTTATAGATTTGCCACAGAATTGCACCAAAAATCTATAAGAAACTGTCCATAGCAACACACAAAACAACTCCTTAGATACGATCGTCCGTAGCTTACAGACTTGTTACAGAATTACTCCATAAGTTCCCAATCCGGTATAACCTACATACGTACATGATGTGATATCGAGTGTATCATTATACGAAGAACTGAACTGATAATGACTATTTAGATTGGGCGTATCGTCCGCATATCAAACTCAGCTTTCTCAAGGCGGGTGAATTGTTCTCAGATTTTGCGTACCTTCCTCCGACCAGGTACAACATCCTTAACTCAGACACTCTGTCCTCAAATCGGGAACACCATCTTTAGACCCAATGCACCTACATACGTACATTAAAAGATACCGACTGTATCATTATACAAAGAACTGAACTGATAATGACCCATTAGATTGTGTGCATCGTCCTTAAATCAGTCGCAACGTCCTCAAGTCAGGTGCACTTTTCTCGGATTAGTACAACTTCCTTAGGTCGGACACACTGTCCTCAAATTGAACCATCTTCAACCAATGCATCGTCTTTAAACTCTGATCTAGTCAAAAATTTAGTCCTCGAAATATTAATTTAAAAAGAAACTTTTTTGTATACGTTTTTTTGTGAATCTTTTTTCATTTGAGAGTCTCATTTGTGTGTATAATGAAATATCTAAGGCTCAATGTGTTATCCCTCGCCTTACGAAGTCATACGACTAATATCTTGCCTAAGAAGAAGAATTGTCAAAGTACAAAACATTTTAACATGTATTTATTTGTATTTTAAGATGTATATAAGTGATGGAATGTTAAAAAGGTTTGTTTCATAAATAATTTTAAATCATTTTATAATATAGACTGGCCATTTTATGTTGGTATTATGGAAAGAGAAATGTTCTTTAGATATTCAAATGGGCGTTACTACATTCATGATAGTTTTACTACTTTTTCTAACGCCTTGAAAAGAAACCAATAGGGTTGTTGACGACTTAAAATATTTCTAGTGCTATTTTTAATAATTCGCTGATATCATGTATATTTATACCTATCAGCCTATGTATTGGAACCATCCCTATAATAAAAAGTATATATGCTTTTCCGTGCCGTCATCTAGAGCCAAGAGGGATGTACAGTATTTAATGTCCCGAGCATAGAATGTTACATTAGTTTTCAACAGAATCCCCTTGAACGTGAAAACACTTCTCCAGTCCTTTTTTAGTGCATTTAATGCTGGTATTGCTCTATTTTCTTACAAATCCAGATATTTTTGGGCAGTAAGGTTTGCATCTATAAAAAAAAGGCTAGGAACCAAACCTGCTCAAACGTTCACATTTTCTGGCCGTTGTGTTCTGGTAGTATAGTCGGATTGCTGATAGGTGACTGTTATATGTATGTATCAAGTAATGCATTGATATAATAATCTAGTTACCATTTTTCAGCGAATTTAAAAATGTTGTTTGTTATTTGTCTTAGCCGTCAGTGTCTGTTAATAATATTAATTAATAGAGCTTGCGGCCAATTATTAAATTCACAAACTGTAATTTTAAATCTGCTGGAATATTTTAATTCCGAAAAAGAGAACAATGGGCCACTTATTTCTCTATCTTGTGTCCATCAAAGAGTAGCAGCTGCCTTAAAGATTTCGGAATCAACAATTTGTAGATTTAAAAAATGTAATAAATCTGAACTTCCCACGAACAAAATCAAGAGAAAACGAAGAAAATTAAAATCTGAACCAGTTTATTTTATTGATACATTGGCACAAACGTATGGTCATGAAGTACTAAGATTACCTTCTTTTCATTGCCAGTTTAACAACATTGAACTAATTTGGGGGTATAACAAAAAATTATTATGATAGATATATTGGTCAAAACGGATATAGTGATAAAGAAGTTTTGAAAATGTGGCAAGTAGCCTGTGATCAAATTAGTGGTGAAACTTGGGCAAAATCTGTTAAAAAATCGAAAATTTAATAAATTAATGGTGGGAAAGGGAAAGGATTGTTGATGATATTAATCTAATAATAATAAATACAAGAAATGACAGCGATAGTTCAGATGACGACGATATCATGCATTACGGTGACTAATTTTTTTAAATAAAAATAAACATTTAAATACAACTTGTAGCAATATCTTATATGAATAAATATGTTTTTACTTAATATTTTATTACTTTGTACTTGGGGGAAACAAAAATTTAATTTAATTAAACAACAAATTATAATCCAAAATTTACATACGAGTATAAGTTTTTCCTTATTTATAATTATTACCTTAAAATTAATAATTTTGTTTGTTTGAGTACTGCTGTGAATTTATTTTCGTGGTCTAATTAGTAAAGATATATCCGAATCATGCCGTTTCTTTCTAATGTTTTGTTTTTTATTAAAATAATTTGGAAAGTTAGTTGTCAACTTGCATCACTATACGTTACTATGGGTATGCAAATAATTATAATGATATAGACAGAGAAAGCATATAGTATTGTATATCGATACTTGTAGCAACGAACAGTCACTTAACAGCAATCCGACTATATTACATAAATGTAAATTTTGCCCACTCCAATACCGGCAGTTTTGAGAATTAACTTCACCATAAATGTAAAGCATAGCCTCATCGGTAAAAATAATTTTATTTACATTATTTTCATTGTTATTAATACTCTTCATCATTATTTCAAAAATGATTTCTTTTCTCATCATCGGTTTTTATAGAAATGACACCTCTATGATCTATGATAAAATAAACTCATGGTATTTAGCTGTTTTTTCATCAGTTCTCTTTGTCGATCTAAAGAACATTTATCTCTTTAACTATTTGTAAAGCATGGACGTTAACTTATAAGATATGTAAAAAGCTCAGACCAAATGACTTGTGTAAGTTTCATTATTGTAAGGTTTTTAAAAAGTCGTACAGTTTGGGAATAATTGTGATCTATATATTAATTAATAGTAATGCTACTGTACGTTATTTTGTATATAAATGATATTAATATTTAGCTTTAATGTGTCACTTCAGTTTGGAAGTTCCTATAACTCTAAATTATTATTAATTTAAACAAATATAATATATTTCTATCTTTGCCGAAGCAGTTTTAGTTGACTAATATTTGACTTTGTTACAGCAAAATAGACGACCATAATAACATTTTGGGATTAAGTAAAGATTAGGATTAAACGTTAAATAGGGTTTAATTTTTATTCCTGAGTTAAATGTATATAACTTTTTACATAATAATAATACACCCCTATTACTTGGATATTACCACAGCATACACTGCTACACTAATTTTATATGGCACATATAAAATGGTTAACACCTCCCGCCTATTTAAGAGCTATTTGGAATTGTTGGCATTTTGGATGCTGTTTAGAGATATTTGAGTTTATACAGGGTGTTTACGGTCTTCTTATTTCTTTTTTAATGGGTGATACTAGAGGTCAAAAGAAGGCGAAAAACCTTTAAACACCTTAATAAAAGTTTTATAATAAAAAATATATTATTTTTTTAAAGTTTTTATTTTTATGGAATCAAAAGAAAACGATAAGCACTTTTACAGCAGATGTTCGAAGTTCTCACCATGCTGTTGTATGCAAAGTCTTGCTCGGCGTATCCATGAATCAGCGTATACTGCAAAGCCCATGCCTTGTCGAATTTCTGCCGCTGCTGCTTCCACCCGGTTACGGAGATCCTCCAGGTCCATAACTTCGGTGGTGTACACCATGGCTTCTTAAAGTGGGGGGCCACCACAAGGGGGCCGCGAAGAGACGCGAATATAACACTTGTTAATTTATTTGTTATTAAAAAAGGATAAGTAGCTTTTACTTTCATACTACATAAATATTATTCTTCATTGTAAATAGATTATTGAATGACTAAGCGACAAAAATATATGCACGACGGTAGGTCAAAAAGTCCTTACAAACAATAGAAAAACACATTATTTTGGATTGATTCCTTTTTATTTGTCAATATAGACTTCTTTTAGCTCGATACACTTCGCCCAACGATTCTCCAACTTTTTCAAGCCATCCAAAAAGTAAGATTCCGGAAGGCGTTAAAATAGGCATCTTTTTATGATGCTTCTTCGTTCAACGTGAATCTTTTTCCGGCGAGCCATTTCTTCATGTTTGAAAACAGGAAAAAGACGCTGGTGCCAAATCTGGTGAATACAGAACAATTCAAAGCGTAATTCATGCATTTTCGCCATCAACCACACGATTGCATTTATTCTCCACTGTGGGTAAACGCAGCACCCATCTTGCCGATATCTCTTTCATACCGAATTTTTCGTGCAAAATTGAAACTACTGAGCCATGCGATATGTTTGTGGCCTTAACTAGTTAGCGCACTTTGACTCGTCGATCAATCAAGACGATATCGTGGATTTTATCAATCATTTCTGGAGTAGTCACTTCAAGTGGATGTCGCGAACATTGATCATCACTTGTGGATGTACGACCATGTTTAAACTCATTCACTCAATTGTAATCAGTTTTAAATGCTGGTGCAGATGTGCCAGGAACTTCAACCAACTCGGCTTTTATTTCCTTCGGTGCTTTGCCTTTCAAATGAAAGTGTTTAATCACTGCACGAAACTCGTTTTTTTCCATTGTTCCAAAATAACAAAAGTTGTTTGTTTCAATCAATTGTAAAAATGAAACCACGCAAAGGATGTAAATTTGAGAGCAGTCTATTGACATGTGGTACTTTTCAAAACCAAACTTGTTTCCGATACTACTAGCGCGTTCTCTTGGATTTTGTAAGAACTTATTGACCTACCGTCGTATATTTGAAACAAAAACAAAATTTTCTTTACCCAACATGAGTTCAAAAAAAAAAAAGAAAATAGGTGGGCCGTGGGGTATCGATTCGTGATGCAGGGGAGCCGCGACATCAAAAAGTTTAAGAAGCACTGGTGTACACCATGGTCTTCAAATGCCCCCAAAAATAAAAATCTAATGGTGTTAAGTCTGGTGACCGGGGAGGCCAAGGAACAGGACCGCCCTGACCAATCCACTTATTTTCAAATACATTGTTTATGTGTTAACGAACGAAACGGCGGAAATGCGCGAGTGCACCGTCTTGAAGAAACCACATTTCTTGACGTACATTTACTAGAATATCTTCTAAAAGTTCCGGCAAATTATTTTGCAAAAAAAAAAAAAAAATTTTTCAGCATTTAATTGATCTGGTAACACAAAGGTGTTAATCAACTGTGAGTTTACCAATCTGGCCCTTACGTTCACAGAAAATATGTCCACGGCGAAAAACATGCGGATTTTCTAAACTCCAGATGTGTGTTTTGTGGCAGTTGTTGGTGCCGTTACGCGTAAACGTAGCTTCGTTATACCCTTTTCACACTAGATCTTTAAGATCGGATGTTTAAGTGAATGGATCTTTAAACGCTAATGTGAAACCGTACGGCCTCGTCTAAACACGACCGATGTTTAAGACAGAGATCTGCGTCTTAAACTTCGCCCGCATTGCCAACTTAATTCCCATTATAAAAAAATACTCCTTGAATTTGTGCTTCTCTTCTTTTATCTATGTTCAGCTGTTATCATTTTATATATCGAGGTTATGAGAAGATTATTTGCGTTATTATTTAAATAAATATAAAAAATAAACTTCTCCTAACCTCGATATACAAAATAATGACAGAATAAATTCAAACGATATGAAATTATGTTGGCAATACATACTAGCTTTACATGGAGATTTCTTCTTCAAATTAAACATCAAGTGTGAAAGCAAACCGATATTAAACATCGATGAAGTTTAAGTTCAATCGTCTTAAAGATCTAGTGTGAAAAGGGTATTAGTCGCGACACACTCAACGCAAAATTCGGTACTTCGTCATGCGCAAAAACCATCTACATAATTGTATGCGTTGAGGATGATCTTGAGGTTGCAAAACAAATAAAATTTATTAGTTCGCAGGTTTTTCTAACTAACATTAATTTATCGCTTTCCAATAAAATCTTAAATTTTAATATCTCTTTTATTATAGGGAAATAAATTTAAGATCGTAGCGCCGTGGTATTGAATTTTGGAACGTAGGTAAAGGGTACCTGATGTTATTGTTACATAGCTGTGAAAGTGAAATTATAGGAATAAATATGTTTTACAATATTTTGTGAACCTGTTTTACTATTTTATCAACAAGTAAATTAATACAGATGTTTATAAAACCATATTTTTGCATGACACGTGGGGCGTGGGACCCACCGGGAAACACCGGTTTAACCCAATATGAGGAGGTCTATAAAGATTAGATAAGGAAGAAAAGATTAATAGTCTATGAAAGTAATGACAGTAATTGCATTTTTTATTAATTTTTTAAAGGATTTTATTGTAATAAATGATTGAATTATGCACATTGTATTATTATTTATTTTATTTTATTTTTATTTTTTTCGATATACATGTTTTTACGCATCACAATTCATGATTTAGATTTACACGTTTTTCTGAGGAACCTATCTTCTGTGTAAATCGTGAGATAGGTGTACTTGAATTTTAAAAGGAAGTCTTTTTAAGTACACATGTCCTTGATTATGTATCAAGGACATATGTACTTGAAGAGTACCAACTACGTCGAACAATGATAGTAATTTACACGTACTTATCGTTGATTGTAATTTAGTGATTAAAAAATTAAACATTTTTGGAGATCATAATCTTGAACAATCAACATAATCTATTGTCATTATTAAAAAAATATATATGACCGAAAAAATACGAAATCTCATAATGAAAATAGATAATCATTATGCTATATTCACTATGGCGCGATGTGAAACTTTTGAATAATCTAAACCAAGCTACCCTTGGTTTAGATCGGCGGCCCACCGAACGATTTTATGCTGCGCACCAATAAGAAAATATAATGTTTACTTTTCTTCCAACACATTACTGCCGCACTGTTGAAACACTGTTAAAACCTAAAGGCTTCTTACACACTAGGCGTATCTGCAGAGCCGCAGTATGGGGGGGGGGCGGAGGGGACAACGGCCCCTAGCGCACTAAGGAAAAGGGCGCTGACGGGCTTGTTAAAGGGACGCCATTGTGAAGATGAGGACCTTTATTTTTGAGAGGTAAGAACCTTATTTTTATTTACCAAGGGCGCCAAAACACGGCTCTGCCCCTAGCGCAAGTTTTCCTTACTGCGGCTCTGCGTATCTGTGCTGACGAAAATACGTGTAAACCGGGATAAGAGCAACGCTAAGCAAGATTTATAAGTATGGATAACACCTGCATCATCCTGATTTCAATATTTTTATCAAGTATTGTCAAGCCATGCAGTGTTTCTCAATCTTACTGCCGCATGAACCCAATATATTTGTTTATAATAGTACCAAGACCAAAAATTTATAATTTTCCTCCGTTCGCTTGTCTTGGCGCAAGATAGCAGCTATAACTTCGCGACCCATTAATAATTTAAAGTGACCCAATATTGGTAGCGACCCATAGGTTGAGAACCGTTGAAGTATTGCAAAGCCACAGCATATCCAAAACTCATTCTTTATAGCTCTTACTTTCTGGGCTTTTCGCTTATCAACCAATCTAGGAATCGCAGTATTGTGGGATATATAACTGCAAATATAATAAAATATTTAATTTATAAAAATGTAAGACTGATAATTGCATTTGAATTAAATTTTTATAAAATCACTGTGTAGTTTTTGCTGTAACGAAGTTGATAGTATAATATATAATGACCAATATTGTTATAAAAATATTATTGACAAAAGTGATGGTTAATAGCATTTTATAAGATATTTTTATCTTGTCTGATCTAAAGCTGTATTTATCAAGTGCCTTTATATTTATTTTAGATCTCTATTTATGAAGTTTCAGTTAAAATTTTTCTGATCTACTATGCTTTTACATTTTATCAATATTTTGTAAACACCGTCCTTTATAAAAACTCACATTGATATTAATATATGTAATGATATTTAATAAAATTCATAACAATGTGTATTTTGATGTATAATTTTTCCAACAGTTATAATAAGATAATCAACAAAAATCCAATCTCTCCACCTTTTACCAGGTCTACAAGTATGAAATGCGGATTTTTTTCAAACTTGCCGCGCAAGCAGAGTGTATATTTCAAAGTTTCAACACATATGGCGTTTTGTTAAGTTATCATTAAGTGTCAAATGCGTATAGGTTATAATTTGAAAAGTGATCATATAGTTTTGTTTTACTGTGTTAAAAAGTCAATTTTTTTGCCAAATAAAGAGCATTCGCGGACAGTACTACTGTTTTGTTTTAATTTGAAAAAAAATGCTGCTGAATCATACCGACTGCTTTGAGAAGCTTATGGTGCATATGCTCCATCGCAAGATACGTGTGAACGATGGTTTCGGCGTTTCAAAAGTGGTGACTTTGATCTTACAGACAAAGAACATAGAAAACCTCCAAAAAAATATGAAGATACAAAATTGGAAACATTGCTACAGGAAGACGATAGTCAATCACAAAAACAACTAGCATAGCAGTTAGGCGTTAGTCAACAAGCTGTTTCCAATCGCCTACGAGAGATGGTTAAGATCCAGAAAGTCGGCAGATGGATTCCACATGCATTGAATGAGAGGCAGATGGAAAAACGCAAAAACACTTGTGAAATTTTGCTTGCACGATACAAAAGAAAGTCTTTTTTGCATCGTATCATTACTGGAGATGAAAAATTGATTTATTTTGAAAATCCCAAACGCAAAAAATCATGGGTGAACCCAGGCTCACCATCCACATCAACTGCAAGACCGAGTCGCTTTGGCAAAAAAACAATGCTCTGTACTTGGTGGGACCAACAGGGTGTGGTCTATTTGAACCATTCGCTGCTCATAAAACGACCAGAATACGAAAGAAGACAGCACAAGGTAATCTTTCTTCACGAAAACGCTCCATCACATTGGAGGCACTCAAGTGGGAAGTGCTACCCCATGCCGCTTACTCACCAGACTTGGCCCCTTCAGATTACCACTTGTTCGCATCGATGGGTCACGCACTTGCCGAGCAGCACTTTTGTTCATATGAAAATGTGAAAGAATGGCTAGATGAATGGTTTGCGGGGAAAGGGGAAGAGTTCTACTGGCGACGTATTCACAAATTTCCTGAAAGGTGGGAAAAATGTATAACTTCTAATGGAGCATACTTTGAATAAATAAACTGTTACTGTTCTTATGAGTTTATTGTGTTTTATTTTTTAAAAAAATCCGCATTTCATACTTGTAGACCTGGTAATACAATTGCTTCTTTTTGGTTTTACCAATTTTAGGAAAATTCTTACATCCTAATAATGTGTGCACGATATTTAAATAAAATTTACAGATATCAGTGAGATTTCCTTTTTGCTTATTCATTATTACCACGTCTTTGCCTCGTGATATATTTATCTAGTAATTTTAAATGCACTGTAATTATTTAAATACTGAAATAAATACTTGATACATTATTTAAACTAGATACATAAACTGAATAGTCAATATATTGAATTAATAAACATATCTCGTGAAGAGATTTCCAATTTTAAAACAATCCTAATATTTAATGCTCACATGATGCCATCGGAAGATTAAGATTGGAACAAAAGGGACGGCTGTTGCTGAGGACAGAGAACATTAAATGGAAAGATAAAGGTATAGACAGGTTCGCTTGCAGAAATATTATGGTTGGTTTATATACGGAACAAGAATATGGAATGGGAAATAAGAATAGTACACAAGGATAAAAAATATGAAAACGTTTATATCGGACATAACATTTCGTCGCTACGCCTGCGTACTTGCGTTGGCCTGTGTTTAACGGTTGTCGTTTGACAGGTTGTTGTGTTTAATATAACCTTGAAAAAAAAATAGTTTTCAGTAATATGGATTTAGAAGATGTTGTAACTTTATTTGCTTGTGTTTCACACATTATATTGTTTTTTCCAACCTTCTGATCACAGCAGGAAAACATCTGTTGGACAAATGTTATTACGGCCGACATTTTGACCATTGTGCGTATGCTTATCGTCTCTTATTCTTGGAATAAGAATAAAATGTTAAATATTACCAACTTTTCTTATGTTTAAGTTAAATTTCATTCCTACATAAACCGATATACGGTGCAGCCATGTTTTAACATCTTGTGTACTATTCTTATTTCCTATTCCTTATTCTTGTTCCGTATATAAACCAACCATTACAGAAACTATGGAAAGAAATAAGAATCCATACGGTCCATATGAATGGGCAGTTTTAAAACAATAAATAATCATAATTAACAATGTGTTATAATGCAGGTTGGCAAAATTTTATGTTAGTACGTTAATTATGTGTTTACAGATTCATAAGGTACATCAAAATTCATGTAAGGATTTGTGGAGATTTCATTCTTGCAACTAATAAAGATTAAGGTTTCAAGTAATTAAAGTCAAGTCAACAAAACCAAAATATAGAGCAACTTATTGTTCTAATATACAAACATAATTAGGCTGAGGCTGCATAATAATGCGGTGACATCATGGCGTCAAGCTTTCAGATAATATAAAATACTTATGCTGAAGCAGTTCTTTCCTGGCTATGACTGAATAAAGATTTTTAAAGCCTATATATGAGTTTTATTTAGCAATCTCCAAAAACCCCATATTCCAACAGGATTCGAAACCACAAGGTAAAAATAAATAAAGCGTAATACAGTATAACCTCGTTTAGATCATCCTCGATTAACGATGATTCGATAAAACGCAGTCTGCTCGAAACCTAAAAAAAGCTCAAAATTTACGCTGATTTAAATAATCACGGCATTTCATTGATTCGTATCCAAGGATTCTCAACGAGAAGAGCTTATAGTTGGTCAAATTGTCAACCTAATCGATATAGCAGGACTAGGAGATGTTAATGAGCAAAATATTGAGGAGTTACTGAAGGTCTTTGGTGAGAGCCTTTCTAACAACGACTTTCAAGAACTGACTTGTAAAACTTGAAAATAATGATTCTGAAAAAGAAGAATCAAAAGAACTTGCTACAGACTTTCTTAGTAAAAGTTTGCTAACGATAACCGAAACTGTTGATTAAATTGTACCGAATGATCCAGATTTTGGTAGGAATGCAAAAGAAAGACGAGGTGTTTTGGATGCGATCTCCTGCTACTGACATTTGCTTAACGAGAGAAAAAGAAAGCAACAAATAATACTAGACGACTTCATGTAAAAAATCAAGAATTTCTGAAGAGCCAGGACCTTCATCCAAAAAATGAACTTTATATATCTGAGTTCATGTTTTTGTGTTATGTAACATTTATTATTTTGCAAATTAATATAAAAAAGACGCAGCCATCCGCATTATTACATCAAGCTATGTAATTCATTTGTTTTCATCTTATTTTATGTTGTCAGGTAGAGTGTTCTAATAAAATATATTTGACAGATGTGCTGTACTGGCAATTATTAAGTTTTTATACAACATTTACTGGGCTCTAGCACCCATATACGTGTTTTAAAGAATCTATTAAAAGGTTCCAGCACCTAATGTATTAACCGGCCTTCGGGATAAATCTATTAAAAGGTCACAGCACAGCATATAATCTCCGGTTTTCGGAGTGTGTTCTAAATAGGTCCTAGTACCTCAGAAGTTCTTTGATGTTCTCTTCAGCCTCAATAAAAGATATGTATTAGCTATAAGCCTCCCTGCAGCATCTAATTTTTATTCATTTAGAAGCACTGAACACCGGTCACGTCTCTACGTGTTATTTATTGCCAGGCAGACATCAGACAGAAATCGGAGCGTCCTAGTAGTTGCTGCGGCGCACCAACTAAACACCAGCACCGATCCTTTCATCCATCCAGTCCACTCGCTCTGTACCTGGCGTACATCCAAAAGGGCACTGGTCCTTCGAGTTGGCCGAACAACTAGCCGGTGCGGGCGCATCATTTGGCCACACGGGCCATACCACTCGCCGTCCCAACAAATTTATATGGTCTTCCTTTTCGATGCTCCTTTTCTTTTTGCTCCAGATGAGCGTTTCTTCGCATTTTTTTAATCAGGTTCCACTCGTTTTAAATTCCAGCAGTAAACCAGCATCGTATTGATATTCCAGCGACCTTGATATCGCTTCTCATATCTATGTCTTGATAGTACTATATATAATATACTAATCTCTCATCCTACTCCTAACTTACTACATGAAGATTTTTAAGGAAATAGTCCAAATGTGAAAACAAAATATGAATTTTAAGGCTCATATTACAACCCAAGTATTTGACTGTTTGAAGTCTTCAGTGACAGCTTTAAATGCCAACCATGCTTTCTTTTCAGACTGCGTTATATGACTTACAAATTCTGTATCTGCCATCTGAGAAGGGTCGATCTACACCAGATCGAGCCTTTTCACAACTGCCTGTACGACTGCAGATAGCCAGGGAGGGATTGGAATATAGGTGCGTGTATTTAGCTCCACTATTTTCTCAAGACATGGCTGAAAAGGTGCAATTTGCGTAAGTTCCATTATTCGCAAGCATCCATTAGTTGCAATGGATGCTTACCCAGACCTGACAATAATGATAAGACCCCATTGCCTATATAGTGCATAGGACAAATAAAGTTCTCCCTTTCTAGACGTCTCACCTATATGAAAACCAAGTTACCAGCGTGATTTTTAATGATATACTCATTTTAAGTATTAAATACGTAAGGTTGATACGATAAAGTAACTATTTTCCACAAAACCGAAAATAAAACGAATTTGAGAAAAAAACTATCGACATAAAAAACCGCCTTCGGGAATGAGGTCCGAAAAAAACAAACATTTATGTCAGCAAATTTAGCGAATAATATTTCAGCAAAAACAGACTACCGTTTCCTTTGCTTTCACTGTTCATTTGGTAACCTGGTCCCATTTTGCAAAAAGAAAGTTGCAAGACACAAAAAGTAAAACTAAAGATTAGAAAATCTATGTTCTTTTTTATATAAATTTATCATTTTTAAATTGTTAAATGGTGTTAATAAATAACAGATAACTATTTGTTTAAAAATAGTTTTATACAGTAGCAAAGTGCATGGGTTTTCTTAGTTTTATTATTATTATGTAATATTTGTTTATTTAAAATTGTTTGCTGGACAATATTTGTCTATAATGTATTTGAAATATTAATTTCTGATATTGAATTGTTGATAAGGCTGTAAGTTACAAAATAAATGGCAACGTACAAACGAATATAACAAGGTTGTCAAATTAATTCAAAGATTTATATAATTATTTTTCCCACCAATCTTTTGCTCTCTTTCTACAAACATTTAGGTAGGATAAAAATTAAATAAACGTTTTGGTTTGATTAATATTGAAACAAGAACAACTTCTGCTGAGGAAGTATTAGAAGAAAAATAATTTCTTTGACGCCCATCTATACCTATTTTCAACATATACATAAATACATGCTTTCTTCTAATTCGTTAAGCTGAATATATTGCAAAGAATGAATTAAAACTGTCCTTGAAGAAGGTAATCCAATGACCTAAGGCATCCTAAGACGAGGTTATTGATGCGAAGTATAATACCAAAGAACAAATATTTAGTACTGTCTTCTTTGTTCAATAAATATTTGAAGACGCAATACTTTTACAAGCAATCTTTAAAATAAATTAAACATTTTTCATTACAAAGGAACACTTAAGATTGTTGATTAAGTTGTTTTCTGAAATTTAAATCATAAGATATTTAATGCAGGCGTAAGATAAAACATGCTGTCTAGCATTTTTGGTAAGTATTTAGAGAAGCAATATATTTTATAAATGGAATAATCTACAAACATTAATTCTTCAGAATAGTATTCTCAATTTTTAGTTTCAACCGGGATATCTAACTGATAGAAAGTAGAATATATGCTGTTATTTGCTTTTGTTTTGATAAGTATTGGAAAAAGCAATTCTAGTATAATCCTGGATTAAAAGGATTGGCCACTCCAACATCCATTGTATTAGGTGTACCGGAAAGTTTTTTCGTTTATTTGGTATTATTGAAATAGAAACAAATCGAAAGAAAAAAATGTACTTTATTGAGTAAATTAGTTACCATTGTGATCTACAAGGTGTGTCAAAAGAAATTTTATATTTAGTGGATCGATTAAAAAAAAAAGTAAGCCGTATATAGAAAAAATGTTTATTAATTATTAAAATACACTTTTTGGGGATTTATTTCTTAAAAATAATATCGTCTAAATGTAGACCCTCGCGTTCTCGGCACTCATTTAATCGAACAGTAAAATTACTTATGACGTCTCGGCAGGTGGACTCAGGGATGGCTGCCATTTCGTGACGGATATTTTCTTTCAAATGCGCCAGTGAAGTCGGTTTATTGGCGTAAACTTAAGATTTAAGATAACCCCATAGGAAAAAGTCCATAGGGGTTAAATCTGGACTACGTGGAGGCCAATTTATGTCACCTTTCCGGGAGATCAATTTGCCTGAGAAAATTTCACGAACACGTGGCAGAAACATATTGGACGTGTGTGAAGTTGCTCCGTCCTGTTGGAACCATGTTCTTTGGTTATAGCCAGGAAAGTTTTGCAGTTCAGGTACCAAGAAGTTGTCTAACATCTCCACATAACGCTCTGAATTCACTGTAACTGCACGCCCCCTTTCGTCTTCAAAAAAGTAAGGGCCGATAATTCCTCGCGCCGACATCGCAGCCCATACGGTCACTTTAGGCGAATGTAGGGGTTTCTGATGTTTGCGTTTCGGATTCGTTGCACTCCAGTAGCGGCAGTTCTGCTAATTTACGTGGCCATTAAGATGAAAACGAGCTTCATCCGAAAACAAAATGTTGGTAAACGTTGAAAATCACTCAATCACCTGATTTACGAAATTAAGCCTCTGACTGGCATCTTGGGGCTTTAATTCTTGCACCAATTGAATTTTGTAGGGGTGCAGCTTTAGGTCTTTGTGCATAATGCGATGTAATGATGATCTATGCACATTTAAAGGACTTGCGCGCTTCCGAATTGAAAGGTTCGGTTCGGCACGAACAGACTGATTAACATTCTCCACGTTTTCTACCGTTCTTGATGACCTAGGTCGCCCGGATTTTGATTTATCCAGCGTTGTGCCAGTCTTTTCAAACTTTTTAACCCAATGTCGAATGAGAGGAATGCTTGGCGCATCATTTAAGTGGCGAAAACCTCGAATACTGCAGAATTTTCTACGCGCTACAGTCGCCGAATCACCGTTTTTGTAAAACTCTCGCACGCATAACGCGCGGTCTGCTCCCGAGAAACGCTCCATAGCGACTGAATTCCCAAGAGCCAGGCTACCGATTGACATAACCCCCGCGCCCCTCGGATGCGTTGCGTTCACGCAGTAAGCTAAATAAATATAAAATTTCTTTTGAGACACCTTGTATAACACTCTGCCATTTATCAGGAAGAGAAAATATCCCCTTTTTATAACATTTCTGATTTTTTGAAGGAAAAAATCTCTAAGTGTCTTGTTTCTTAAAAAGTGATCAACCGATTTTTACCAAAAGTTGATCAACTCGTGCCATTTATTTCAGAAGCTTAAATATGAAGTTTCATAAAAATCCTTTTAGTCGAATTACTTCTGCACGTTTACACAGTCAGACAGACGGACGGACGGACAGACAGACAGACTTCATGCTAAACATAGTCAAAACGTTATGTAGGGACCTCAATTCGTGGAGATCCATCGAAATCTCGAAATGTCAAAATCGGTATGATCACAATATCTCCCTTAATATATGTTGGCGGTCGGTAAAAACACAAAAAAAACAACTTTCAATGCAACCTTAGGTGTTTTGGATATCGCAAAATCAACATAATCACAATTAACAAGTTGTTATATTCCTTAAACCAAACCCAGAGGATGTAAATAAAAAATATTATATTTTCAAAGTCTTCTATTTGGCACGACTCGGCTTTTTTAGTCCCAACACTCTCAGCGCTTCGAGAAATATCGCGCGAAGTGTCTTCATTCTGACTACTAAAATGCACGGTTGGAGTGTACCGACGACCAACGTCGAACGGTGTCGACTGCCGTCAAAGTTGTCAAAGCGTTCGACGCAATTTCAAATATAATAAAAGTTTATGTAGAAACGGGAGGGCTTTACAAATCTTTGCCATTTACTGATGCGGCACAAATTACCAATTTCTAGAACTATCCCGCAAAATCCGGGGACAAATGGTCACCCTAAGCAAAAGTTAAGGCATTGTATAAGAACAGTAGCAATTTATTTTAATTTAGTCTTCAATAGGAAAATTCTGGACTATCGAAAATATTCAAATATATGTTCGTATAAAAATAGAATTTCTTCAAGTTTAAGGAAAAGAACTTGACAACATCGTTGGTTTCTGCTTATTAAATAATATAATATAGTCAAACATTTATTTTAAGACTAAATAATCTATTTAAACAAAGCCAAAGGACGTTTTTTAAAGGTCAAGAACTAAAAAAATCTCCCATTAAGTTTTTCCTAACAACTGGCAATAGAATTCAGTATTTAGCAAAGACTCCAACCAGTTGGCATTTAAACAACTATAACGAAACTTTAAATATAGACTATTCCTAATAATAGCATTCCCTTTTCCTTTATGAAAGTCCTAAAACTTTCCATAACAAAGTATAAATAGTAACATGTATTGATCACATTGACATGCTGGAAAAAAACTCCTTAATTTTGGCGCTTCTACTAATACTACCACTAGATGTCAGTAATATCAAATGGCGTAATACACTAAAAACAACAACAGTCGGGTGTGTATTGACTTTCTCATTCAAAGAAAATATCTTAAAATATAAAGATAGTAGTGTTTATCTAAACACGTGAAATTAACAAGTGAACTTATAAGTGTTTCCCTTTCAACTTATCAATATTGTCAAGGTAATCATTTTGTAAATTAACTACCAGATTTCATCTCATTGTTTGTTATTAATTTTACAATAGATCACATATGATTTTAATCTTCGATTGTTGATTGTTTATTTTTTTACAATTTATGATTTTTTGTTGTTTAAATTTATTTGATTACACAATCTCGTGATTATATTTTTGCGGGATTGCGATATTTTATTTCAAAGGGTTACCAAAAGGTCTTGCATTGCATACATAATTCAAAGTTCAATTTTGAAACTGATAGGGTCGTGGTTTATTATTTATGAGAGATGCAAATTTGATTTTTTTTTTGAGTTTTATCAATGACTGACGGAAAAAAATGTATTTTTGTTTGGTCGGGATTATTCCTGTTTTTAACCAAACATATATGTGGATAGAAATATGGCATTATCTACAATAATAAAATTGGAGCATCTATTATTTATTCGGTCTCATATTTGGTTTCTACACGTTTCAGATGATTATAAGACAATATCCACAAAAAAATCAATTTTTGTCTCGTCTGTCTGTCCGAGATTTACGCAAAAACGGCTGGACTTATTTTCACGTAAAAAGAAGATTCGAAAATAGACTATACGGCATTTCAAAAATTTTAATCTAGGGGGTGTTACAACTGTTTATTAAACAACTTAAAATATCTCCCTAATTATTGACTTAATAGAAAAATGTGTATAATAAAAATTATGTATAAGTAAACAAATCTTTTTTGTTCAATACATTTTTTCATTTAGATGAATATTTGGGGAGATACGGGGGCTACCATAAAACTAAAATCTACATATATCTCCTTTATTATTGACAGCTAAATCATATATGACAAAAATAGTTTATAATAAGAAAACAAATATTTTATTTCTTTGAATTTTTTCATTTAAATGAATATTTGAGGAGTTACGAGGGATACCCTAAAACTAAACTTTATAAATATCTCCCTTATTATTGACTTAACAGCAAAAACGTATATGACAAAAATTGTTTATAATAGGAAAATAAATATTTTGTTGTATATACTTTTTCGATTAGAATATTTGGGGAATTACGGGGGTACACCCTAAAACTAAAATCTTGAAATATCTCACTTATTATTTACTTTACAACAAATATGTGTATGAGTTATTTTTTCTTTTCTTCGATGCAGTTATTAATAAGATAATTTAGGGGACAAAGGAAGTGTTATTTATAAGGTTGAAATATCTAATTTATCATTTACTTAACAGCAAAAATAAATATGAGAAAAGTAACTATTTCTCTCTGTTTAATTCTGTTTTTAATAAGATATATTTGGGGAGCTATAGGGAGAACTACCTATAAACGAAGTATGTCACTTATTATTTACTTAACATCAAAAGTATAGACCAGCGTTTCCCAAAGTGTGTTCCACGGAACCCCAGGGTTCTGCGATAAAATTCCGGGGTTCCGCAGGACATGGTGCTATTTATATCACTCTTGTTTCATAAAAATGGATATTTAAGAAAAAAACGATATAAGATTTAGGATTTAAGAAAAAAATTATTCAAGAAAAATAAATGTAATACAGATACACAGAAAAAACAACTTTCTGGTCTGATATATATAACCAATATCCTCATTTATCAAAAAGGGCTATTTGGTTTTTTTTACCGAACTGTTTGCAACTACGAACATGTGTGAATCTGGATTTTTAAAATACGCTGATACAAAATCGAAATATCGCAGTAAACCAGATATGCGAATTTAATTATCCAATATTATACCAAATTTTGAAAGGATATTAGAATTCAAAAAGAAAAAGAATGAATTCATAATTTTTTTATTTTTTTTTATTTTAATCTTCTAGTTTTTAGGAAGACAATGAAAATGACTACTAATTTATAAATTCTTACTTTTCTATCGTATTTATAAAAGGAAAAAGTTTGCAGTAATGTAATGTATTTTTTTTTTTGTATTTAAAGTTGTATAAAAAAATTCCAATAGAAGGGTTCCTTAATTTTTTGAACAGCGCATTGGGGTTCCGCGACAAAATAAGTTTGGGAACCACTGGTATAGACCGTAGAACTGTGCGCCGCGAAGACCCAGGACCTTGTTTTTTTTTTTGTTTTTGTTTGCTGTTCACTTGAATTTGGGAGGTGATGACCTTTTTTTGCTCTTCTCTTGAATTTGGGAGGTGAGAACCTTTTTTGATCTTCATTTAATTTTGGGGAAGAATATTTTATCAATTTACTTTATTTACCATGGCGCCGAAAACATTGCTACGGCTCTGATTGAATGTATTGACTTGGAGCGCCGCGGGAAAATTTTAATACATTAACACGTTCGCGGACAGTTTTGTACAGTGAGATTTGCAAAATGTCACTTTTTTAGATTTTTGTTTATAATAGGACATTTACTGTGTTTGGTATGTTCCTGATAGGACAGTTTATACTAGTTTTCATATACCTAAATGGAATTAAAACCTGCCCCAACCGTCATTTGTATATTTGAATAAAAAAGTAGGACGGCTATAGCCGTACTGTCCGCGAACGTGTTAAGGGCTCCCGGAGCCGAAAATTTTTGGGAACCACTGGTATAGACAAAATAGTTTTTTAGAATAAAGAAACGATTATTTTCTGTTCTACTTGAAATATGTCACTTATAATATAATAATCTTTATTCGTGCTTACTTACATTACAAAAAATGTTTACACAAGTCAAAAAAAAATAATAATAATAATATTAAAGAATACATTAAGTCAAAAAATTAAAATATCATTGCACGCTACAAATAACATAATTAAAATTATACATGTTTAGAACTAATATTATAAAAGACATAAGTATTTTTTTTTATTTATTTATTATTTATTTGTATTAATTATTTACGACGATCAGGTATGTTTTTATGTTTTTTTATAATTTTATTTTCATTTTATTATCATTTGATCAATTTATAAGTTCAAAATTGTATTTTTCTACTTTCATATACAGTCGATTCCGCTTAATTGGGACATATCGGGACTTAGGCATTTTGGCCCAATTAAGCGGCTGCCCCAGTTAAGCGAATTTCACATAAAATTAAACAATGATTATTTTTCTTTCAATAATTTTACTTTCTAAACTCTTGGACAAAACTATAAATTACATATAACCAAAAAATATAAACTTTTAAGAAAAAATAATAATAAATACCAAAATAAAATAATAAATAGGTACATACAATTTAATTCAATGCAAAAATGCGTCAAGTGTAGTCTGTCTTTTGTTTTTGTAACATTTCACTTCTACAAAATCAGCACAGGTATTCAGTGCGGATGTGGGGCTCCCTTCATTTCCTTCCTGCATAAAATAACGCTGTAATATTAAATTCTTTGTACATATTTTTTCTTGAGAATATGTGTAACATAATATCTACTGTGATCTTAAATTTACGGTCCCAATTAAGCGGAATGTTGTCCCAATTAAACATGTAAATTTACTGTTGGTTCCTTGATTTGGTTTCTGTTCTTTGAGATTTGGCCCAAATAAGCGGCTGCCCCAATTAAGCGGTGGCCCAATTAAGCGGAATCAATTAAGAATCAATTAGGAAAACAATTAAGTATATATATTTTTTTTGTAGCTTGATAATGCTTGAATGAGCAAAACTAGTCGCGATTATACAAAATTGACATTATATTTATTAGGTGGAAATAAAAAAAAAAAAAAAACCTACAAGTCCTATTTTTTTTTTTTTAATTTCTATAATTTACATTACACAAAAATTTACAGAACAAAAACCGTACGGGTATTCCAGCTAAGATTTTATATATTTTTTAAAATACTATATGATTGATTCCATCATTATCATACATAAAAGTCGAAATCGTCCATGGTTTCTATACCATTGTTTTTAAACGAATTTCGGTGCATAGCGAACCTTTGTTTTTTTTATCAGTTAGCGATGCATTATGCTCCAGTTAGGAGATTTGATATTTATTCTGCAATTTAAGAAATTTCCAAATTGGACAAATCATATGGAAATCTTCGAATTGGGAATTTAGAAAATAACAACAGAATTTTTAGGGTTTTGTAGGTACGACCACCAAAAAAACCCTTATAACGTCACCCATGTGTCTGTCTGTGTGTCTGTACGGTAGAAATTGTAACCAAACGGCTGAACATAGAAAGTTGAAATTTGGCATACTTGTACAACTTTTGGACAAACTATAGAGAGTTCAAAAAAATACAGCGCGGAATAAATATAAACAAATATGTATTTAATAAAAAAATAAATATTGCAAAATGTGTCAAAAATCTTTTGTCCCTCACCCTATCTCCCAAGGGGATTGAAAATCTAAAAAAAATCTCCATAATGAACATTGATGTGAAACGAAATAGTTCAACAGGAATTTTTGATCAGATATTTAAACGCTGGAATATTTGGCAAATTATTTAAATTTTGTTTAAAAAAATTAAATGGAAGCTCTTGGTTCTCAAATAACGAATAAAAGTGAGTATCAAAAAAACCGTTGATTTTGATGTGATAAATATACCTAGACATCCAGTATTATGTTGGCTTCTTACACTTATTAAATACCTGCAAAACCCTGAAATGTGAAAATTCGCACTTAACTTCAATTTTTTTGGATGATGTATTTGGTTTGGCATAAAAGTCTTGTTTATAATAAATACATAACACAATGCATGGGCATATCCATAAGATTCCACAAAAGGTTTTATTGCTTTGAACATCTGTTTGTAATAAACATAACAAAGAGATTATTGTGTTTTTTATGCTATGGCTATGTTATGTATTTATTATAAACGAAGCTAAAGTCTGGTGTATAATAACTCCATAACATAACACGTAAGAATTGAACAATAGGTTTGAGCCCTTCAAAACATCTGTTTGAAATAAACAGAACAAAGAGAGTAGTGTAATTTTTATGCTTATGTTCCATAGCATATCTATTATAAACCAGACTTTAAGGCTATCATATATCTTCATTTTAATGGTTCCAACATGTTTGTGATCTCTTTGTCGCTTTCCTTGGAGAAAGTGTTAATACCCATTGAAACTATATGTCAAATATTTTGTCTAACTAACCTAGAGCTTTCAGTTTGTTGATGTTATTATAAGGAAAATGTATATTAAGCGCTTGTTTGAATTAATTACATGTAATAAGGTTACACATCTACTTTACATAAAACACAGAACTGATGAATGGTACAATAATTATATACAGTATTTTTTGCTGATTATTAGAGACGGGGCAAATATATACCAATTCAGAATCTAATTATTCAATATCCATAAGCGTACTTTTACTTGCCCGACCTTAATATACAGGGTGTTTGTTTGAAACGCCGCACCTCGAATAACTCCTTTATTTTAAGAGATACAAAAAATTCTTCAGAAGAAAAGTTAAACTAGACAAAAGGGCCCACTTAAGGACTATAATAAGAACTCTGCATCACTTCCGGTTTCAGCGGAAATTGTTTCAACTTTTTATCTAGCATAGGGAATCGGTATTTTACTTTTTTTTCTTGTTGAAAGTACATTTAATCAGCTTTACAAGGATATCAAAATATCATACTTTAATTTAACCATTTCAAAATGGCGACATTACAAAATAATAAATAACATAAAAATCGTAGAAACTACAGTAGGTGGCCAAATTATTAGGGACAGCACACCCCCCCTGTAATTTTCAAGTTTAAATGCACTTTGTGAGAAAATAACTAGTTTTTAAATCATTTTTCTTCTATATTCTTGTTGCTGGTATCATTATTATTTTAAAAAGCGGGAGATCTCCAAAGAAATCATCACCACCAAGCGACAATTTATAGAAACCCTTATCAGAGAGTGGCACCACAACCCCAAACTCCGACACAACGCAAAAGTCTGCATAGAAAGCATGCCCAAACGCCTGGAAGCCGCAATCGCAGCAAAGGGTGGCATTACAAAATATTAAGATTTTACTTAATTTGTTAAATTAACACTTTTTATACAAAAATAAATGATTATGAATAAGCAATTATGTCGTTTTATATTCTAAATAAAGCACTCTAATGAATAAAAATAAATACGAGACCCAAAGCCACTTATTTCCTCATTAAATTCATTTGAAAATTACAAAAAATCTGCACTGTCCCTAATAATTTGGCCACCCACTGTAAATTATGAAAAGATATAACATTATAGTAACTGGGAAAAACAATAAAACAAAATATGGTTAGTATAGATAAGTTAGTAATAAATTAAGGAAAATTTACAAATGTTCAATACGAACGCCGTTGTTATCCACACATTTTCTCATTCGTAATAAAAACTCTTCCAATACATTTAGAACGATATACTCTTGAATTTCCCTGATGGCTGTTCTTACCCTATGTTCTAAGTCTTCTAGCTTTTACCTTCACGATACCTTTCTTGTTAGAGTTGCTGGACCCTAACAGAATTTATTTGACATTCCCCGAATGTCAGAACCATATCTTTCATTTCTTCATTTGAATAACGTACGTAAGCCATAATTACAAACGATTTGATCTTATCATCTTTAATATCAAACTCGTACTAACAGGCAAGAGAATATGCAGGTTTTATTTGGTTTTATTATGTAACAAAATCATTTTCAAAGCTTGCTATGTTTAACTTTATACGATTTATGTTATTTATTATTTTGTAAATAAATGGTCGCCATTTTGAAATGGTTAAAATTAAAGAATGATATTTTGATATCCTTGTAAAGCTGATTTAATGTACTTTCAAGAAAGAAAAATTAATGTACCGATTCCCTATGCTACATACAAAGTTGAAACAATTCCCATTGAAACCGGAAGTGATGCAGAATTTTTATTACAGTCCTTAAGTGGGCTCTTTTGTCTAGTTTAATTTTTCTTCTGCAGAATTTTTTGTATCTTTTAAAATAAAGGAGTTATTCGAGGTGCGACGTTTCAAACAAACACCCTGTATAAGGGGCAAGTATTGTAATCGCGAAAATTTTCGTTGTCGAGATTTTGACTGATGACCACGTTTCATGGTCCAGGTAATCGAAAAAATATATTTTCGAAGTGCTGTCCGTCCGTTACTTTACTTATCTTATTTATAAAAGTAAACCTAAACCTGAACCTTAAAAGCCTTAGAAAATGTCATTAAAATGTTCGTTCAGTTTTTACAATGAGTAAGGTCTATGCTAATTAGTGCGTCTATGATTATCATTCAAAGCAAAAAATCTTCCAATATTGAATGAATTTTATTAGAAAAATTATAGTGTATGGCAGTATTTCCTTATCAATTTTTAGTTCTGCAATTTAAGTTTAATACCAACGAGAAAAATGCGTTAAAAATTTATAAATGCACCATTTATACTTATGTTCTGTTACAAGTGAGGAAAAAAGTTTCTTTATGTTTTTAAAATGTTGCTTCTATTTATTGAATGGAATTTCTGCTGTTCAGATGATTTTAAACAATGTGTTAACGTGGCATTTTTCACTTTTCCCTGACTCAGATGTCCAAGAAAATTGTTTAATGGTGACTAAACTATTGTTAATATAATTAAAACCCCTGTTTTTTCATGTGGATGTTCCGAAAGTGTGTTTGTTTGCAAATATTTGACAATTTTCTTGTATGGAATAAATTTACAGTTCTCTTACTATAAAATTTCTAGAGGAATGTGCAGATTTTAATTATTCATATAATTGGTTTGAGAGTACCGAACACATTTTAAAATTTTATTGTAGTATTTTAGACAATATCTAAGATAATACCCTTTTCAGTTTCATTATGTGTAGATATAATTATTTTCATTAGTTATTTTCTGATTTTAATAGTTCAATTAATGGATTTTAATAGTTAATCAATTAATGGCGCAACCGAAATGTTATAATAGATTTTCTATTAAATTGGTAGAAAATAATCGATTAATCAATTTTGAAATTAAAAAAAAAAAAAAATGAGACTGTCTTAATGTTGTATTTTACAGGCTGAAAATTATTTAACCGTTTTATTAGGAAACTATAAGTAATGGGAGGTAAAATACTGCCTGCATAAACAAATATTTTTTTTGCTAATTAAACAGGCTGCAGCAATAAATAATGCCCGTTTGCACGAAGACTATATAATATCGCATATTAAGTACGTAAGTTTTAACACAAATAACTCATTGTTAAAATAAAATTGTGCCATTAGTTACCCATCTTAAGAATTTTTAAACTCCTACAAGTATTTTTTGTGCAATAAATTAAAATGTGGCCGGAAGACGTAGTACGAGCTGCGCCAATATATGAAGATGGCAGCAGTATTGGAATATCGCTGGTGTTTTGGATGTAGCTAAAAATTCAATTATTTACGCTATAAAGCGTATTCAACAAACAAATTGCAGGAGCAACAAGCGCTCGAAACAACTGATTTCTTACTCTGACGCGATAGTCTCTGGTCCTTAACTTTTCTCGTACGTCATATCGAAGAAGATCGAAATTTGGAAATTTCATCACGAACTATTCAAAGACGACTGAGGAAACAAGGGCTTGTATCCAGAAGACCTGTAACTTGCTAGGATTTTTTCGCAAATTATCGA
This sequence comes from Liopterus haemorrhoidalis, assembly GCA_963971575.1. Taxonomy (NCBI): domain Eukaryota; kingdom Metazoa; phylum Arthropoda; class Insecta; order Coleoptera; family Dytiscidae; genus Liopterus; species Liopterus haemorrhoidalis. Next base: position 20,716,155 of record OZ020624.1, read on the forward strand.
GTTGGAAGATTGCGTTTCGCTTGTGAGCATTAGAACTGACTGGACGCAAACTATCTACTATTATATTGTACAAGTGTTGGTATGTATGTTCTATTCAACTTCTGGTGTATCTTCATTTTTTCGGTAACGCTGAGAGAGGAAAATGAACCGCTGTCTTATCCGCGTGATATTTTTTTAGTGCTTAGGCTTAATTTTATTTCGACAGGGGGTACTGACTAATTTATATTGATAAAAATCATGCATTTTTTCCTCGAAACCGTGGCGTTGATTGTCACCGATCCGTGCCGAGCAATGGGCACGGATAGGTTGTATCAGACGATAAAAGATGTTTATTCATATTTCTACTATTTAGGAGGCGATTTCAGACCAAAACTGAATTGAAAAACTACAGTTGAAGGTATTTTATTAATAAAATTGATGAAATGTGTAAAAAATACATAAGAGTTGATAAAGATAATGCAGTTTTTTAAGGTTTTAACACATTTTCATAAATTTTGAAAACTTTTGCTGATCATAAAATTGTCTTCAGTTAAAAATGCTATTAAACGGAAAAGAAAGTAAGAATTAAGAAAGTAAGAATCAGTTTTGAGTTATCAAAATATATTTTAAGGGTCGTTCGAACGTTTTAAATGTTAAACCTATCTGTAGAATACGTTCAAATAAGTTTTCAAGGTGAGGATAGATGTGTTAAGTAGTTTTGTTATTTTAATTCTGGAAACTGTATGTTATTAACTATTTTACTAACTATATTAACGAAAGTATAAAGTAGAGTGTATTAGGAGGATAGATAAGACAGAATAATATTCGATATTTAGTAATCGCGTAATTTTAATTGTGTTAAATCTTGAAGTATAAAATACCCAGATGTCATTTTAATATCTTATTTCTTTATATAATTGATTACTATAGGATGAAAGTGTTTTTTTATCATCATGAAGGTCTTCCGCTGTTTTTTTTTGCAGTAAAAATGCTAATTTTAAGACGTATTTCAAAAAAAATTATGATAAAAGTATTCATCAGCGCCTCTCTCGCACAACGAAACAACTATCGACATTCAAATTTAGGAGGCAATTCCTTCGCATTACTGAATTATAACAAGTATAGGTGAAATTTTAGTGATTAAATAAATTAAAAAACGACTATAATATATTTACATGTAAACCAAATTATTTTCAAAAAAACTGAAAATTATAAATACCTTTTTAAATAGTTAAACAAAATACTAAATTTAATAACGTAAAATATTACTACAACGAATATATTATTACAACGAAAATCCGCAAATTTCACATCTATCAGTGTTACTCAACAGTTTTTCTAAATTTCCAAGTGACATAATTAATAGTGAATCATATGCAATAATATTTAACTATTTTATTAATTTTTCTCTATTTTATTCAGAATCCATGTATTCTTTATAGTGAAATAAAATATTATTGTTACGTTTAAATGGTACAAACGTAAATTAATTAACTGATTTGAATAATCCTTTGAACATTGTATGTATAGATTAGAACTTCCCGAGTGTTATAATCGACATTGCGGCAAAATGCCTTATTATATTAAAACGAGTCGCGAAGCGACGAGTTTTGTCAACGTAGGGGGAGAAGCCCGGCGTAGCCGGGCTGAGGCCCCTAGTAGCAGTATATTGTGCAGAAATGAGTAAGGATTGAGTTTAATTCTCCATATTCTGAAGGCCTAGCAGTGATGGGCGTTTACACGTAAACTTTACTTGTTTACGTTTACGTATAAACTTATGTAAACAATTGGTAAACTTGTCAACAATGTAAACTTTGTAAACTGTCAAATAATGAGGTTAGTTTTAGTTATTTAATACGAATAATAGAGAGTTAATGAACAAGTATATTCAGTTCAAAACAATAAATTTATTAAAAAAAATGGTGGGAAGAAACCGAAGGAATAGTTCTGAAGAACTAGGTTTTGTTTTAATTAAAGAAAATATAGGGCGTTATGCAAATTTCAACGAATCTTTTCGTTATTAAAAAATATAGGCTGATTTTCTTAAAGGTGATATTTAATGTAGTTTGTTATTAAAAAAATTAGACTTAATTTTTTAAAGAAAAAAGTTTTTTATTTTTCATATTCATATTTACTAATTTGTGTGTAACAACTGTATAATGATGCAAATTCGATTTTTATTAATATGTATATTGGCTTGTCCTAATTTTATATACTTATTTTTTCATTTAAAATCGTTTCATTAAAATTTTATTATTTATAAAAATGTATTGAAAATGAAGTTCTGTAATTCAAAACAAGTGCGCATGTCTAAATCATTGTTTACATTGTTTAAGTTGTTTACATTGTTTACAAGAGTTTTTGTGTTTACTTTACATCAATTGTTTACACGTCAACAAAGAGGTAACTTACATCATGTAACTTACGCGCCCATCACTGAGGCCTAGTAATATTTATTGAAAAGAAGAGAGAAAAGTCATCTACTGACCAGTGTACAACAATACAACTAAGTAATTTCTTGAAAATAAAATAAAGTTATCGATTAATTAATAATACCGAAAACCGAAAAAAAAACGTAATTTTTTTCGGAACGAAAACCGGAAAAAAATATCGGTTTATTTCGGTTCAGATAATGTTTATGGGAGTGAATATAAAATACATTTTGTTTAAAATTATTTTTTAAACTGATGAGCAGATGAAGTAAAAAAAAATGCGCTTCTATTATTTCGGGGGTAGGGGGGTGAACGGGCGTTCAGCCCCTTCTCCTGGCAGCGGCATGGTATGATTATTACAAAATAAGGAATAAAATGTTCTTCAAAATTATAGTAGAAAATAAATTTCTAATACAAATAAAAGCATTTAAAAATTTATCACTCGGAACTGAACCGAAAATCGAAAAAAACCGTTATTTTTGTCGGAACGAAAACCGGAACCGAACTGATATATATTTTTTTAATTAAACCGGACCGAAAACCGAAACGAAAAAAAATAACGGTTCGAAGCCCTGATCAAAACCAAAAATATCATATGATTAATCGATTAACTGAAAAAAAGTATTCAATTATTTCAATCATTCGATTAATCGTTGCTATCTCTAGCCAGAGTACATGCGAATGATTGTACATACTAATTAATGATGTGAATAAAATTGGATTTTCAATTCTCAAAATCTCAAAAATATCCAGGAACGTATTAGGATTGATATTGTACAATAATTGGTAAAATAATGCCATCGTATGTAATTTAATTTTGCAGTTGTAAGACGTCTGGGGAGTCCTGGCTCCTTTGCCCTTCTCCTTTGCTGCGCCACTGGTTTCAATACTTTTAATGAAACTGTATAGTGTAGTCTTATTTATAGTATATGCCTAACTACTGATTAACTACAGGTAAACCTTTTTTATTTACAATTCAAATATAGCCAGCCTAAGCCTGATAAAAATGTGAAGGTATGTCATGGGAGTATATACAGTTCATTCTAAATAGCATATAAGAAAACACATTTATTTTAAATAATTATTACGGTCCTGACAACTGTTATTAACAGAACCATAAACGCAGCAGGTATAATCGTTATACTATCAGTCAATATTGGAATCGGAAAGGAAGAGTGGCCATTTCATTTTGGAAATACTATAGAACGATGGCGAACAGGGCCGCCATGTGGGTGAGAGGCGCCTTTGTGAAAACTCTTAATTTGGCGCCCCGACCATCCAGAAAATAAATAAAAAATAAAATAAAATTCTAGATAATAATAAAAAAATTACATAATATTTACTTTTATAGCTTCAGCTGCTACACAATTCTTAATTAATTTTTTAAAATCTAAGGTATTCATGATCTCATTTTCGATTGATATCGATAATCTGACATTCTAATCAGACGTGTGGAGAGTAAATAATTTTTAATCAGTTTCAATTTAAAATTAATGTTATTTTTTACAAAACATTCCAAACACTTAATTTCCTCAAGCAAGGACTCATCGTCAATATGTCGATTATACAGAGTGGGCCATAGGAACCTGACGATTTTTGAATGAACATTACACAATGATTTCCCAAAACAATTTTTTTTATTAACATACATTAATAGTAAATTATATGCCATTTTAATTTTTTTAAATTATATCAGTCATGTGATGACCATTCTGCTCATAACATGTTACAAGTCTGTTCATAAATTCTTGGTGAACGCGGTCTAGTAGAGCTTCGTCAATCGCCAGGACTTCTGCACGAATGGCATCCTTTAGTTCATGCAATGTTCTGGGTTTGTTTTTTATTCATGATGTTCCCGCTTGTTCGAAAGTCGTTGACCCATTTGAGAATTGTGTTTCGGCTTGGGATGCTTGCACGGCGACCAACATTAAACTCAATTCAAAACGCTCCTTGCGCCGCTATTACTGATTCACCGTTTTTGACAAACGCGTCATACACAAACACACGATGTGTTACACCCCATTCAGCCATGATGTACACTAAACTGCACGAACTGACGGTTAGAATGAATGCTTCTACCCCTCCTACCTGCAGAGTACTACACGTTTCAAAAACGTCAGGTTCCCATGACCGACCCTGTACTTAAATCTTCAGTTACTCCATTCTTTTAATTTCCTTATGTCGTGAATAAGTTCAAAATCTTCATTGTGATTTTTTAATTGTACAAATCTTTGTGTGATTAATGTTATTGCTGAATCTAACACCATGAAAAAAAAAATGGTTTTAAAGATTTCTTTAGTATCATTCAAACATTCAGCGGAAGCTTCGTATCAAACATCTACTGTTTAGTTCTTTTTTTACTTTAAATTTTATATGTTGTATAAAAATTTGCAATTATATTTTCTTTGGAATGGCGCCTAATTATAGGGCTACCCAGCTTTATGCTGGTCACAACCTTGCCACCCTCACGCGGCGACCCTGATGGCCCACCTTTTTCTCCAGACGGGTCAAAATTGAATTCGAAATTCTGTAGATTCAATAACGCGTAAATAAAAATCTGCCTCTTTAGGATGTTAATAATTGTGTAGAATCCCCTGATAATCTCGTTAACTCTACCTTAGCTAGCGGCTTTGAGTCTGACGTGTATAATATACGTATATAACAGGTAATAATTGAATTCCATTTCCCTATTATAATCATATATGTCCATTTGCCTAACCTGATTCGAGAATTCACTCGCTTCGATCCAACCTTAGAATATTTCTTTAGAACATTTTTAATAGGGGTCATTTGAAATCGTCATACGGTTCACTGTGTGACCCGCAGTTCATACGTTCACCATCACTGTATCAGTACATCTGTACTAATGTGTACTGTATATAAATTAGTTCGTTTCTGTTTATGTATGCATAAATGTATGTAAGTTCACTCAAAACTAAAGAATGGCTGCCCGACTTAAAAAAATAAATACACCACTACACTCACGTCTATAGTAAAATAAGCCTGTTTTTACAACACTGATTTTCTTTTTTTTTTAATATTTAAATTCAAGCAAAATGCTTTAAATAATATAAAAGTAAACATAAATGCTTAGAACTTTTTTGTTAATTACGTAAAGCCGCATTCAGAGCTCTTAAATCAATAGCTTATAGACTGTAGCTTGTACTCTGTTGATTGTCACTACAAGTTTGTCGTATGGTAAGACGTGAAACCGTTCAGACCTCTAAATTTAATACGTTGTTCGTTGTGGATAATTTTCTAAACTTATAGCTTGTGAGTTATTTTAATGAGACAGACATATAAACAGCATAACAGAGTTAGCATAGGCTATCTCAGTCTATCAGAGATACCGTAGATATTGTATGCCTTTACATAACCTAACAGAAAGTCATCATTAACAAATCTTGCTCAAAATTACAAAGACGGACAGTAAATATGATCCATTTAGGTAATTAGGTGAGGTTTAGTTAGTTAAAATCTATAATAGTAGAATTATAAATACGATAATAGATAGAAAACATTTTACAAAGCCATGTAGTTGGTTTAAAGACACACAGATGTCGGACTATTCGTCACCCACTAATTTCTAACTTCTCTAAACGGTACGTAGAACGTTAAAACAATTTATAAAAACATAACGCACAACGTGACAGCGAACAGTCTACAATATGTTAATCTAAAGAGCTCTGAATGCGTCTTAAGGGAGCCTGGTTTGCACCAACGTGTTTAAAAAATCTTTCCACATGCTAAAGTCTTTTTTATACCTTTAAACTTCATAATTTTTATAAACAAATTAAAAACACTCGAGCGTTTTGCATCTTTCTTGTCTTTATTTTTCTGTCTTTCAATTATCTTCATCACATGTCCTGTCCATTGCATCATCTGCCTTTCCTGTGTGATATCCAGTTTCGAGTACAGTGTACAAATGATTTCATTCTTAATACTTAACTAAAACGTAGTTGCAAATGTATTAGTCATAATGACTTTGACTTAAATCTAATAATAGTTCATAACAAAGCACGTGTTGACATGAAATTTTTTAGTTCCTACTTTGTTCCTGTAAGATGACTAATACTTGATTAAAACAATAAAAAAATATCATTTCCTTTGACATAAAAATAAAGAAATAAGAATATGGGTTTTAAAGTAAACAGTTGAAATTATATGATAATATTATTAATTTATTTTGCATTGTTTTTTGTTTACAATACATTTAAAAAATTTAAATGGGTTTTGAACATATTCCTATTGCTTCTTGATTATGTCGATGTATGAAGACTGGGATTCAAGGTCACTGAGGTGGCTTCCAGCTTTTCTTCTTCTTTGGGCGCTATCAGGTTGACTTTTGGCCTCACTCACATAAGCCCTCCATCTCGGTCTATTCATTGTCAAGTCTTGCCAAGTACCCTGTATACCAATACTTGTTAGATCTTCGGCTAGCTGATCTCTCCATCTCTTGCGAGGTCTTCCCACTGGTCGATGGGTGTTCAATCTTCCTTCCCATATCTTCCTAACCATTCTGTCTTTCCTCATCCTCATAACAAGTCCTATCCACTGTAATCATCTGCCTCGGAGTTCTTGGGTGATACTTGGTGGCCTTGAGTACGGTTCTCGGATATCTTTGTTCTTACGGAATCTCCATTCACCATTAATTTGAATGGGACCAAATATTCTGCGTAATATTTTATTTTCGAAAACTATGAGGTGTTGTCGATCTCGCTTTGTTAAGGACCATGTTTCGAAGTCATACATAAGTAACGGACGTACTATAACTTGGTATAACGTGATCTTGGTGCTCCTCGACAAGAGTTTCGTTTTGAAAAGGGGACCAAGTGCAAAATACGATGCATTTGCAGCTTTAATTCTATTCGTAATTTCCTGCTGTATCATATTCACATGATTTATCATGGTGCCCAGGTATTTGAAAGTAGAAACTCTCTCAAAAGTGTTGTCATTAATTTTTAAGTCGGTCGTGTTCTCATGACTGCGTCTACTAACAATGAGATACTTGATTTTTTCATTACTGATGATGAGTCCTACTTTACGAGTTTCGACAACAATAAGTTTATCAGGTCTACAAGTATGAAATGCGGATTTTTTTCAAACTTGCCGCTCAAATAGAGTGTACAGTTCAAAGTTTCAACACATATGGCGTTTTGTTAAGTTATCATTAAGTGTCAAATGCGTATAGGTTATAATTTGAAAAATGATCATATAGTTTTGTTTTACTGTGTTAAAAATGTCAAATTTTGTGCCAAATAAAGAGCATTCGCGAACAGTACTACTGTTTTGTTCTCATTTGAAAAAAACTGCTGCTGAATCATACCGACTGCTTCGAGAAGCTTATGGTGAAAATGTTCCATTGCAAGATACGTGTGAACGATGGTTTCGGCGTTTCGAAAGTGGTGACTTTGATCTTACAGACAAAGAACATGGAAAACCTCAAAAAAATACGAAGACACAAAATTGGAAACATTGCTACAGGAAGACGATAGTCAATCACAAAAACAACTAGCAGAGCAGTTAGGCGTTAGTCAACAAGCTGTTTCCAATCGACTACGAGAGATGGGTAAGATCCAGAAAGTCGGCAGATGGGTTCCACATGCATTGAATGAGAGGCAGATGGAAAAACGTAAAAACACTTGCGAAATTTTGTTTGCACGATACAAAAGAAAGTCTTTTTTGCATCGTATCATTACTGGCGACGAAAAATGGATTTATTTTGAAAATCATAGGTGAACCCATCCACATCAACTGCAAGACCGAATCGCTTTGGCAAAAAGACAATGCTCTGGACTTGGTGGGACCAAAAGGGTCTATTATGAATTGTTAAAACCTGGTGAAACAGTTAATACCCAACGCTACCAACAACAACTGATCGAATTGAACCATTCGCTGCTCATAAAACGACCAGAATACGAAAGAAGACAGCACAAGGTAATCTTTCTTCACAATGACACTCCATCACATAAGGCAAAAGCAGTTTGCAACACATTAGATGCACTCAATCGGGCAGTGTTACCCCATGCCGCTTACTCACCAGACTTGGCCCCTTCAGATTACCACTTGTTCGCATCGATGGGTCACGCACTTGCCGAGCAGCACTTTTGTTCATATGAAAATGTGAAAGAATGGCTAGATGAATGGTTTGCGGGGAAAGGGGAAGAGTTCTACTGGCGAGGTATTCACAAATTGCCTGAAAGATGGGAAAAATGTATAACTTCTAATGGAGCATACTTTGAATAAATAAACTTTTACTGTTTTCTTTTGTGAATAAGGTGTTTTATTTAAAAAAAAAATCCGCATTTCATACTTGTAGACCTGGTATACGAGAGCGGATTGCTATATCAGGTCTCCAACTCTATACAAGAAGAATAGGAAAAGACAAAATAATGAAACCAGTCTCAAAATGAAGTAAATTTATTGTACTACCAATGTACATAATTATTTTTCCACATAATCACTATTTAGTGCAACACATTTTTTCAAACGCTGAATCCTTTTCTTCATTCCGTCCATGAAAAAACTTTCTTCTTTGCTGTTGATCCAATTGCGAACAGCAGTCCAAAATTCAGTGTCTGATGAAAAATGTTGACCTTTCAATACCTCCTTCAACTTTGGGAACAACCAGAAATATGAAGGTGCCAAATCAGGACTGTATGGAAGGTGCGAAACAACCGTGAATTTCAGGCTCGCTGGAATCACTGGCTCACTGCCTTCATCGTTTCGTTGCTGCAATGCGGTCTAGCATTGTCGTGGTGTAAGAAAAAATTCGTATTTTCCGGCCTTACTCTACGGATACGCTTCTTTAGTAGGGTTGTACATCGAAGGCAAAACATCGATGTTAACATCGGCGCTTATTATCGATGTTGAAAAAACATCGATGTATCGGAAACATCGATGTTTTATTAATATTAAAAAAAGCTATTTATTTATATTATATAGGTTTTATTTAATAATGTAAAGATAAAATGCGAAAAATGTAACATATAAAACACAAAAAGCATTTATTAGATTTTGAAATAGAAATATTCCTTTTTAATAGTAATTAATTTCACATTAACTATTATTATACCCAATATAATAATTCTAATTTGTACCTACAGTCTATTCCAAACGATTAGGCGGAACTAACCGCAATTTTCATTTTTGTAATTTGTCATTTTTTTATATATTGAAGTTGACTTTTCCTGCACAAAATGATCAAAAGCTTCAATCAATCGGCAAAAGTAACTAGAATTGAAAATCTAGTTCCGCCTAAACCAAAGGAACAGACCTTACTATTTTTACATTTCCAAAATGAAATATTGTATTTTATTACAATACTAATATAGTAATTTTAATGTTAATTTTATATTATTTAACATAAAAATAACACTGTCATACACAATTATTTTTATACTTTTTTAAGTTGAAATAAAGTCTGTTCCTTTGGTTTAAGCGGAACTAGATTTTCAATTCTAGTTACTTTTACCGATTAATTGAAGCTTTTGATCATTTTGTTCAGGAAAAGCCAACTTCAATATATAAAAAAATAGCTAATGACAACTTACAGAAATCCAGGGATTGGAGGAATAAGAACTGGGAAAGTGTCAACAAGACTCAAAAAGAAAAAGTGTGTTGGCGTCTTTGGTCGTTCGCATTGTTTGCAAAAATTAGAAGTTTCTTCTTATTTTTTCGTATTCTGCTAACTGCTAAGAAGAATAAGAACTAACACTATTAGTATTGTTATATCACAATAGATGGCGCTTATATTTTGTGTATTAATTTTAATAAAAATTAATTTTTTTGGATTCCAGCGCCTCTAGCGGTAGTTTCTGAATTTTAAAGTTTAAACATCGACATCGGTAGTAGACATCGATGTTTTCGATACATTGATGTTTTTTTCCCATCCCTATTCTTTAGTGATCGTAAAGTTTTGCAGTATCTTATTGAATTAATCGTTGATCCCTTCGGCAGATATTCGTAATAAATGACGCCCTTTGCATTCCTCAACTTTAAACTAAATTTTCGGACACGTGGAGAATCAGGACGACGATATCCCATGGACTGCCGTTTGCTTTCGGGGTCGTACTGCTGAACCCAACTTTCGTCCCTGGTGGTGATGTTCATGAGAAAAATCATCTCCTTCACGTCAATACTGGTTAAGAAGTTCTTGACAAGTGGTTTTTCTTTGTTCTTTTTTGACATCAGTTAATTGTCGCCCGCGACGATTCTGGCGGAAATTTTTCTGTAATTCAACGTCTGAACCATGTACTGGACTTTTTCTTGACTAATGCCTAATTGCCGAGCAATTTGTTGCGTATTCCGGTGATTTCCTTGAATCAGTGCATTCACTTATCTTTAATTCTTTTCATGCGTCACTGATACTGTTCGACCTGATCGCTTTTCGTCAAACACCTTCATTTCGCCTCTATGACAGAGTTTTGCACGTCGAACCCACTGGCGAACATTCTTCACATCCATACAATCGTTGCCATAAACAGTTTTCAAACGCCTGTAAATTTCAATGGGCGCGCAACCTTTCAGTGTTAAAAATTCACGGATCGTTGCTTGGTACGCATCTCAGAAATCGAACTCATAATAAATGACACTGTTACTCAACGACGGTACACAGGAAACTAAAACTCTGTATGCTAAGACGTGGTACTCGAAATTACGTGTTTGCAGGTTAGAACTTGTTTCTATTCCCACTGCTCACACAATAGCGTTATGGGAAACCTTCTATATCAATCCGCCTTCGTATTAATTTTCTTTTAGTACATGATACATAAGATGCATTTTAAACAAGAAACACCAATCAGTTTTCAAAATGACCACTTCTGGTTGTAACACAACGACCTAATTTCGAAACGTTTCCTGAAAAGATAGATGGGGCTATCAACCGCCAGAACGACATGGTTTGTGCTACACGTTCACGAGAAGCTTAGGAGAAAGCGTCGACGATACAAAAAGCCCTGCTTCAGTTATGGTTTTATGGGAGTGAGCGCTATGACGGAACCACTAAGCTTCATTTTTACGAGAAAGTAGTAAAACGTCGGTTAAAGTATACTAGAAAACCGTGCTGAAGTTGATAGTCGAAGAATTAAACAACTGCCACTTCGCTTGACACCACTGAAGTTTTCAGAAAGATTTAGCGCCAGCCTATAATGCGAAGGCTGCGTAGCAGGGGCTGGAAAGCAATGTAACGGACTCTATTTTTCTTGCTGATTGGCCGTCTAGCATCTCTGACCTCGATACCCTGGACTACAAATAGTGATCCGTACTTCAGGATATGGCTTACAAGAAGAGACACCCTAATTCGATACATATAGAGTCGCATATTTTATAATTCTTAATATAAAATAAGAAAGGTATTACATAGATCAACTTGATAGTACTTATAATGGACAAATACATTTATAAGTTTAAAGTCAATTTAAACTACAGATTTTAATTACCAAAAAGTGTTCTTTTCAAGTAAGATATCATTTCTTTACTAAATGCAACCAAATATTATAAAAACAAATTAGTCATAAAATTTATTTAAGGTAGGTATGTATGTATATATGCAAAATTTAAAATAGCCTATTTTGACATATCAGTAGACGGTTCGTTTCATTATTCTTTGAATTTATTATAGTGAATTATAATAAATAATAAGTTCCCAAACATAATAATGAATTATATTCATATTAATATAATAATAATAATCTTTATTGTTGTTTGTCAAGACCTGACAAACCCCAAATAATAATCTTTATTGGTGCTTTCTTACATCACAGAGAAAGTTTACAAAAGTGAAAGAATAAAAAAAAAAAAGTTAAGTTAAGTAAAAATAATACCATTAAATAATAAACTATTTATTAATCTTGATTAGATGAGTTACGTCCGTAAGTTAGTAATTATAGTTGAAGGTAATGGGATTCGGACCAGTCAGAAAATAAAAACAAATTTATTAACTTCGCTAACGTTTCGATTTAATTTAAATCTTCATCAGAGCTACAAAGATATATAGAATATAAAATTATTAAATTTGTAAGTTTACATGTATAAAATTATGATAGTGTTCAAATTTAACAAGTCAAGTAGTTAAAATAAGCATTACAAAATTGTCGGAATTTAAAATATAACATAAAATAATTATTAAATAATAAAAACATATCAAATATGAGTTAAAGAATAAAAAACAATGTTAAATTTACATTACCTTAGTTAATAGTCACGATATAAAATAACAATTTTAAAATTAATAGAGAATACATCATATTGTCCGGTTATTGAACTCAGAGATAAGCATATGAATAAGCCACGTATACGTGTTTTTGTTTTCTGACTGGTCCGAATCCCATTACCTTCAACTATAACTATTTATTAATATTTTACTAGGCAGCTATTTTTTTAAATTTCTTTGACGCCTTCGCGATCCCTTAAAAATTAAACGCGACTCAATATTGGGTCGTAACCCGAAATTTGAAAAACGCTGGTCTATACCGCTCCCTGATGAAGGCATCATCATCATCATCATCCTTCAGCCGTTCCTTGCCATCCTTGCGATATTCTCCTGAAGATTTCGAACGTTCCATTGTGTCTATTCGTATTTCGTGCCCAAGATACTTATAAGCATCAACCTATTCTATATTAACATCGTCGATTTCCAGCGCCTCAATACAAGGTTTGTCATCTTTTAGTGATGGCAGAGGAGGTTTTTTTCTGTAGAAACCCTTCGTAATTCTACTGACGTTTGGCTGAAACTACAGTCCTACCCAACTAGTAACTAAATTTAAAAAACAAAATGGCTAGCACCAAAAGTTATCAAAACAATCCAACTTCTTTAGCTAGCCAAATTTAAAACAGTTTTATAATTGATTCAATATTCCTTACAGGCACCGAATTAATATGCAAACCTACTATTTCTCTCCCCTTGTCAGCTAATTGTGCAGAAACAAAGCAAACTAATTATCGAATTTCTTCCTTCATACAACCAACTCCTAAATGTTAAATATGTCGTAAAATCCTGACCTTTTTCTCTATTACCATACACGTGTCTATTTTACAAAGTAGTCTACACTGTAAAGTCTATGGAAAGTTTCATTTTGCGTGGTATTATTCTACAATAACGAAATTTTATCGCGTTAACATCCATAAAATGACAGGAAGTACGTAATAGTATTATCTAAGGTTGTAAAATTAGTGAAGTCGCGCGTAAGATTCTTTAAACTATAATTAGAATAAGTAATGACGTATCTGAAGGCGTGATTTGATATGAAGGACAGATATTTATTTTAAATAAGGCCCTATGACCTTTTAAAGTTAACTGATAAATAAACTGATGAGATTACAGAGTTGACTCGTAAGTTTAATGTCAAGTTTAGAGAATATTAATACTGAAATAACAAATTTGTCTGCTGTATATTGAAAGTAATATTTTGGAAAAGATTATACCTACTATTGATAAGTAACTTCAGATTGAAAAAATCGGAAGATAATAAAAAAATTATTTGTTTCAAATAAGATTCATTAAAAGTTTTTGTATTATTTTTTAGTTGACTAATTAGTAGGTTTACTGAAAAAAATGTGTATTTTAAAATTCAAGGACTTCATGTGTTAAATAACACGAATTATTTAAAATATTAGCAAATGTGGTGTGACAATAATTTTAAACATTTCAGAATGTTTCCTATTGTTTTGTTTACCAATTACAATGGTTCTAGATTCACGAATGCCTGATTCTCTACGGCCTTGGTTCTCAAAGCGTGTTCCGCGGAACACTGGTGTTCCGCGATGCACCTTCAAGTGTTCCGCGAAAAAATCAAATGTACAATTCAATTAAAAATTGTTTGCAAATAAAAATAAATTCAATGTAAAATTTACACGTACCATTCGGCTTTGTATGAATAAAAATATCTTTCGGGTTAAAATTACTTCTTGGAAACATACAATATTATTGCAGTTATCAAAATTCTGCTTAAGCCGATTCTACAATTAAAGTCTGATGTCGGGTGCATGCGGGTTCCTCTACTCTTTCGCTAGGGGGAGTCCCATCCGGCGAATGAGTTGAGAAACCCGCCCGTAACTATGTAAGACTTTAATTGTAGAATCGGTTTTAGACGAAGATCTCTCTACATATAATTTAATAAAATCTCTTTCAATATATTCGCATGTTAATGTGACTCATATGCAGTTCAAATTTTAATTCTCTCAATTTGCATTTTTTTAATTAAATAAATTTAGGTAAGTTTTGCACTATATTATAAATTATCTAAAAAATGATGATAGGTGCAATAATTTGGCGTATTTGGCTGATACTTTTGATTACTTTAATACTGTCAATATAAGTATCCAAGAAAAGGATGAAAACATTCTTACATCGACTGACAAATTATGTGCAATGAAAAACAGTTTTACTATGGAAAATACACGTAAGAGAGAGAAACACGGTGCAAAATACCAACGAGGCAATCGTTTCTTTAATAATAGAACATTTATCAACAATAGAAGAAAAATTTGAAAAATATTTTCCATTGTTAAACACAGAACAACATGATTGGATAATAAACCCGTTTCTTTCTTCCGAATTTTCTAGTTTTACTTTAAAAGAAAAAGAAGAACTGACGTCGCTTTCTTCAGATCGTGAATTAAAATTACAGTTCCATAAAAACACTCCTGAAAATTTTTGAATCTCTGTATAGATGAATACCAGAGTATAAGCAAAAAAGCCGTGAACATATTATTGATATTTTCCACGTCATATCTTTGCGAAGCAGGATTGTCAACTATGGTTAATATAAAGACAAACAAACGCGAGAGACTAGGGAATTTAGAAGAAGAAATGCGTGTGGCTTTATCATTTATTCGTCCCAATATCGCTGAGATCTGTAAAGATCATCAAGCTCATGTATCGCATTAAGTTTGAGATTTTATAAAAGTATTGTAATTTTAATTGTGATTTCAATAAATATATTTGCATCAATTAATATCGGTACATATTTTATTTTTATACATATTATTTTCTAAAAGTAGCACTTTTAAGCAGGGGTTGCCAATCACACGCTGCGACACGATTCAGTTTCTTTTTTGCTGTATAATAATGGAGTGTTTATGCGAACATTATTCTGTTTTTTATTGTTCTTTTGGTTTCAAAAAGGTTAGCTACACGCGCCCCCTGTTTTAAAGTTTATGTTGTATTGTAGATGTTCCGCCTAAAAATATATCAGAGTTTAGTGTTCCCCGATTTCAAAAGTTTGAGAACCAAGGCTCTACGGAGAAGACTTAAGGCTGTTTTACATTATACTTATGACGACAAATAAACTATTACAAACTACATTCTAAAGTAAAACGCGACAGAAATAGGCATTCAACACCTTATGTCTTTTGTTACTTATCACTGCTGTACAAAGTGTTGTACAAGCATGCGAAATTTCATTATTCTATGTTCAGTCGTTTGGCACAATTTCTACCGTACAGGCACATGAATGACGTTATAAAGATTTTTTGGTCATACCTACAAAACACTAAAAAACACGAGAATTATTGAGAACTTTTCAGATTTTTAGATCAAACCCTCTTGAAAATAGGGTGGGGGGACAAATAAATTTTTAGCACATTATTAGCAAAAATCCCATAAATATCTGATTTTTCCAAAATAATAATTTGCTAAACAACTCACTAGCTATAAGTTTGGAAAACTATCCACAAGCTGATTCTGGGTTCTGCATATCTGATTTTTATTTCTTCCACATTATTAATTAAAGAAAAAATAGTTTTACCCGAAAAAGTTTGCTTTTGTAGCTATCAGAATGAAATAATGGATTTTAAGAAAATTTCCCTTTTTCAGACCTTTATTGTATGTAAAAATAATACAAACTTTTGTTATGAATTTGAATCAGTTTTATTTACAAGAAAACCATTCGAAACAAACAACTACTGTAACAGAATACATAAAAAAGTTTATAAATGATTATTTTTCGTATTTCTTCTGTGATTATATGGACTTTCTCGTATTAGCCCCCAAATATAGTCCCCCATCATACTCTCATTGTATTGCCCCTGATAACGACGTTCAAAGTCCATCACGTCTTGATGAAAACGTTCACCTTGTTCTTCCGAATAGGCTCCCATGTTATCTTTAAATTGGTCCAAGTACGCATGTAACATATGCACTTTAAGGGACATTCTGCAACCCATGAGTTAAAAGTTATCAAGCATAGTTGCAATAAGCTCTTTGTAATTGTCTGCTTTGTTGTTTCCGAGAAAACCAAGAACCACTGCTTTCAGACTTTCCTTTCATGAGTATTGAGTATCTGTGAAAATTCGTCACTGGCCATTATTTTCTTTATTTGTGGTCCGACAAAAATAAAGGTAGCAAGAATATTTAGTATAACCGCGTATGCAAGGCGGTCGGAATCTCATGCATTCCTTCTGACTGGCGTCTTTTCATAGACAGTTCTACAAAAAGTTTAAAAGCTGTCCTTCTTCACAATGGAAATAAATTTCCTTCTCTTCCTTTGGCTCATTCCGTAATGCTCAAAGAAAATATCAAATAAAATGCTCAAATTACGAAAGTGTGAAAATGGTGCTTGAGAGTTTAAAGTATGATGAGTATACTTGGCCAGTGATAGGGGATTTTAAGATGGTTGGATTTCTGATGGGATGCATTCCCATCAGAAATCCAACCATTCTCTTGTTTTGATAAATTCGCCGCAAATGTAGCGGGATGAGTCAACCTCGTGTTTACAACTTTTTGACGCCATTTTTTGGATCTGCCGCCACACAAAATGCGTTATATCGCTGCAATGTGCATGCGCATGCCAAGTAAGAACCACGTAAGTGAAATGCAACTTACTTTCCACCCGCTCGTCTCCTCCCTTACTTCATATAACGCATTTCTCCTTATATGGTGATAAAAATAAATAAATATATATTGATCGTTGTAAATTGTACAAATGCAAAATTTTTCAAAAATATACGAAGGTTTTAGTTAATTTTCGATATAAAGAAACAAAAAATAGTCATTAAAATAAAGACTCCAAAAAATATATTTTTTTTGTTGACCTGTGTAATCTATTTAATTTGGAGCTCTGAACGGTTGCTTACCTTACCATATGACAAACTTGTAGTGACAATCCACAGTGCACAAGCCATAGTCTATAGTCGACTAATTTAAGAGCTCTGAACGCAGCTAGAGAAAAACGGTGATCTTGTTTTTATGCAACGATTAAGTTGATCGCATGTATTTGACTCTTTTGCGTCGAGCAAAGTTTCGCATTTCGCCCAAGCCAACAACCAATGACATATGGTTGACATTAAAAGATCTTTCCAAGAAAGTGTATTAGTTTTGAAAGGGCGGATGTTGTCCAATGCCATGTAAGAGTTTACTTGACCTGTGAAGCACTTGCACATAAATACAAAAATACAAATGACCACATGTTAAAATAATAGAAACTGAACACAAAAGAGAGACGGACAGACCATACCGCACGCCTTGAACGATTATCGTTCAACATCAAACAAAGAAAAAATAGTTAAATTAAACAACAACAAAGATATCTATTATAAGTATTACGCCATTCTAAAACTGTCGTTTTGTTCACCTAATCTGTTCACACATTTTTAATTAGGCGTGAGAATTGCGCGGGTGTTAGAATATTAATTAAAAATACTCCAATAAAACCTTTTTTAGGAGACCATATCAAAAACAGTTCTTTTTAGGGCATTGTAGGTATGATCAAAAAACCCTTATACCGTCATTTTGTCGTCTATCTGTCTGTTTGTTCGGTAAAAATTGTAGCCAAACGGCTAAACCTAGAGTTGAAATTTGGCATGCTTATACAACTCTTTGACCCGCACATAGGAAAAATACTAAAACATCTAAAAAACATGTCCCCCTAAAAATATAAACAAATATGTGCTCATCGAAAAAAAATATATATGTATTTTTTTAATTCTGAGTAGGGCAGTGGTTTCCAAACTTTGTTCAGTAACGACCCCCTTAGAAAAAATCCCATCTCTGGCGCCCCCCCCCCCCCTATTTAGGAAATTTATAAACAATTTGTAAATAATTTCTTTATTGAAATAATAATCACAAAAGTAGCAATAATATGTAATGTAAATAGTTTCTCTAATTCCTAAATATTTATTTTCACAACATAAATCACGAAAATCATATAAAAATAAATTATATTAATATTAAATATGTAATAAAAATCAATTTTAATGTGAAGTATGGGCATGTTTCTTCGCACATAATTCGTTAAATCGCGGTTTATATGAAGAAAGGGCCACTCTTATTTCGTCTTCCACTATTAACCGTGCGCGATATTTTGTTTAAATAACAGCTAATGTGGAAAATCCTGCGACCCGCGACCCCCTGGTGAATCTTGTACGACCCCCACTTTGGAAACCGCTAGAGTAGGGTATCAAATGAAAGTCCTTAGTACGTGGATTAACGATCAAAATTTTATTTTTGCAAAATAAATTATTTTGATGCGATTTTTGCCAAAATTGTGCAAAAAAAATATGCCCCACACCCTGTAGCCCAGATGGTTTAAACTAAAAATTTGAAAAAATTCTAAGTAATGTACATTGGTGTGAACCGAAATAGTACAACAGGAATTTTTGATCAGATTATGTTTTCGGAAAATAACGCATTTTTTTGTTTTTTTGTTGACGATGTACAAAAGTTATAGTTATGTAACACACTAGAAGGCGTATCCTGGTCAAATGGTTAGCTTACTCGCTTGCTACGCAGCAAACTAGGGTTCACTCCCGGGCAGATGAGACAATTTTATTTTTTGTTTTTTTTTTTCATTTTTATTTTGTTTAAATTATTTTGTCAAAATTCTAGTTATATTTTGGAAAATGTTGCATTTAATTTTTAAGAACATAAATTTAATAACCAATTGGAATTATTGGAATTATATTTTCTATGTGTCATGTATACGAAATCAGAGCGGCGGAGCATATGACTTAAAACAACCAATGGAGGAAGCCTTAGGCGCAATTTTCAAAATCTTAATGAATCTTGCTATATAAAAAAAATACAGCACATATTTAGAAACCTAAATAATAGTATTAGGCATTCGAATTAAAATTTTAACAATTTGTTTTTAAAGCTCTTAGATTAACAGATGATAAATTATTTTTAAAATATCGTTTATTTTACCGTAATTACTTCAAAGCAAAATTTGTCCTACACACTCAGCATGCCGCCTTCACTTATTATATATACTAGCGTCGGCGAATCAACGCAGTTACGTCACACGACGAAACAATCGAATGCAATCGTTTGTTACGTCGTGTGACGTAACTGCGTTGATTCGTCGACGTTAGTATACCTGCGAAACCCTGCAATGTGTGAAAATTCACACTTTTTTAGTTATCAAACGATATAACTATAACTTTACAAGTTTTTTTTTAGGAGTCATTATTAGAAGCAAGATTAGTTTTCAGCAGCTCAATAAATTGCAAAAATTCTTCACTAAGACTTCTAGATCCTCCAGATACGATTTAATAAGTTCTAAAGATTTCTCTTCAAACCCTTTAGGAAATATTTCTGGTATACATAACATGTAATGTGATAGACCTTTATGTAGTCTTATGACGTAGTTGTTTAGCATATATACAACATTAGCAATTGTTATCTGGTATGATTAAAGCGTACTAAATGTCTAATTACAATAAACTCCACGTGGAAGCACTTACTCACAATTACCACTCATAATATGAACAAACATCAAGATCGAGTGACATGTTTTGATAAAGAATATAACATGATAAAATTATAACAATCATGACATTTTTTGTTACCCAAATCGTATGATTTGCAAAAAAAATAATGCGATGTTAATATTTGTACTGAAAAAAAAATATTTATTTAAGTTCCTGATAAAAAAATTAAGAAATATTATAGATGATAAAAAACTTATCTTGGATAAATTGATATAGTTCATTAACTGTTTTTGCTAGATTAATGAAAACGGATTAACTATACACCTATCATGGTGCAATATTACAGTAGTGAGTCCAACTTTGTTAAAAGCCTGGTTGGAAACAAAATATTTATGTAGCTAACTAGCTGACATCAGTGGCGCGCCAACGAATTTTGCCGCCCGAGTGCAAGACTTTATTTACCGCCCCTACGTATGTCGACAATAAAATTTTAAATGTATCTATATAATCTCATATTTTTAAATCCATTTGAAAATTATTATTTGACTGTAAAAATAGAAGAAAAAAAAACATTTTAAATAACATTATTAAACAACGATTGACGAGGCTTTTTGCCGCCCGTGTGCGGTGCACTCCTTGCACCCTCGGGTTGGCGCGCCCCTGGCTGACATATCCGGCGATGCTCGGGAGAAAAATAATAATTTATCAAACATATTTTAATTCGAAAAAATAAATGATTGCTGCACAATCAAAAAATTTAAATTATATCAATGATAGGTTAAATATCAACATACGTTATTTTCGATTTTAGTTATTTAATTTAAGAATGTTTAATTTATAAAAAAAGTTTTATACAGGGTTTTAACAATGTACGATCTCTCATCAATTGGTACGTGTAACGTGTAAACAGCACTCATTCGGCAGTAACGATATTTTTACTTTTAACGGTTGCATTATTGCTTAGGCGGAAATTCTATTGCGCATGTCAAAAACAAATATGAGAAATGATAAGCAAAAGATCTAGTGTAAAAAAAAAAACACACAATATTGAAGGAAAAATTCTATGTTAGTATTTAATATAATCAATACAGTAATAAAAAAAATACAAATAAGCAAAATGCAATTTAAAATTTACTTCAACTAAGCACAACTTTAATTTTTGAACAGTATTGTTAACCCGCCCGCACCCCGCTCTACCGCCTAACGATCAGATCCTACCGTGTAGCGTCTACCAATACACGCATCAGATTAATTTATTTACTATGATATTCTCTCTGTGATTACTTCTGATCTATAAACGATAAGTACATGTGTCATAGGGCTTTTTTCAATAGTAAATACTCTTGCCATTAAAGTAATTTTTCTTCGTAAATCTTTAAAAGTACCAACGATATTCCACGGTAAACTGAGCGTTATAATTTTCGCCGAAAATGAAAACTTATAAATGATAATTGTAAGTTATCTATTGATCTGCGATATATACTCTCGCGGATTTTTTTGTAGTAATTAATTTTGTAGTAATTTTTGTAGTAAAACAGACTATTTTTGAACTTAAATAAAACTATTTTTATCATGTTTTGTAATGCAAATAATAGTGCTACCCCTGACTTCGAAATTCATTTAAATAATAATCAAGTAAAGTGTGAATCCTGCGTGAAATTTCTAGGCTTACACATCGACCAACATTTAACCTGGAAGCAACACTGTGTACAGTTAAGGGTGCGCACAACCGTATGTTTCTTATACAAGACTAACAACCTGAATTAAAATTAGTTCTAATGGTGTTATTCTGAACACAAATTGGTAACTTGAACTGCGCTGTAAATTTCCAAGGCCGGACGTTATAAGAACCTGAAGCCTGCATTATTACCTTCATCGCTCTAAATTACTATTAACACAACCGTTGGCGTTAAGGGTGCGCACAACCGTACAGTTTCTTATACAAGACTAACAACCTGAAATAAAATTAGTAACAATCTATATATCAAAATTTTCAGCGAATTTTTATCTATCTAATAGGATATTTTTAATTGTAAAAAGAACTGTTATGTAATTGTAAATAAACAAATTGCGTTATAGACGCCATCTTGTAAACCATTCGATGCTTATTTGTGTACCATGCGGCAAATTGTAGCTAAAGCTCCATTCTACAAATATATTTCGAGATAATTTGTTTTATTGTGAAAATTACTGATAGTTACTGTACTTGGTAATTTACTTTTGCCGCCATCTCGAATCTGCCGCGATTTTTAATATAGGTACTGCGGGTAAAAATGTTTTATTTTATGTAAAGAATATTTGTACCAAGTGGAATTTCATTATCATCAAGTATAATATATTTCGACGAAGGCTCTAAACTATAAACAATCATGTCGAAAAAAATGTTGACGTATTATTTGAACATTTCTACACAAAACTATATAAATATAAATATTATTTGAAAACCACAAATATATTTAAAAAATTACAGAACATTGTTGTGTGATACCTATTATTAAGTTATTGAGCAATAACTTAATACAATAATTTTTTCTACAATCAAAAATATCCTATTAGATAAATAAAAATTCTGTGCAAAATTTGATGTATAGAATGTCACTAGATTTATTTCAGTTTGTTAGTTTTGTATAAGAAACTAATAATCTCTGGGGGTTGTACGTAGCGTTAATCGCAAAATTAAACACCACCTATTTTCAAATTGGTAATTTAAAATACCTAGTAGACCATAATGACTTTTCATCGACGTATTCAATAAGACGTATTCATCGTTCAAAAAAATAATAATAATTAGATGTATAGCCAACTTGAAATCATACGAATCTTGCAGGTCAGTTTTTAAGTCACTAGCAGTATTAACAGTGCCAGGTATTTATATTCTTGAAATATTAATGCATATATTTATAAATCGATCTCAATTTCTTAAAAATACTCATTATCATAATCATAATACTAGGAGGAGGCAAGATTACTGACTGCCACCGAATAGATATGTCTTGACCCAAAACTCATATGAAAATGTGGGTTTAAAATTATTTAACCTTTTACCTTCCGATATAAAGAATATACCAACAATTCTAAATTTCAAAATGAAAATTTAAAATATATTACTGGGTGGGCCTGTTTATTCGGTTGAAGAATTTTTGAATATAATCAAAAATTTGTGAATTTTCTCAATGGTAGCATAAGATCTTGATTAATAAATTTATTATTTTATGTGTATGTTGTATTTCAATATTTCGTTGTTAGGGTATTTTATAATTTATTTTAATATGTTATCCTAAAATTAAGATGTTTGTAAGATGATAACATAGATTAATTTATTTATTTATTCTTAAATTACACACTTTTGTCAGTCAATTTTTATTAATTTTGCCGTTCATTTATTTTAATTTATTTTAATGTATTGATTATTTTACTATTTTAATTTTATTTTAATTTAATTTAATTTTGTTTTTCTATTGACCTTTATTAATTAATGTTTTATTTAAATGATTTTGACTGTAATAATTTTTTTATAAGTATTTTAGACCTGTATTTTAAGTTATTGACTTCTCATATATCACTGTAATGATCACATGAGCAAAATAAATTATTATTATTATTATTATTATTATTATTATTATTATTATTATTATTATAGTAATATTAAACCTTAAAAGTCTGACATATATATTTTCGATATATCTCTTACAGTTTAGCCGTCGTAACGATTTTAATGTTCCGCACGCAACATTTTTTCCGACTTAATTCCGTCCGTATTCCCTAAAACATATACATCATTTAACAACCGATTATTTTTTAGGTATTTCAAACAATTTTTAATTAGTTTTGTGTATAATGAGGAAAATAAAATTTGTTTATTTAAATATTTTTGTTGTTTTTCAAAATATTCACCTTCATGTTCAATGTACTTTTCCATCTGATGAAATCAATCCTAAAAACACTGGGCCCATCATTCATCTGTTATCTTAGAAACGAGATTTTCGTAGGCTTCGATCGCCTTCAGAGCTACTAAGTTTTAATCCGCGCATTTTATCCTTTATAAAAGGATATAATAAGAAGTCGCAAGGCGCTTAGTCGGGACTGTAACACGGATGAGTAATTTCTTCCACTCCTGAAGCGGTTAGGCTCGATAGTCTTAACTGCGATATGTGGTCGTGCCTTATCATGATGATCTCTTATTATCTCTTTGTCGCTTTTCGCGTGCTTTTTGGAACACATCCGGCAAACAAATTGTGGTACACTATTCAGCACTGACTGTACGACAATGGTCCAAAGGAACGATGGCAATATGACCCGTACGTCCAAAGAATGAAGCAACCATTTTATTGCCAGTTCCCTGTGTAGATTTCACTTTGATTAGTTTGTCTTCTTCTGGGAAGATCCACTAATCTATCGTCTAATCTAACTAATCTATCGTATAGACTGGTCTACTTTCTAGTTCATAGCAGTAAATCCATGTTTCTTCACCTGTTACTATGTCGTTAACAGCTTTTGACTGGCCTCTGTTAAATTAAATGAACATTTTTTGCTCCCCTCCCAAAGCGCCTTTTTTTGAACATCAGTTAACTGGTGTGGTATCACCAAGCACAAAGCTTCCTGATGGCCAGATATTCTTGTATTGATTGTATTGATTCGAGTCATGGATATACCCAAGGATATTCCAATATCCCTAAGTGCAGTGGTTATCCACCTCCAACATATTCCAGATAGCGTCGATAGTTTTCGGAATGAAAACACTAACAAGACGTCCTTCACGATGTTCGTCTTTGAGAAAATTCCTCCCATGCTGGTACTCGTTGAACCACCATTCTACAGGAGTCAAGGATGGTGCTTCAGCGCCAAAAAATCACTTTAATTTTTGGGAACATTGTTATCGAGTTATGCCATCTTTAAAATCACAAAACATCATGGCTCGAAAATGTTCGCTGTTAGTTCAATTTTTAACAGAAATGTTTTTTTTTTTTTAAATATATGGAGTAAAGGACTTCAAAGAATTGTTTCCATTGGGTACGGTTTGGCGCTAATCCTCTAATCTGGTTCCAGATTCTTCCGTACGCATTACCCTCCTTCTGTATAGAACGTCACCAGGTTAGTTTGGGTCTTCCAATGCGGCTCTTGTCCTGCGGGTTCCAGTGCAAAGCTTGCTTTGCAGTATTGTCCGGTTCTCGCCTACGAGTATGACCAATCTACTTCCATTTGCGTTTCTAGATTTCTTGTCGGTTCTCTGTTTGTTTAGTGAGCTGCCATAACTCTATATTAGTGATGCTATCTGGCCTGTGAATGTCTACTGTAATTCGCAAACATCGTAATATAATAATTAACAAGTGTCTGCATGTGGTGTCGGTAACATTGTGACGTCAATTTTTCCTAAGGTTCTCGTGATTGGCTAACTGGTGAAATACTGTCCCGTGATTCGCTGACCTGATATTGTTTCGATAAATTAAAAAAAAAAGGTTGCCCAAGTAAATACAGTCCCGTAATTTTTAACGGGTAAAACAACCTAGCTTATTAATAATTTCTTGTAATTTGCTGGTCACAGTTTCTTTAATTCGCCAAGTCTCACATGCGTACAAGAGGACTTTTTTTATTGCCATTACTACTAAGGAAATTAACCAGGACAATTGAAGGAGGAAGTGGATGAAGGTGTTACGTTACAAATTTTAAGTTCCGAGTTAATTAACATTTAGTAAGTTATTGTGTTTTTTATTTTCCGCCATCTCTCCTCTTGTTCCAGTTCCTAATAAACTCCCGAATAGTTATTAGACACATAATATATTTATGAAGCTAATAAATTTATTGGTGATTTCCAACTTACAAAATCCCTCTAATAGTTTATTAGCAACATAATTTTTTGTTTTTGTATTGGTATTTCTTATGAAGATAGTAACACGGTGCAAGAGGGATAGAGCTATACGTAAATTTGTAGAGCTAAAGTGAGATGAAATTTTGACACTGAATATTTTGACATTAAATATTTTGACAATAAATAGTTTGACTTTACATTCAATGACATTTATATTTTTTGTGTTACTGTTAAAATGACAATTAAACGGCGTTCAACAAATTTTAACACAGAAAAAGAGGACAATATAGATAGAAGAGAAGTTAACAAAAATAGCATTTTATAATACAAAAGTGACTGAAAATAAGAAGACAGCCATATTTTGCTTTATTTTACATTCCTTAAACAATATGAATTAAACATATCAGTAATTTTCAGCCACACATCTTTATTATTCTGCCAATAATTGCGTCTGTCTTCTTATTTTCTATCATTTTTATATAAATACTAATGCTTAAAGTATTGTTTGTAATGTGTTGTAATCGTAATTGAAATAAATATATATATAAAAATAAAAGACAATGTTTATTTAAAAATATATATTTATATATTGTTCTTTATATATCACATTTACAATAAATGCCCAAAATCTTCTAAAAACGGTTGTCCATAATTTATAAATTTATCCAAACAGATCGTCGATTTCGTCAAAATACAACTAAAATGTATATAAAACACTAAAATCACCATTATAGAAATGTTTAAAAACTACACATTCGTATATTCTTTTAAAATTATACTGTTTTTCAATTAAAATTGAAATATTAACACATTTTGCGAACTTGTTTTTGGTTATATGTCACTTTATTAAGCCTATTTATTAGCAACCTAATAACTATTTCGGGGTGGAACTGTCGGAAAAAAAAATATGTTGCTAATAAACTGTCCAATAAGTTTATTAGCAACTGGAACTCTGGGCCCTATGAGAATTAGATTTTTTCCACAAATTACTGCATTTTTTCTTCTTTCGCTACTGTGTGATACCTAAAAAAAACTACTTACGGTCATTGTACAAAACATCTTTATCTATGTGTATCTTCCAAAATATAGATAATTGGAAACTGAATGTTGTGGTTAAGATAAAAGAGTCTTATACAACCTCATTCCAACGAATATTGCAAAATTTAAAAAAATGCTACCTAACGTCTTCATCCACTTGCCCCTTCAATTGTTATTTTTCGTGTTGAAAATTCCATTCCATACAGGATTCGAACCCACGACCTTAACAACGCAGAGCCGTTAGTTCCAATACGCTAATCCAACAGGACTTTTAACATTGCTGTTAAAAATGCGCAGTTTGGTCTTTCGAGACAAAATTAGTTATTTAAATGCGTGCTAAAAAATCTACATAATTTATTTAAATGATTACTTGACACAAACTAACAAAAAAATAAGAACAATTCAAAAACAACTTGTCGAATCCAACATCTGTCAACCAACGGCTAAACTGCATCGGCGACAATTGCTTAGGGCCCCGTATTTGCCGGGACGCCACACTCGCACAATACACAACACAAAATGGTTAATGAAATAGTCATAGTCCGGGAGGCAGCGTTGCATTTTTTATGGTCTTTTCCTCCCGCTTAATTATTTTTTTTTTGTAATGACTTTAGATATAGCGCATAATCGAAACAAGCGTCTGCCGCCAGAATCGTGGTGGAACTGGTCGTGAGAAAATGCACATCTTGTAAAAAAAAATATCTAAAAGTCATTTCAAGCCACTTGAAAATTTGCACAGTTATTGTTTAAGTGATAATAATAATAATAATAATAATAATAATAATAATAATAATAAAAGTCAGCTGCGTGCGTAGTGGGGGATTATACGTCAGTCGCTTGAATAAACCTGTCATAAAAAAAAATGATGTAAAGTAATTTTAAATTCAATGAAACTTATACATCGAACTTATTATATAACTAAGTTATTACCCGTCAACAATGACGGATTTATAATATAAAAATTTCAATTGTTTGTATGTCAAATACACATACAAACAATTGAAATTTTTATTTTTTAACGTATCTTAATTTCATCGCCGGTCAGCGAATCACGGAACAGGATTTCACCCGTTAGCCAATCACGGGAGAGGGTGTCAACTGTCAGCCAATCAAGAGACAGGGTGTCCCCAGTTAGCCAATCATGAGAACCTTAGGAAAAATTGACGTCATAATGTTACCGACACTACATACAGACACTTGCTAATTATATTTATTAGTTAGATTATTTATTCCAACTTTTTAAGATGGGAAAATGATTCATTTTTACTCAGTACATTACATTTATATTGTTAAAACTAAAAATAATTTGAGACGTTAATTTATGCCTACGAAACCCTAGACATTTATGTATGTAATTATATTCGTATATTCTTAGAGAATAAATCTGCAAAATATTGTTCATATCGGTCAAAGGATATAAAAGTGTCTAAAGTTTCTTTTTTATACCTAAGAAATCTTAGATATTTCTATATATTCGTAGATTCTTAGAGAATAAATCTGCCAAATATTGTTCATATCGGTTAAAAGATATAGGTGTGTCTAAAGTTTCTTTTATGCCTACGAAACCCTGAACATTTCTATATGTAATTTTACCCGCAGTTTCTTAGAGAATAAATCTGCAAAATATTTTTCATATCGATCATAGGATATAGGAGTGTCTAGAGTTTCTTGTTTATGCCTACGAAACCCTAGACGTTTCTGTAAATAATTATATTTGACGATTCTTAGAAAATAAATCTGCAAAATATTGTTCATATCAGTCAAAGAATGTAGGAGTGTCTAGAGTTTATTGTGTATGCCTACGAAATCCTAAACATTTCTATACGTTATTTTATCCGCAGAACCTTAAGAAATAATCTCAAGAGTCCTCAGTTAACCAATCACAAGAACCTTAGGAAAAATGACGTCACAGTGTTACCCAGATCACAAACACACACTAGCTAATTATATATGCACGATTAGAATAATAAAAACAACAATCAGCTGTTTGCACAATGGTGCTAAGACCGTCAGCTGAGGGATTATAATTGCTGAGCGGGCATTTTGCCTAAGCATTTTATAATGTAATCAATGATGTAAATGACGATCTTTACCCCGTTATGTCGGCTGTTGACGATCATTTTTTAGGGTTTTGTAGGTATGACCAAAAAACCCTTATACCGTCATTTTGTCGTCTGTCTGTCTGTCTGTCTGTCTGTTCGGTAAAAATTGTAGCCAAACGGCTAAACCTAGAGAGTTGAAATTTGGGATGCTTATACAACTCTTTGACCCGCACATAGGAAAAATACTAAAATATCTAAAAAACATATCCCCCTAAAAATATAAACAAATATGTGCTCATCGAAAAAAAAAAATATTTTTTTATAATTCTGAGTAGGGTATCAAATGAAAGCCCTTGGTACGTGGATTAGCGATCAAATTTTTATTTTTGCAAAATAAATTATTTTGAAGCGATTTTTGCCAAAATTGTGCAAAAAAATTTTTGTCCCACACCCTGTAGCCCAGATGGTTTAAACTAAAAATCTGAAAAAATTCTAAGTAATGTACATTGGTGTGAACCGGAATAGTTCAACAGTAATTTTTGATCAGATTAGGTTTTTGGAAAAAAAACGCATTTTTTTGTGATTTTTGGCTAATAATGTACACAAGTTATAGCTTTGTAACAAGCAACACTCTAACGTATGTGCTGGTCTAGTGGTATTTGACGCTGACTTTTCACCCATGTAACCCGATCCGATAAGGGATCGAACCCTGGAGAAGAGACTATATATATATATTTTTTTTTAATTTCTATATTGTTTAAATTATTTTTTCAAAATTCTAATTATATTTTGGCAAATGTTGCATTTAATTTTTAAAAGCGTAAATTTAATAGCCAGTGGAAATTGTTTAAATTATAATTTAATTCTGTTTCAATGTACACGAAATCAGAGGGGCGGAACTTATAACAACCAATGGAAGCCATAGGCGCAATTTTTAAAATTCTTAATGAACCTTGCTATATAAAAAAAATACTGCACATATTTAGAAACCTAAATAATGGTATTAGGCGTTCGAATTAAAATTAACAAAAAAAATATTTTAATATAAAATTTGTTTTCGCATCCAAAATAATCATCATTCACTTAGTAAATACCTGCAAAACCCTAAAATGTGTGAAAATTCACACTTCACATCAATTTTATTTAATATGTAAACTATTCATTATAAAAATTTCAAGTGGTTTGAAATCAATTAAGCTATAATTTCATTGTCATTGTCAAAAAATTGATTAAAACCACCAATACCAACACAACTGACTCTTAGATCATCAACTTACTACCTGAAAGGAATAATTTCCAGTAGGAATCAATCGGGATGAAAGGACCAGATCACTTGCAACGCTGCCTCCCGTACTATCACCGCTCACTTGCACAAGGCCCCTTAAATATGAAAGTCAGTCAGTGCTCATTTGCACAGGGCTCCGTTAAGTTTGCGGCCACCTTTGTTGAGGCCCAGCACAGGGAACATCGTTTGCTCTGCCCTTGGACTGACTGGTCAGATAAATAATAATTAAAATTCTATGTATTAACTGAACAGATGTTTTATATTAAAGAGCTCCTCCGCATATTATAAAGTATCAAGAAAGCAGAAGTTGAAAGAGTACACCACTAACGACGCGGTTTTTAATTTCGCGTATCAAATAAAAGAAGTGTTATGTTTATCATCTTTAATGAAAAAAATTAATGATATACTTGATATTTATATACGAGAGGTCTTTCAAGTTGTAATTATTGCAAACTTTGAACTTTATTCTTATTGATATATTACACTCTGAGCACTCAATAAAGAGACAAAACTATACGCTGAATAAAGCAATGAATATTCCAGCGAAACTCTCATTGATTGTCCAAAGGATCCTCCAATATTTTGGACACGTAGCTCAAAATAACCTCAACAACTTGGGACTTGAACAAAAAAATTTCATTTAAAGATAGGAATGGACATGTCGTAGCTCAGTGGTCGGTGAATTTTTTTGAGCACTACACCAATATATATTTGTGTATAACGATATTGCCCCCTAGAGTTAAAAGTGAGGAAAAAGTGCTTTTAAAATTGAGGCATATGCTATAGGGATTTGCAGGTAAGCACCCTACCATCTGGTGAGCGTTTCATGAACTTGTGTACATCATATAACATTTCGTTTTGTGTATTGGTTTTGTATGAAGTTTGTTTTTAAAGTTTTATTATAATCATTGAAAAATGTACAATACATATTGTTGTGTGCCTATGTGCAATTCATTGAAAAGAAGAAACCCGGAAATATCGTTTCATTTGTTTCCACTAATATCAGACACCGTATGGTTCGAAACAAAATTGGGAAAGCAAGAGGTTAGGAATCGACGCGATGTTTAGATAAACAATTTAAAAATTGGAAAAAAAGTGAGCCCTTGTCAGTGATGGGCGCGTAAGTTACATGATGTAAGTTACCTCATTGTTGACGCGTAAACAATTGGTGTAAAGTAAACACAAAAACTCTTGTAAACAATGTAAACAACGTAAACAATGTAAACAATGATTTAGACATGCGCACTTATATTGAATTACAGAACCCCATTATCGACACATTTTATAAATAATAGAATTTTAAAAGAAAAAGTAAGTATATTATATAAAATTTGAACAAGCCAATATATATATTAATAAAAATCAAATATGTATCATTATATAGGTGTTACAAGTTAGTAAATATGAATATGAAAAATAAAAAAAAAATGTCTAAGAATATTAGTCTCTATTTCTTAATAACAAAATTCATTAAATTTCACCTTTAAGATATTTTTAATTCCTGTTTGTTTAATTAAACAAAACCTATTTTTTCATAGCTATTCCTTCGGGTTCTTATTTATATAGAAGTACTTGTTCATTCAGTTCTCTATTATTGATATTAAATAACTAAAACTAACCTCATTATTTGACAGTTTACCTTACAGTTTACATAGTTTACCTTGTTTACATTGTTGACAAGTTCACCAATTGTTTACATAAATTTACACGTAAACGTAAACAATTAAAGTTTACGTGTAAACGCCCATCACTGGCCCTTGTATCAAAGTTTGCTCATTACATTTTAATGATAGTGACTACAAAAAATATTTTCAATTTTGTATTTATTATCGCATATCTTAAAAATTCCTGTTATTGTGTGTGGGTTTGTAATGCACAAGTTTGTAGGCATAATGCATAAATCTTTATGAACTCTCTGTTTTTTTCAGTGACTCCACACAATATTATATGCCCAGCATTGTAGGTTTCTACCCCTTGGTAAACAACACGGGAATTATTATTTCCCCCAATATAGTTAAAATAATCGACAATGGAAAACCGCCATAACTTAAAACCAGATCACAAAATGTAGTATTTTAGATGTTTACAAGTAATGTCACTTCACAA
Organism: Liopterus haemorrhoidalis; assembly: GCA_963971575.1. Classification (NCBI taxonomy): domain Eukaryota; kingdom Metazoa; phylum Arthropoda; class Insecta; order Coleoptera; family Dytiscidae; genus Liopterus; species Liopterus haemorrhoidalis. The sequence continues at coordinate 20,748,492 of OZ020624.1, forward strand.
AATCAGAAAATCCCAAACAATTATTTATTTTTTGTCGTTTTTTGATACACTTTTCGCTATTATTTACTAGTAAATGTCAAGTGGTATCTGATTTAGAATGGTTTCAAAAAAATCCGCGTGGCGCTACGATCTTAAAATTTTTCCCCTATAGGTAAATCTTTTTAAGATTGCAGCACCCTAGTGGCAAAACTCGAACTACTCTAATACAACTTTTTAATGTACGGACTTATCGTAATCTGATGGAATTTAATTATATTTTTATGGCTTGATTTGTATTTCGTTATATTTTAATTTCACTAATAATAACGAGAAATTCGATCAATATAAGAGAAAGTCAATGGATCTGGAAAATATAATTAAAAGTTTAAAATATAATACATATTGTTTAAAAAACATGGTTATTATTTATTGTTATATAAATAATATATATTGTTTAATGAGTATTATGGATAATTACAAATGGGAATGGCTGTATTACATGTAGCTCTTTGCTATATTATAATGTATTGTTCACTAAATGAAAATAATTTAATACAAAAAAAAAAAAAAAATACTCAGAATAGGCCGATTTTTTTGCATCATTGCATTTTTTTTTTTTTTAATTTGTTGTGTTATCAAAAGAAAGCTCTTAAGATGGAGATTAAGTGACGGAAAGTAGTTCTTTAAAATTTCTTTATTTTACACATTTTTTTCCAAAAAATCTTTAGTCTCACTCTCCTATAATCCAGGGGGAGTAATCTAAAAGTCTAAAAAAATTCTAAGTAAAACACTTTAATGTGAACCGGTGAACCACAAGAATTTTTGATAACTATTTCAAAAGTTATCGAATTTTTTGCATCTCCGTGCTTACAATATTTATCTGACTGACTAGAGAACTGGATAGCTATATTTAACTACAGAAACTTACAAGCGTAAGTCTCTGGATGGAAGTACGTAGATATTCTTATCTTATCTTAAGTTATCGAAATTTTTAATTTTTTTATCAGATTTCGTTTTTGAAAAATGTTGCAGTTTTTGTGTTATTGACAAAATTAATTATTTTTTTAATTCATGGCTAAATTATGGTTAATAATGTTTTTATTTTTGTATTTATGGCTAAGGTAGTGTTTGTCTTTTTAATATTAAAAATATAATAACAAATTTTTAACAACTGAGAACCGAGTTCATGTGTGTAGAGTGTAGAGTTCAATAAGCCCCGCCTACCATTATACATCGTGATGCAAGCTATTGTTTGAAATACTTTAGTTTTTTGTTTTTAATTTATCAAAGAAGAATAAATCATTTATAGTGTTGAAATACTTATAAATCAAATAATACATTGTGAATAGTACGAAATACGTTTCTGAAATTGAAAAAAAAAATAATAATAATAATCATTTATCATATTCTTATTAATTTATTGAAGACTTAAATACAGAACAAATGCAGAAAAAACACTGGAATTGTTTAATTTAAATTTTATTGTGACGAAATTTGCGCAAAATTTTTAAAATACTGTTTAAATAAATTAAATGCTTAGTACTCAAATAACGAACAAAAATAGATATAAACAAACTGATGGTATTGAATGATTATAGAACAAATATTCCTAGACATCCAGCATTATATAGGCTTCTTACACTTATTAAATACCTACAAAACCCTGAAATATGTAATAATTCACACTTCACATACATTTTTTATTTAAAATTTGTATTTGTATTGAGAGGTCCAGAAATCTTTCATTTACGTACCATCATGGATTGTTTCAGTTATCACCAGTGGTACGCGTACAACAGGTTGAGAACTGCTGTTCTAACTATTTATTAAACAATCCCCAGTTTCATATTGACTACAAATCTTACATATTTATGGATTTTAATATATACCCACAATCACTTACTAAACAGTCATTTGTGTTAGGCACAAATAGCCATCGTTGCTGTGGGCCAAAAATTTTAACTAACTAACTAACACTTAGTTAATACCTACAAAACCCTGAAATGTGTGAAAATACACACTACACATCAATGTTTTTAATGTTTGGCAGCACACCACTATGTAACCCTCATCTTTAAAAGGTTAGTGACTTTTGAAACCCACAATTTGTTATAACTTACTAAATATCTACAAAACCCTGAAATGTGTGAAAATAAACACTAAACATCAATGTTTTAAATGTTTGGCAGCACACCACTATGTAACTCTCATCTTTAAAAGGTTGGTGACTTTTGAAACCCACAATTTGTTATAACTTACTAAATACCTACAAAACCCTGAAATGTGTGAAAATTCGCACTACACATCAATTTTTTAAATGTTTGGCAGATCACTACTGTATGTAACCCTCATCTTTAAAAGGTTGGTGACCTCTGAAACTAGCAATCTATTCGTAAATAAGGGTACAATCACCATCCGATAGAAATTTCTTTGTACCTGCCTCCGGACAAAATACACCGGCATTTTGACCGTCAAAAAATTCATCGTGAAAAGAGCCACAACCTTCTCCCTTCCTACCATCCTAATACAAAAGAGATACACCGCTATAGCTCCAGTTTGACATAAACCATGACGGCAGTTCTGGCCGTGAATCCAAAGGGGTCAAGCCAACATGGCAACTAAATTAAAAAGATAAACTTCGCAATTCTAATCCCCCACTTAATTTCAATTTCAACATATCAATTAGTTTAGTATACTATCTAACTTCAAACGTACAACACGTGTTTAGCAGTGTAAACATTAGTGAATCTATAACAATGAGTAAAGTTGAAAGGCGAAGCAAGAAGCGAAGCAAGAATTGTATGTATCTAGTGAAATGTGAATTATAATGCATTGTTGTCAAATGGTGTTTATACATGGTTGCTAATGTTCAATTGAAACTAATTTAGTGCGACGATAGGTTTAATTGGATGGCATTTTAAAAGAATTACTGCTATTTAAGTTGCATCAAGTTTATAGTGATTTTTAAGAGACTCGACCTTACAGAATCAACTGTAATAAATAATAACGAATTAAATAACACTGAATCAATGAATAGTTTATGGTCTTAACATATATTTTTGTTTGATTTTGATGAATTGAATATTGTGGTTATACACGGAATAACAGTCTGGTAATGACAGATGTTTCAACATCTTCCACGAACGGTTTGCGGCCTATTCTTAAGGAAGCGCACAACCGTCTATAGTGCGTTCGAAGGTGAGTTTGCAGTACAGGGCATATGGAGTAGTTCTTTTTCATACTCTCTAATGGGTTTACAGAATGACGCTATCCTTTTCTTGCTAGTCGACGTTGCTAGCTCTAAAACGCGCTGATCTGTGAAGACGCAGTATTCTACAAATGGCCATTTGTTTTTGTTGAGTGTTATTTTGGGTTTTATTAAGAGTTGATTTTTGTAAATAATACGAGTTTTTCATATTATTATAATTTACACATTTGACACTTTTACAACATTTGGCAACGCCGCTCCCATTTGCCATAAGAGCTATACTGCAAACTCACCTTCGAACGCACTATAGTTCTCAACTTTTTTATGCAAAACTGACAATTTAAAATAAAACAATCTATACATCAAAATTTGCAGCGAATTTATATCTATCTAATAGGATATTATTAATTGTAAAAAAGCAGCTGTGGCCACCACAGGACCGACCGCCATCACAAAGTACTTGTATAAAATACTTTCTAGCAACAGAATAGAAATAACTCGGCCTAATATTTTTAAACAGAGATATTATTTATCATAACAATGGAAACGTTACATATAAGTATGAAAAAATAGATAATTAGAAAAAATTAGTTAGTTTTATCAAAAAATGTCTCAAATAAAAGTTGTTAGTTATTGCTTTTATAGCAACTTTTGTTACATAATTTTTTTCCAAATATTTTTCTGTTAAATATTCACAAAAATCTTAAAATAGACACGAGTAAACTCCCATTTCTAGTCAACCGATTTTTACCAGAAGTTCATCAGCTTAAATATGAAGTTCCTTAAAAATCCTTTTAGCCGAATTTGCTCTGCACGTATACACAGACAGACAGATTTCGTGGAGATCCATCGAAATGTCAAAATCGGCATGGTCGCAATAATTTCACATGGAAAACATTGTTAAAATGGTCCCTTAATGCGGCAACTTTGGTCTAATTTAACTGACCTCGTATCTCTTACAATTCTCGATATCCCCATACTTAACAAGTTATTTGGGATACCTGTATAATTTAATTAATGTAATTTAATTCTATATCTTGTAATTTTTCCCCACATTTTATTTTTTATACTTTTTTGCAAGATTGCACAAATGTAAATAAGATATGGTGTTATGTATACATAACAAGTTGTCAAGGTATGTACTTTGCATAATATATTTTTTAAATAAATACCTATGTATTTTTTTTTGTTAATTGCGGTTTTTAATCATTATTTGATACATATTTAAGTTTATAGGAATAAGCGTTTTTAGGATTTTAATGTAATTCAGTGTTTCTCAACCTGTCCAGGTGAATTTTGATATCGTCCACAGATGCGAAATTTTTTACGTTAAGGGAATTTTGTGGAACGCAGAACAAATGGTAGTTGGATGGTGCGATGTCTGGACATATGATCCGACTACCATTTGTTCTGCTCTCTACAAAATTTCCTCAACGGAAAAAATTTCGCATCTTTAGATAATATCAAAATTCACCTCTATAGATTTTTCGAGAGCAAAGACGGAACCTTCTGGAGAGATGGCATTATGAATTTTCCTGAGCGTTTGTCCAAAGTGATATTCCCACAAAAAGAAGACAAAAGCTTAATCTGATTTTGTGAATAAATGTTAATACCTTCATTTAACAAAATCTATTCACGCAAACCTACTTAAATACTAGTATACCTGCTACAACCTCAATAATATCTGCAGGAATTGTAGTCTTTCTACATCACCTGTGATGGGCAAATACAACACTGTTCTTGCGAAATGAACATGTGAAGAATGATATTATTATATACGGTCTTTCTAGTCCATGTGGATAAATACGCGTTGCATCTACGAAGTATTCCTATTTTTTTTTTTTATATATTGCGCTGCACATGTACTTTATATATTCCTTGAATTTTAAATTATTGTGTATTCTTATTCCTAAATATTTAATTTTATCAATAAATTATAAATTAACACCTTCAATTAAAACATTAAAATAATTTTTCTTACAGGTTTGCAATAATTACTTGTTTCCTAATGTCATACCTTCAGTTTTATCTATACCGAATTTTAACTTATATCAGCATACAGTTATATAAACATATCCTTTCTACATCTTTGTTTAATTTATTCTGAATATTCTGCGGATCGCGACCAGATAAATTGACAATGGTATCATCCGCGAACATATGGAACTTACAATGTTGTATCACTTGTTCTATATCATTTATATAACACATAAACAATATGGGACCCAGAATACTTCCTTGTGGTACCACCTCCACTTTATATTTATCATAGCGAAACAACTGTGGTCCTTTTTAAGCTAATTTAATCAAGATTATATATTTTATGATGACAATTTATGTGTACTACTGTACATTTTTACAACTAGTCAGTCAACTTTGCACACTGCAAAAAAACATTAAATATTTTACATAAGTCATCAGTTAACGTTCGTTTGGTCACAAAAAAACATACTTAAACACGTTTTTATTTATTATTTAAATACTATGAAACATTACACTATAATACGAACTCCTGTACCTGTAGTTTCGGACATTTCGAAATTTTATGATAATTGATTACCTTTTTAGGGTTTTGTAGGTATGACCAAAAAACCCTTATACCGTCATTTTGTCGTCTGTCTGTCTGTCTGTCTGTCTGTTCGGTAAAAATTGTAGCCAAACGGCTAAACCTAGAGAGTTGAAATTTGGCATGCTTATACAACTCTTTGACCCGCACATAGGAAAAATACTAAAACATCTAAAAAACATATCCCCCTAAAAATATAAACAAATATGTGTTCATCGAAAAAAAAAATATTTTTTTTAAATTCTGAGTAGGGTATCAAATGAAAGCCCTTAGTACGTGGATTAACGATCAAATTTTAATTTTTGCAAAATAAATTATTTTGAAGCGATTTTTGCCAAAATTGTGCAAAAAAAATTTTGTCCCACACCCTGTAGCCCAGATGGTTTAAACTAAAAATCTGAAAAAATTCTAAGTAATGTACATTGGTGTGAACCGGAATAGTACAACAGGAATTTTTGATCAGATTATGTTTTTGGAACAAAAAGCGTTTTTTGTTTTTTTGCTAATAATGTTATAGTTATATAGACGCTAAACAGTAACGTGTTTCTTGGTGCAGTGGCTAAGATACTTGCATTCTTCCCGAGAAATTGAGTTCGAATCCTACGAGAGGAGACAATATTATTTTTTATTTATTTTTTTTGCATTTTTATATTGTTTAAATTATTATTTCAAATTTCTAGTTATATTTTGGGAATTGTTGCATTTAATTTTTAAAAGCGTAAATTTAATAACCAGTGTACACGAATGAGTTTCGTGTACAGAATGTACACGAAATCAAAGGGGAGGAGCTATGACTAAAAACAACCAATGGAAGCCATAGGCGCAATTTTCAAAATCTTAATGAACCTTGATATATAAAAAAATACTGCACATCTTTAGAAACTTAAATAATGGTAATAGGCATTTGAATTAAAATTCATAAAAAAATATTTTGACATAAAATTTGTTTTGGCATCCCAAATAATCATCATTCACTTACTAAATACCTGCAAAACCCTGAAATGTGTGAAAATTCACACTTCACATCAATTTTTTAAGGTGAGTCTAGGCGAAAGCCTAGGGGCGCCCGCAGGACGCAAATTACGACTTTAATGTACATATATGTAGCATGTAAAATAGATATTTGTGTACCATGGCCAATAAGTAGATTTTTTTCTGAAAATTTCTTGAAATTCAAACAGATGAGGACGAAAAAGATCTTTTTGATAAAGGTGCACATTATACTTTTTTGGCAACCAAAAGTAATTTTTATTAGAAGAATTAAATTTATTTATTTAAGTGATACATGGCATTTTGATTCAATGTTTTCGTATTTTATACTAGCTAAAATTAAGATATAAAAACTGACCTTGCCAGACCCGGAAATTAGTATATACCTTATAATTTTATTTATGTAGCATTTTGTAAATAATCATTTGTAGAATTACTTTACCGTTATAACAACATAACATTTTTTTGCAAATATGAATATAACGTTATCACCAGCATATGGTATATAAATTCAAAAACGTGTCTGAAAACATCATTTAAATACCAGAAAAATCTATTTTTTATCTGTTATGGTACAATAATTCATGCTAAATATTTAAAAATGTGTGTAAAATAATTAACCCGTTTCAAGGTTATTCTAGTTAAGTATAGTGAAAGCCATTACTTAGTAATTTAGATTATTGAAAGTATTGAACTCAGTGGTGATATTTTTCATACTCAATCATTTAATTAAATACTGCATATTTTGACCTATGATAACCTCGAATTCTTCACTCAAAGATCAAAAGTTACTCAAATAGCATTTAAGAAATCCATTTTGATATGTGGCTTCAACATGACTTTAATTGCTATTCTTAGGTGCTGTAGGGATAATTCGGTTCAAGTAAATAGAAGTAAAGTATCAATACTTTTGATTCACTACGAAGGTATCGATATTTTTCTGTTGATACTAAGTAGGTATCGAAAAAAAAATACTCGTATGGAACCACAAAGTATCGAATGCTTCCACATGTTATTAACAGAAGGCAGCACTAAACGTATTTAAACACTAGCGACAAAAGGTGCGTTCGGCATAACTGTGCAGTGTTAACTCTGTGTCGTGCAAGTTTTTTGTCACGTGACCACTGTGCATACTGTGCAAGAAAGTCAAAGACGAACGCTTTGTTCAGATTGTGCAGTTATTCTTGTTATTCTAACCCTTTTTTTTGTAAACAAATAAATAATATGGGTTTGATTACATGAAGTCTGTCTCCTGCTACTTGTTTTGTACGATATTATAAAAATGACGTATGAAGGTTTTGGGATGCTTTTAAGTAATATAAAAGAAAATTTATTTGATGAGGAAGACAATTCGGAAGAATTTTCCAAACCAGAAAATATTTTGGAAAAAGTGTTTGAATATGCAGACAGTACTGTTCCAAACATGACAACAAATCAATTTAAAGTACATTTCCGCTTGTATCCAGAAATTTTTGAGTCTTTTTGAGTGTATTTACATGTTCCATCATGAAGTTCATGTCTGTACTATTTATTTTGCAAATGCTGCAGGCATAAACAATGATATCTCGATTGTTTTCACTCATATTGTTTTGTAGAAATAATAACTTACATTTTTACCGCGAAAAACACTATTGCACAGATTGCCGCACGATCTGAACTTGTGACGATTGTGCAACACAAACTGCACTGCAATATTTGCCGAACGATCTTCGTGCAGCACAGAGCACACAAAAACTTGCCGAACGTTTCTTGTGTAAATTATGCAGAATGCGTACATTATTAGCTTATGCCGAACGCATCTAAAGAATATTACTGTTTTCCACTTTTTTTATATAAAAATCGTTACCAAGGGGTAAGAAAGGGTGATAGTTAATGAATAGATGTTTAAGACAATAAGCGTGATCAGTATTTTCACATGAAAATCAATATAAATAATAAATCAATTTTAACAGATACCGTGTTTCTCGTTGCTGCATTACGCAGAGCATAGCGCTTCAATTTCGCGACTAAAACCCCTGCAGAATTAGTATCGTTCAACAGATTTTGTCGCAATTAGTCTTAAATGATTCATCAAGTTGTGTAGATATCAGAAAAAATATTAAGGATAAGTTAGAAGTATCAGTTTCCGGAGGAGTGGAAAAGTTTTCAATAAAACCTAGAATTTGTCGATTTTTCTAAATTTGAAACTCGATGCGGCACATATTAACGTAATCCGATGAAGCTGAAATTTTGCACATTTTAGTACTTCATATAAACGCTACGTACAACCCCCAGAGATTTTAGTTTCTTATACAAAACTAACAATCTGAAATAAAATTAGTGACAATCTATACATCAAATTTTGCACAGAATTTTTATCTATCTAATAAGATATTTTTGATTGTCGAACAAATTATTGTAAAAATGTTATTGCTCAATAACTTAATAATGGGTATCACACAACAATGTTCTGTAATTTTTTAAATATATTTGTAAGTTTCAAATAATTTTTATATTTATATAGTTTTGTGTAGAAATGTTCAAATAATACGTCAAATTTTTTTTCGACATGATTGTTTATAGTTTAGAGCCTTCGTCGAAAAATATTATACTTGATGATAATGAAATGCCACTTGGTACAAGTATTCTTTACATAAAATTAATCATTTTTATACGCAGTACCTATATTAAGAACCGCGGCAGATTCGAGATAGCGGCAAAAGTAGATTACCAAGTACAGTAACTATAACTAATTTTCACAATAGAACAAATTATCTCCAAACATATTTGTAGAATGGAGCTTTAGCTACAATTTGCCGTATGGTACACAAATATGCGTCGAATGGTTTACAAGATGGCGTCTATAACGCAATTTGTTTATTTACAATTACATGACAGTTCTTTTTAAATTTAAAAATATCCTATTAGATAGATAAAAATTCGCTGAAAATTTTGATATATAGATTGTTATTAATTTTATTTCAGGTTGTTAGTCTAGTATAAGAAACTGTACGGTTGTGCGCACCCTTAAGGCACAAACGGGGGATCCTGTATGAAAAAAATAATAAAAAACAAGGACCATCCTTATGTCCATACTTCTTTACGATTTCTAGACTTACTAACAACGTGGAAAGGATATTAAGGAACAACCGACTACGAAATAAAAAGAGTAAATGCGTCAACAATTAAATCTATAACATTGAGGAACAATTATAAAAACGTCTCATGCAGTAAATTAAAACACCAAAAAAATTCTGTCGGATGTTCCGAACTTCAAAAAATGTGATAGTCTTGCAACTGATGATTAAGCATTTAACATAATGTGATTTTTATACTTTAATATATATATATATATATATATATATATATACATGTTTTATTTACTTATTTATATAAGTATTGGAGCTGATGGTGGCAGAACTTTGATTTGATTATTAGTTCCCTATGGATTAATTCTCTTTTTTTGTTGTAGTTGACAAAATGACAGCCTATGAGCTGATGGAGGAAGACTCCACTTCATCAGCGGATTCAACACCAACTCATTCAGCCCATGCCACATCTGGACAGTCATCCCAACAGAACCCATCTCTTCTCTCATCACTATGGAGTGTGCTATTCGTCATTAGTTCTGCTTTGATTGGATTTGCAGCTTTCAGAAATACACTTACATGGTAAATATCCAAAAGAAGTCTCAAGATTTAGCAAAGAGATGTGCTTATCTCACCTATATTATACTCTATCTCAAAAAGACTGATAGTAATAAAATTTATTATTTGCAAAAAGTTATTGTTTTATCACACAGAAGCGGCAAAACAAAAGCGACAAAATATGAATAGTTCGAAACGAAATATTGTTAAAAACAACCAAGTGTGCCGCACATATTATATGAGAATACGAACTAGGGTTAAATACAATAGACCATAAAAATTTTACCCTCAAATTTTGAGGAAAAATATGGTCATAGGGGTGTGTTTAATGATATGTTAAATATGATAAATAGTAATATAGAAATACACAAAACCAATTTAAACATGTTTAAAATGTGCACGCCACTGGTAACTGCCTGACAAAATGATTTATTACTATCAGCCTTTTTGAGATAGAGTATAGTTAAGAATATTTTTACCCGCTTTAATGATCCCGGAAATGTATGCAATCGATTTTGATATTTTCTATTTTTTTATTTCCTTTACTACGAAACATGGAAAAATTCATACTGAATTTGTTTTTTTTAAATAATCATGTATCACCATGAACTTGAAAGGTAAAAATAATATGGTTTTATTTGTGAGGAAATCAAAAAAATAATCACGAAAATGATGTATTCCACATAAGAGAGTATTCATTGAAAAAACGTTTTACAATGGAAATAGCATACGCAAAGTACGTGATTTATTTTCTGTAAAATTTAGTCAAAGTCCTATTCTATCTTTATCGATAAGATGCCGTTTAATATCCAAATTTGACAATACTGGAAGCATTTCAGATAAAGTATCATATATTCAGGTAATTTCATAAATACGAATTGTTGAATCATCCTATCATGGTTATTTATTAGAAAAACAATGACGATGATTAAAACAGGTAAAAATTTTGTTTCAATTGATATAATGGGGAGCAGCAATCGCAAAAATGTAGATTTCAATGATATTCTCCTATGTTCCGGGGTAAAAGTTGTCACTCTATATACGAGGTCTGTTCAAAAAGAATCGCGAATTTTGTGTTTTTTCAAAAATTATTTATTTATTCATGAATATCTATTTTGTCCCCTTCAAATTAATCCCCACCAAATATTATACACTTGAGCCAACGTTTTTTTCCAATCCTCGAAGCACTTGAAAAAATCATTTTTTGTGATCTTGTTCAGCTCCTCCTTCGATGCCGTCTTTATCTCCTCACTCGTAGCGTAGCGTCGTCCTTTCATGGGCCTCTTCAGTTTCTGGAACAAGAAAAAGTCACAGGGGGGCAGATCTGGGAAATAGGTTGGCAGCGGCATTATTACTGTGTTGTTTTTGGCCAAAAATTCGCGCACAAGCAACGATGTGTGGGCGGCGACCCGTGTCATGCCCAAATCATTGGTAAAAATCGAATGGCACGAGCCAATCGATATGTTTAGGTCCTCAGCAACTTTTCTAACGGTGATTCGACGATTGGCCAATACTATTTTCTTCACGTCATCAATGTTTTCGTCTGTTGTTGACGTGCTCGGGCGTCCGGCACGCTCTTCGTCGTTCACATCATCTCGGCCCTCTTGAGAACATTTTGTACCACCGATAAACGTTGCTTCGGTCCAAGGTAGCTTCACCATATGCCACAGTCAACATTCGGAATGCGTCCGCGCACTTAATATGGTTTTTCACACAAAATTTGATACAGATTATTTGATGCATTTTTTGGTATAGGCAAAAATCGAAGACGAGCCAAAACACGTGCAAGCAAAGCAACTGTCAAAAATTAACTGAACATTCAAAATGGCCGAACTTGTCGGCATAAGTGAGAGACATGAGTACCAACATAACGCCACAAAAAAATCGAAAATCGAATATACGTAACCCGCGGAAATTCAAAATTCGCAATACTTTTTGAACAGACCTCGTATACTTTTTCTGTATCACTCTATATAGATTTATTGTTTAATTTTCAATCGACTTATTTATTAATTTTTTGAGGTTTGGGGATAGATGAAAGTCTGAGAGAGCTAAATCTGATGCCCCATGAGAATAGACTGGATGTTCCAACAATTCGTATTTGAAATTCCTGATTTGCAAAGCGTTTTAATCAATTGTTACCAAATGCGACACCCACCTAGCACAGTTTTTTCATACGTAAAACATCAGTTAATAGTGTATTCTGTATCAAGGTTGGAATGATAAAATTCAATGCGAGTGGAAAATTCGGAGCGCGAGCCGCAGGCGAGCGTGAGGAACTACGAGCATCGAATTTTCTCTTCCAACCGAGTCACCGAGTGGAGAAAGTAGGGTCTTTCTCCACTACCAATAAAAAATCACAAAGAATTATTTTAACAAACATTTTGTCTTAACAAATAATTTATTTTACATAACAAATTAATCGATTAATTAAACTTATTTTTTTATTTATTAGTTGTTTAATTTTAATCTAATTTGCCGCACATCGGTCACTGTTTCAGTAATTTTTAGGAAGTTATGTTGCATTTATTTAATGTAAACATTGCATATATTTTAATAGAATAGTTATTTAACGCCCAATTTGTATAATGGTAGAGTTAGAAAATAATTACATTCAGCTTTTTGGACAAGAAGCGTTTATTTTAAACAACACAACGTTTCACCAACAACATTGTTGGCTGCTTCAGGTGCTATAACAATAACATAACAATAAAGTAACAATCTTATATAGTTATAAATTAGTTAGAATAGAGTTACGTTTAACTAACATAGGTAAATTAATTTATAAGTATATAAGATTGTTACTGTATTGTTATGTTATTGTTATAGCACCTGAAGAAGCCAACAATGTTGTTGGTGAAACGTTGTGTTGTTTAAAATAAACGCTTCTTGTCCAAAAAGCTGAATGAAATTATTTCCTAATTCTACCATATATTTTAATGAAACCCTACAAAAACAAATGACAACAAGCATAGAATAGTTATTCCATAACAAGTGATGGAATGAAATACACGCAAAATGCATAAGAAGATAAGAGCTTTAGAATTACATTCCAACTCTTGTGTTAGAATATTAACTTTTTGTAGTCAAAATTGGTTTTAAAATTGGTAAATTCTATAGTGGTCGTGGAGAAAATATATACCGACTCTTTTGTGATGCCTATGGCTTCCACTATTTCACGCTCTTTTATTCATCTTAAACGTGGGTCATCAAGGAGTCGCAATAGTCATGGTCACCGCACTACGGTGATTAAGGGTTAATAATATGACCAATTTAAGCCCATTTGAATTTAACAACATGTTATTGTAGCAGTTTCGATGAAACTGAAACAATTCTTTGCCATACTTGGAGAAAGAAAAGTTTTCCATTTTTATATCGGAGTTCCTGGTTGTTGATTTTTTATTCGAACTGGTAGTTTAAAACAACAAAGATCTATATCTTTTGAACCATTTAGAATTATTACAATAACATTTATTGTAGTAATTTGAACTTGGCAATTATTTTTGCTACGTATATCGCAAAAATCGGGAGGATATACTTTATAGCTTTATTTTTAAAAGCAAAAATAATTTCCGCGAATAACAATTTATGTTACACAAAAAAGTTAGACATTTTGAGTTACGTTTAAACAATAAATAATTTTGCTATCAGTTGATGTAACATTAGAATGATGTACAGAAGGTTTTAAAGTTGAAAGTAATTATTTGCAACATGACCAGGTAAGACGATAGTCTTTTCTATGAAAATAATTGTTAGCATAGAGAATTTTTGCAATCGACATTTTATATCTCTTCTTGTTAGGCAGTGACAGGTTAATGGATGATATTACAAAAATCCACCATATGCCCTTTTAAGTATAATGTACAATTCTTCTTTCGATACGAGATTCGTTGGTCGCACTGAAATAACAGTCGCTTACTTCTGTTCTTGCAATATGGAGGTCCAGATATTATGTCAGTTTTTAGGAGGTCGACCAATTAATTTTTTACCATACGTCCCATTTCTTGTAACCTTCTGTTGTCTACCATTGTGCCACGTTCATTCCAGTGCCTTCGTGGAATTAAAATCAACCACATAAACATTTTTTATTCTTACATAAAAAAAACCAGTGGCGAAGGGAAACCTCCGCTAGACTTGCCCTCCCATAAAAAAAATATTTCAAAAAAAATGTAAATTAAAAAAAAAAAATTTTAATATTTAGATAAATCTTCAAAAATACATCAAATTATGTTCTATACAAATTTTTGTCCAAGGCTTGCTTTACTAGTTACGAATTAATTATCATGACCATGGAAACGTTACATATAAGTATGAAAAAATTGAGACTTAAAAAAAATTGAAAATTTTAAATAATTTTACAAAAACTTTTCGAAATTTTTCGTTTTATCAAAAAACGTCTCAAATAAAAGTTATTAGTTATTGCATTTATAGTAACTTTAGTTCAATAAATTTTTTCGAAATATTTTTCTGTTGCTAAATATTCGCAAAAATCTTAAAATCGACACGAGTAAACTCCCATTTCTAGTCAACCGATTTTCATAAAAAACAATAGGGTTCTTCCCATTTAATAGGAGAATTTTTTAGTACCAGAACGAACTCTTTAAGTTAAACCGTTTTTGAGTTATCGTGTATACACACAGACACACAGACAGACACACACACACACACACACATACGGACGGCACTTCGAAAATAGGTTTTTTGGATTCCCTGGACCATGAAACGTGGTCATCCGTCAAAATCTCGACATCGAAAATTTTCGCGATTACAATACTTGCCCCTTATATATTAAGGTCGGGCAAGTAATATTGAAAAAAAGTCAATTGAAATCACAAAAAAAATCAGCTGTGGCCAGCACAAAGTACTTGTATAAAATACATTCTAGCAGCAGAGTAAAAATAACCTGGCCTAATATTTTCTAACAGAGATATTATTTATCATGACCATGGAAACGTTACATATAAGTATGAAAAAATACAACAAAAATTTCAAATGTTTTTCGTTTTATCAAAAAATGTCTCAAATAAAAGTTGTTAGTTATTGCTTTTATAGCAATTTTTGTTAAATAATTTTTTTCGAAATATTTTTCTGTTATTAAATATTCGCAAAAATCTTAAAATCGACACGAGTAAACTCCCATTTCTAGTCAACCGATTCTTACCAAAAGTTGATCAACTCGTGCCATTGATGTCAAAAGCTTAAATATGAAGTTTCATAAAAATCCTTTTAGCCGAATTTGCTCTGCAAGTGTACACAGACAGACGGACGGATAGACAGACAGACATCCATCGAAATCTCGAAATGTCAAAATCGGTATGATCACAATATATACCTCCCTTATATATGTTGGCGGTTGGTAAAAAGATTTTTAATAATAGTGTGCAGTAGTAAAGAAATTACTCCTTAAATAATTTTCTATCTGATTTTCTGATTTCCAATGTTTTCTAAACATAATTTCATTCGATTTAAAACCGATTCAGAAGTAGCCTTAATTATGGTTTCTCGTTTAAATATTGTTTAAATGTCAATCGACTTTTTCTTAATATACAGGATGTTTGTTTAAAACAGGGCACCCCGTTTCAAACAAACTTGTATTGTTTTGTTTTCAAGTAAGCTTGTAACAAACTTATATTGTTTTCAAGCAAGATTTGAAAACAATGAAAAATGAAACAAAATATCTCTATTTTTATTAAGAATGAGAAAATGTGTGGACAATAATGGTGGTTTGATCGAACATTTGTATTTTTTTTTTACTTGCCCGACCTTAATATATAAGGGGCAAGTATTGTAATCGCGAAAATTTTCGATGTCGAGATTTTGACGGATGACCACGTTTCATGGTCCAGGGAATCCAAAAAACATATTTTCGAAGTGCCGTCCGTATGTGTGTGTGTGTGTGTGTGTGTGTGTGTGTGTGTGTGTGTGTGTGTGTGTGTGTGTCTGTGTGTATACACGATAACTCAAAAACGGTTTAACTTAATGAGTTCGTTCTGGTACTAAAAAATTCTCCTATTAAATAGGAAGAACCCTATTGTTTTTTATAAAAATCGGTTGACTAGAAATGGGAGTTTACTCGTGTCGATTTTAAGATTTTTGCGAATATTTAGCAAGAGAAAAATATTTCGAAAAAATTTATTGAACAAAAGTTACTATAAATGCAATAACTATTAACTTTTATTTGAGACGTTTTTTGATAAAACGAAAAATTTCGAAATTTTTTTGTAAAATTATTTAAAATTTTTCCAAGTCTCAATGTTTTCATACTTATATGTAACGTTTCCATGGTCATGATAATTAATTCGTAACTTGTAAAGCAAGCCTTGGACAAAAATTTGTATAAAACATAATTTGATGTATTTTTGAAGATTTATCTAAATATTTAAATTTTTTTTTTTTAATTTACATTTTTTTTTAAATATATTTTTTATGGGAGGGCAAGTCTAGCGGAGGTTTCCCTTCGCCACTGGTTTTTTTTTGTAAAATAATTGTAAAAAGTAATAGTTTTTTTGTCTAAATAGGCAAATAGTTTATTTTAGAGATATTTTGTTTCTTTTTTTTATTGTTTTCAAAGCTTGCTACGTTCAACTTTGTAAAACTTATGTTGATTATTATTTTGTAAATAAATGGTCGCCATTTTGAAATGGTTAACATAAAAATATGACTTTTTGGTGTCATTGTAAAGCTAATTTAATGTACTTTTAGGAAAAAAATATAAAATTATCGATTCCCTATGCTAGATCAAAAGTTGACATCATTTCCGGTGAAACCGGAAGTGCCTCAGAATTCTTATAGTAACCTTTAGATGGGCCTTTTTGTCTAGTTTAACTTTTGGTCTGAAGATTTTTTGTATCTTTACAAATAAAGGAGGTTTTTTCGGGGTGCCCCAATCAAATACGAAGCGCTCAGATTGCTAGGAGCACTTTCCAGCGGCAATCGGCTGCTACTGTTCTTTGCTTTGCTATTAAAAAATAAATAAAATTAAAATTTCATAAACGCGTATAACCAAAATCACCGAATAAATACGCGGATGACGAAGAATTACTATACTATTTTTAATTATTTTTCGAATGGCATGGATTTTAGAGATTTTCAGGTAGCAACTAGTCAGGACCGTCGACTTTACGTGCCCTATGGGGCATGCCCCATATTCCCGAATATTAATTACGAGATACAGGTATTCATTGTAAAAAAATACCTAGCTATCCTATGGTTGCAACAGACAAGATTTTTTTGTATGCTCTTTTTGCCCATACTAGGAATTGAACTCACAACCGTAGACTTTCAAAGCGAGTCACTACGCTTTTGCAACCACCATTATATACTTATAATGCAAAATGCAAACAAAACGTTATATGATATATACGTCAAATAAAATTTTTCATCGATATTGGGAAACAAATACTTTTTCACCAATCAGAGTGTGGGAATAACTTATACTGCCACTTATCTGAAATGCCGTTGGCTGGTTTATATATTCTATTGTTTATTCCGATGTTTATCCTATCTGAGCTTTATACGAGTATTGTAAAATCGATTTTTTGACTATACCGGGAATTTCTTATCAGAGGTGTAACCATTTATTGTAAAAACAGTCCTTAATCACCAGAATCTAATACCAGAAGAAGATTTATTTTTTTGTACTTGTACATATTAAATAAGGTGCGGACATTTTATACAAAACCAATTCAAATATAAATCCCATCAATGTCTTAGGCCCGGTCTTTTCACCTTCAGATAAAGTTCCAGGTAACTATCTGATAGATACATTTGTATAGAAAGAAGGGATGACATTTACTCAGCAGATGAAGTTAAAAATAACCTTATCTGTCAAATAGTTACCTGGAACTTTATCTGAAGGTGGAAAAACCGGGACTTAGCGGTTAAATACTAACCACTTACAAAGACAATGACAAGATTTATATTTTAATTGGTTTTGCATAAAATGTCCGCGCTTTAATAGTAATCATTTTGCACTAATACCATGCAAGATTATCCACATTTATAAATAGTACAACATGGAAACAATAACAAAACAAGTAGTTATCTAAGATCTGGAATTCTTTTGATAAAACAATAAATCCAATTTAGATTATCTAGATTAGAATCTAATCTTCTCTTTATGATATGTAATATCTTTGTACTTTTCTACAGGCATCTTCAGAGGTTTTGGGGTGCATCCGGCGATTTCTGGCAAGCACAATGGGACAAAATCCTCGACACCTTAGGCGAAGATCCTCTCAAACTCTGGGTATATGGCAGTATTTTCCTAACCATGATAGTATACTGGACAATCGGTGGTATTTATACCTTCCTGGACGTGACAAACAAACCAGCAGCTATCAGACGTTATAAAATTCAACCAGGAACCAATGAACCAGTTGATAATAAGAGGTTGATGCAAGTTATAGTACAGGTGTTGATAAACCAGACACTTGTAGCTTTCCCAGTGGCTTATTTGAGCTTTTTCATTATGGAGAAAAGAGGATTTACTCCAGTTAGAGACCTTCCAACTTTCCATTGGGTGTTGATTGAATTGGCTGTACATATTTTGTTGGAAGAAATTGGATTCTATTACTCTCACAGGTAATTTTTTATTTAATAACCAATAGGTATGTTCGATTTGCACCTTCGCGTTATACTGCTAAACGCTAGCAGTAAAACGCTGCAGTTAGCAGTTTACTACTAAGAACTGGTAACATACAGCGAGTTTAATTTTCTGTTCGATTTGTTTATACGTAAAGAATAAGAAGTACGTCTGATGTAAATGTTAAATGTCAGACAGATGTCAGATAACTTTCCAGGTTAAGAATCTTTTTACGATTTGGTTCGGAGATTATCTTGTGTGTCGAATAGGGTGACCAGACGTACTCTTTTTAAGAGTATTATACTCTTTTTTGAGTGATATTTTCTATACTCTTACTTTTTATAAAAAAAAAAACTGAATATATTCTTTTTTGATGGTCACTTGTTTTTATTACTTCTAGTTTAGAAGTGAGGACCTTTTTTTTTGCTCATCACTTCTATTTTTGGAGTGTAACCTTTTTTTTTTTTAGTATACTCTTTTTCTGTGAAAAAAATCTGGTCAGGCTAGTGTCGAAAGGGTGAAAAATATTAGATATATTTAATGGATATTGAAATATTATCAAATCCAGAATCATCTGATTCAGATTTAGATTTTTCGAGTTCGGATGATGAAGTTATGAACTGTATTTGCGAGGTTTACAAAATGCCCTAGGATATTCAAAAAAAAGAATTTGTAAGACATTAGCCATCAAAGAATATAGTATAAATATCAAAACAAATATGCTAGCCATATTCCTGTCAAAAAGTCCAAAAACAAAGTACCAACCATTTATTCTTTATCTATGGTACCAACTCAAAAAGGTAAACAAACACAGCCGTAACAAATAATCCGCAAGAGAAGCAGCTGTAACTTTTTCGCAGTAGCGTCATAAACTGGCAGTAAATTACGACAAATCGAACAGATTTGCAGTTACTGCGAAACAAAACGAACAGATTTTTTTAACGCGGCAGTAAACAGTAACTGCAAATGTGCAAATCGAACACACCTAATATTTCAGTAGTGTATATAAAAAAATAATTGAACATATCTCCCAAGCTGGTTAAAATAAGAACATATCGACGAAATTCTTGTTGATTAAAATTAGAACTTACAGACAAAACATGTTCGTCACATCTTGAAGGAATGCCCTCTTGTAGAATTCCCAAACAAAAGCTACTGTATGAGCCAACAGGAGTGCAAGACCGAGAAAATCCAAGAAACCGAATAAGTTGCACTTCCTAATTCATGAAAAATGATTATAACATTAGTTTTCAGCAGTGTATTTTACTGATTTTCTTTTCAGATTGCTTCATCATAGAAGTATCTACAAATACGTTCATAAACAGCATCATGAATGGACAGCTCCAATTGCCGTTACAGCCATCTACTGTCATCCAATTGAACACATTTTCTCCAACCTTCTACCTCCATTCCTTGGAGTATTTTTGATGGGATCTCACATTGCAACGGCTTGGTTGTGGTTCTCACTGGCTATACTGAATACTTTGAACTCTCATTCTGGATACCATCTGCCTTTCTTCCCAAGTCCTGAGGCTCATGATTTCCACCATTTGAAGTAAGTAAACATAATAAATGCGAATAATAACAATTTAAGATAGCAAAGCGAGGATTGTTAATGCCCAGTTAATATATTATTAACCGTTTAATACAGTGCTAGGTGATTTATATAGCCATTCTCGCCAGTTTTACTGAGTTCTTAATCATTGAGTCTAGGTTAAGGTAAGTTTAAAAGAAAACTTGATTTGATGCTTCTAGAAAGATATCTCGTTTTGAAGAAAGGGTTGAATATGAAGAAAAAATTTTTCCATCTTTTCCACGGACTCCTAGTCTTCCTTTCCAGGTCCTCTCTTAACCCTCATTACGTATTATACCCACTGTAATCTTCTATTTCTTATTTCTGATACTCCGCATTAAATTCGTTTATTCGTTTCTTTTTAATAACCACTTAGCTGCTATTTTGTAAGGGCCGAGAGTTCCAGTTGCTAATAAACTGTCCAATAAGTTTATTAGCAACATAATTTTTTTTCCGAGAGTTCCACCCCTAAATAGTTATTAGGTTGCTAATAAACAGGCTTATTTGTCTAATAACTTATAGGCAACATGAAGTGCTTAATAAAGTGACATATAACCAAAAACAAGTTCGCAAAATGTGTTAATATTTCAATTTTAATTGAAAAACAGTATAATTTTAAAAGAATATATGAATGTGTAGTTTTTAAACATTTATATAATGGTGATTTTAGTGTTTTATATACATTTAAGTTGTATTTTGGCGAAATCGACGATCTGTTTGGGTGAATTTATAAATTATGGACAACCGTTTTTAGAATATTTTGGGCATTTATTGTAAATGTGATATATAAAGAACAATATATAAATATATATTTTTAAATAAACATTGTCTTTTATTTTTACATATGTATTTATTTCAATTACGATTACAACACATTACAAACAATACTTTAAGCATTACTATTTATATAAAAATTATAGAGAATAAGAAGACAGACGCAATTATTGGCAGAATAATAAAGATGTGTGGCTGAAAATTGCTGATAAGTTTAATTCATATTGTTTGAGGAATGTAAAATAAAGCAAAATATGGCTGTCTTCTTATTTTCAGTCACTTTTGTATTATAAAATGCTATTTTTATTAACTTCTCTTCTATCTATATTGTCCTCTTTTTCTGTGATAAAATTTGTTGAACGCCGTTTAATTGTCATTTTAACAGTAACACAAAAAATATACGTTATGTCATTGAATGTCAAGTCAAACTATTTATTGTCAAAATATTTAATGTCAAAATATTCAGTGTCAAAATTTCATCTCACTTTAGCTCTACATATTTACGTATAGCTCTATCCCTCTTGCACCGTGTTACTATCTTCATAAGAAATACCAATGCAAAAACAAAAAATTATGTTGCTAATAAACTATTAGAAGGATTTTGTAACTTGGAAATCACCAATAAATTTATTAGCTTCATAAATATATTATGTGTCAAATAACTATTAGGGAGTTTATTAGGAACTGGAACTCTCGGCCCTAAGAAATATTTTAGAATTTGCTACAATTTGCTGGTCACCTCAATACAATACATATATAAATCGCTTAGAAAACGTTCAAAGGAAATTCTTAAAACATCTAAGTTACAGATTTCCGAATAACAACTTTAAATTAAAATCCCTCGAAAAAAGACGAGTACTTTTTGATATATCATTCTTACATAAATTGTTTAACAATAAAATAGATTGTCCAGAACTTTTAAATCAGTTTTAGATAAGAATACCACAACAGAATACCAGACAACATGATTTCTTTTGTTTGCCATTTAACAGAACAAATTCTGCATACAACTCACCGACTAATAGAATGTCCTTAACTTATAATAACTTCTCAACTAAAGAAAATTTTCCTGATTTGTTTTCTACCAATATTAAATATTTCAGAAATGGAATATTAAAAATTTTAGATTAGTAAATTTCGCTTATAAGTTAGTTATAATGTAAATTATCACTGTTATAATTTAATGTATTATTGATTAGTGTAATACTGTAATTGGGCTCTCGCCTGTTGTATGACCGAAATATATAAATAAATAAATAAATTTCAAATATTAACGAAGACCTTCAGTCATTGCATAACGCATCTACAGACCATAACCTAACTATTAACCCTACAAAATCAAAAGTTTTAATCTTTGGTCCAAAGAACGATCAGAATTTAATTAAGCCAGCTTGCAATCTGATTCTTGACGGTCTGCTCTGACAATATCCGACAGCGCGAAGAATATGGGCTTGATTTTTCATGATAAATTAAAGTTCTTTCAGCATAACAGTTCCATAGTAAGAACAGCCCACTTTAAGTTAAAGATCCTCTATGGTAACAGACAATACCTGAACCAGGCAATTAGGATAAAACTATGCGACTCCCTTGTATTGAGTCTGTTTACTTATGGTAGTGTAGTTTACGGACCTTGTCTACTATAGTGCGTTCAAAGGTGAGTTTGCAGTACAGGGCATATGGAGTAGTTCTTTTTCATACTCTCTAATGGGTTTACACAATGAAGCTATCCTTTTCTTGCTTGTCGACGTTGCCAGCTCTAAAACACTCTGATCTGTGAAGACGCAGTATTCTACAAATGGCTATTTGTTTTTGTTCAGTGTTATTTTGAGTTTTATAAGAGTTAATTTTTGTAAATCATACGAGTTTTTTATATTATTATAATTGACACATTTGACACTTTTACAAAGTTTGGCAACACCGCTCTCATTTACCATAAGAGCTATACTGCAAACTCACCTTTGAACGCACTATAGCAGCTGATATAAAAAAATTTAAAAAATCAGGTCCAAAATTCATGTTTGCGTTTTGTCTATGATGTACCAAGGCGCTCGCATATCTCCTCTTACCTTCACTTGTCTACATGGCTTAATATGAAACAAAGAAGACTTTCTCAGTCTCTTGTATTTTATCATAAAGTGTTAATTCTCAAAACTCCCCCATATTTGTACAGCAAAATCACCTTCAGATCTGACGTGCATAATGTTAATATATGATTTAAGGGTACACTTTCTCCACCTTCTTACAAAACTGCAACATTTAAACATAGCTTCTCATTTGACTAAATATAATATTATTCCTGAAAACCTTAAATCTTTTAGCTTAATCTTTTTTAAAAAACAAATAAAGAAGCTCGTCTGGGATAAAAGTTTCTAAAAGATTATAATAATGTATTAAAGTTAAAAAAGTCATAACTTCTAATAGGTTCTTCTTGCCCTTTTAATTTCATGTCCTTTTCAGTGTTCTTTTCAGCCTTAATTCTGCCCAAGTTAGGGAATGTTACATATTTACATGCTTCAACGTTGGTTATAACAATTGTGGAATTGTCAATAGCAAAGAACCCTGGTTATTTATGTTAATATGCGCTATATTTATATTTTTATACTTTTTAAGGGCTCAAGGGGAAGAACAGTCCTTGTACAAAGACTGAAAAGGGCCTTTATCCATTGTACAAACTATTATTATTATTACTATTTGTAAAAAATCTAATTATTTTATTTTGTACCTTGGATATAAATAAACAAATTAAAAATTACAAAATTAAATATACTATGTATACTTTTTCTTTACTTATATATATATTTTATTAACAATATTTTATTTTTTTAGATTCAACCAATGTTTTGGAGTTCTTGGAGTCTTGGACAGAATACATGGAACAGATGCTCTATTTCGCTCAACTCGTTGTTATACCCGTCATATTATGATGTTAAGTTTTATCCCTCCACGTGAAGCTATCCCAGACCCAGAACCTTGCAAACATAAGGTAAAGGGTAAACAATAAATACCCTTAAGTAAACTACCACCGTGTAAAAATTCAAGATACAAACAGTAAGCAAAATAGTAATGCAAAAATGGAGTAAATTTCCCT
The DNA here is from genome assembly GCA_963971575.1 of Liopterus haemorrhoidalis. Classification (NCBI taxonomy): domain Eukaryota; kingdom Metazoa; phylum Arthropoda; class Insecta; order Coleoptera; family Dytiscidae; genus Liopterus; species Liopterus haemorrhoidalis. Next base: position 20,772,880 of record OZ020624.1, read on the forward strand.
CTAATTAAATAACCAAAAAGATAAATAAAATGTTAACAGGAATGTGGAGTAAATATTTAAAAGGACACTGTCTTCTAAAGCTTATTTGTCTGGTGTGTAAACCCTTTTGCTACGTATAGCCACTATTGCGGGCATCCGCAGGCATCTGTGTCCAAATGGCATCTGTGGACGTTTACCAAAATTACCGAGTTCGTTTCGATAAAGAAAGAACCACTGTGAATGCGCGAAACTGAAACGTGATAAGTAGTAGTGAATAGGCGATAGTAGTAAATTAAAACACAACGCTGCTCAAACTCTCAAATCGGACGAAGCTACGGAAACGCACCCTCCTATCGACCAGTAACCTAAAAAAGAGTAACTTTGTAATAAATTTTTCGTTTCTGCGCATATAACTAATGGGCTCTTAATCAGCTGCTTATCAGGCGCGTTTTGCTTACTCAACTAAGTACTTACGTACCCGAGAATATTAAGCGCGCATTCTAACTACAATGTAAATTTACGCGTAGTAGGGTACGCGCACAGTGGAAGCTGGTTGCTGGCTGTCAGCGCTAGCAAAGGCCAACCTGCGAGCGGGAACAGGCTATCAATTGTGCTGCGCATAGTAGAGGTTGACGCTGGTGTCTCAGCTCTGTCTACCAGAACGAACCAACAACCAGGTTTATTTTTGATATTCCAGCGCGTTGGTAGCAATCCCTTCATTTATTTGTCCCTCAATAGTTCATACATTTTTTTTTTCTTCGAACCAAAGTGTCTATGGTGATATTTACCATAGCCACTTCTAAATTTGTTAATGAATATCCTCTTTATTCAGTATCGCAAGTTTTGGGAAGACGCTTTCCGTGAGAAATAAATTTTCCTGAAGGCTCATTTACATTTAGATACTTGTATGAGGACTTGTATGAGATACAAGTATGAGTTCATACAAGTATGATCATACTAGTCAACATACACATGTCAATATACAAGTCGAAAATAATGTCATTTTTGTGCTCTGTTTATATTTGCATACACGAATACACTCGCAAAAAATGTCTAGTGATAACGAGGAAGAAAAAAAAACTATTGAAAACAAACAAATGTGACATAACCTTTTAAAACATAACCTAACTTTCCACCAGGTTGTCCACTCATACAAGTCAAGTATATGGAAAATTGTGCTAATACAGAAAGTATGAGCAAATGTCAATGGGTTTGACAAATTGTATGAACCCATGTATGAGGTGATGTATCGCGACAAGTCAATTTGACTTTTATCGCATACCAATCCTCATACTTGTATCTAAATGTAAATGAGCCTTTACTAGAGCTCATACTTGTGTAATACGTCAGAAGTTGGACTGACAGTAACATGCAGGGTCCCGGCGTGTACTATGCGCACCTGATCAGCACGAACCAGCGTCAGTAACAAGTGTTATCAGTACTGGTTACCAGCAAACTGTTTTCACTATGCGCGGTACCTTAGTTGATGTTACAAGCGCACCCAAGCGCAGATGTTACAACTGCTTGTCAAAATCTGAACTATGGACTACAATCAGAATTCTGGGCATTTACCTTCTGGTTCAATATGAAAACCTAATCTTAAATAGAATAATAAGTTGATAGTTGACATCTAACAACCTTACAAAAGAACGAAGGACTATAATCAGAATTCTGGACAGTAACTTACTCTTTGGTTCAATATAAAAACGTAATTTTAAATAATCGTTGTAACTTAACCTTAAGTAGATAGCATCTAATAAGCTTGCAAATGACAAATACCATATATCTATCAAGCAAATACCAACGTTTCAGGTGGTGTGTAAATAATAAACCTGGAGAGCAGCTATTCAAACGAACTCTACCAACAAACACCATGGACAATGGATAGCACAACTTGTTGTCTCGTAATAGTGGTAGCGCTTTTGCGCCAAAGCAAAAGGGTTTAGACAGGTGGGAAGAATTTTTACCAAGGAAGACAACTTTTCATTTCAGTGATATGCCACATATTAGTCTTTCCTGGAATAATTCTTGCCGATGAATATATAAAAGACCATATACAGACTTTCGCGGATTTCTCAACAATGATTTAAACGATATTTTTTTTTTTTTTATGAGTAAAATTTACTCTTTGGGTAATTAGTAATCTTTACCTTGTATGTAAGAACTAATTAATGACTGATCAATATTAATCAAACATAAATTTTGCACGTTTGAGATTAGCCTAGTGTCTTTTTATTATTATTTTCTTTTACCATTTGTGAAAACAAACTCACATCGACTGACAAGCATATGGTAAAATTACGTAAAATAATGGGTAACATTTCAAAAAAAAAAAAATCAAAGTTTTTCAGTAAGTTTTAATCTACAAAATAACTTGCTAATGAATATAGTTTACTATAATCTATGTAATTTTAAAATACCAATTTTAAGGAGGAGTGCTCTGAAAACATTTTTTTGAAAAATATTACAAAAACTGTTAACCTAATTTAAATAAAACCAAGGATAAGGTTCAGGATATGGTCCTAGAATTTAGAATACTACACGAAATAGCACCAAACTGAGACATTTTAACATTAAATTTAAAAGTTTAGCCTTTTCTAGCACTGAATAATATTTGACTCCCTCTACAAAAACTTGAACAACTTATTATGTTCGCGGACCAGAGAAGGACGTTCACTTAATTCAGGTTACGCTACTACAGTTTTAAGTATTTTAAACATATACCTGATTGGTTGCGGGTCATATGAAAACCAATAGAGTGCCGACTTCAATCTTTACATGATTTTATTACCTTTTCTGAAACATTGACTACGTTACGACTGAATAAAATGGTCGCTAAATGCTTAGAATCGATACCCTGGTGTTCTTATTTCGTCCATTTCGTCTGCTGCCTTGTAGATTATATACAGGTGCGTGATGGCTTACCTCGATTTGATTTCACCAAATTTTGGAGCTAAAAAAATTACCTTTTTCTGACTTAAAAACACTGACAAAAAAAAAATATATTTTTTTGGTCAGTTTTTTAACATATTTTTGTTCAATATTTTACACGGCAAATAAATCCACAATAGATGCCGAACAGCTTTTGCAGTTATTTTTTAAATGAACTTTAGCACTCATCCTTAAACAGGTACCTAACATAAAGGATAAGCGATTGTGATTTTTTTCAAGGGTACTAGATAAACTAGTGAGAAAGATAAAGGATCGTTAACCTGTTTAAATGTTAAAATTTATTTTAAGTAGGTTTTGTAATTATATACTGCACTAAAAATTAGTTTTTAAAAAGAAAAAATTTAACCAAAATGATAAATTTAAAAATGGATAAGTATACGATGTTTGTTTTAAAAATAATCAAACTAAACGGTTTCGTGAGACGCGGAGGGAACAGCAATTTCTCAAAATGCGGTCCGCGGTTCATCAGTAGGCCACCTAATTTCTTTGGTGGGCCGAGATTCTATTAGTCTAGAGGATAATTATAAAATGGAGCCGTGATGTTAGCGATTTTACTGTGCCACCTTGCAAACATAATTTTATAAAACTTACTAATGCCAACATTTACTTATGCCGTCTGTTAACAAAAAGTTGAACTATTGAACTTTTAAAATCCATTCTTTTTTTCAGTGCATTGTTCACAAGCGTTTTTGTGTATAATCACCTGAAACATGTAGACGCCAAATATGAGGCCGAAAAATAATAATACTAAAAAAGAAACAGATATAGTCTCCTTTATTAAGTTTTCTAATTAAAAGATTTCTTATTTAATTGTTCAATCGACTTATTTATTAACTGGATTCGTTATACTGGCGAAAATATTTTAAGTTATAGTAAATGTATTCGCGACTATAATTACCGAAACGGCGCCACTATCGCCTTGTGAACTTTTGACACGAAAAAGGATAGTCATCTGTCAACGTATGTAAACAGTATTGGTTTATAATCAATTTTTGGTCTAATTTACGTTTTCTTGCTGTATACAGTATATTTAAATTATAACCGAGTATTAAAAAAGTGTATAAATATATGTGAATCCATTTTATGATAAAATTTGCTGCTTGTAAATGAATATTTTCAGAGGTTATATATTGTATGTTGGTGCCGGCTTATACTCACAGAGAAAATAAAATGTTATACTTTGAACTTAAAACATTTATTTGAATACTTAATATCTACACAGTGCCGCAACAACATAAATTGGCGCCTGGTGCGTAAATAAATTGGCGCCCCCCCCCCAACTAATTGCATACGCAATTTTTTAAATTTTATGATAGGGAACGTTTAAAACATTTACTTACGTTGTTTTCTACACCAAAATGTTATTTAAGATATTTATTTACCATATTTTATAGAGAATCCTTAAAATCTTATTGTTTTATTTTGATGCAAGTGAAAATAAAAGAATAACTTAGAAAAATAAAAAACATAACTTTATTCATAAAAATCACAAAATCGCCAGAAAAGGAACACTTACTCCTAATAAAGGAACTATCTTATTACCAGTAAAGGAACATACAAAAATATATATTATAAAGTCATTTTTTAACAATAAATGTATAAAAAACTTTCGTTGGTATTATTTTTTAGTTTAGTTTAAACCTTTTTCTTTAGTTTGGTTTAAATTGCAATATTAACGATTATATTAACAAATTATGTTACAAATCTTTTAATAAACTCAAAAATCATGATAATCAACTAATATAAAAGGGACAAAATATAAACTCTAGGTCAATAAAACACAAAATGAAATACACCTAAAATGAAACACAAAAGGGCTAAAGAAATATTATATTTCATAATTGAATAACAAAATAAATAAAAAAATATGTATCTAATGATAATAAATATTTAGGTATTTTAATAATATATTATATAATCACTTTAACGGAATGGAAAATTAAATAAATTGAACTTTTCTGGCTTTTAACTGTGAAAATTCGTTAATTAAGTCTTCATAATTTAATGACTGCGCTGTAGTATTTTGTATTGATATTAAAGCTAAATTTTACAAGCTCTTGGCCCATGGTAGAACGCAAATAATTTTTTATTAACTTTAATTTACTAAAACTGCGTTCATTCGAAGCAACAGTGCCAATATTAAACTGCCATTTGAAACTTTCGATTATGAAATCAAATTTGTGTTGATTATAGTTTATTAATATAAAAGATAATAATAAAAAAAAAATGAAATTTGGCCATTCGGCGCCCCTATGAATCCGGCGCCTGGTGCGGCGGCACCTCTCGCACCACCCTTGTTGCGGCACTGTATCTACACATATCTCAAGAAATTTTATAGAAAGAGAACTTGTAATTTATTCTACACAAGAAAACTGTCAAATATTTGCAAACTAACACAGTTATGGAACACTCCCATGAAATAACAAGGGGTTTTAATTATATTAACAATAATTTACACAACATTAAACGATTTTCTTGCACATGTGAGACAGGGAAAATGAAAAATTCAACGTTAAAAACTTGTTTAAAATCATCTGAACAGTATAAATTCCCTTCAATAGAAACAAAATTTTAGAACCATTGATAATCTTTCAATCTAATATTCGAAGATGTTCTTCCTGTGATTGACTACCATACACACAACAAGGAGTATTTAATCTTTTTTTCTTAAATTTATCACTTTTTTCGCTGTAAAAATGGAGTGAGAATGGACAGAAACAATAAAACACATGGTGAATTATACGTAAACAATGACAGTAACCTTTTTCGAAGTGTTCGCTTTTTTGCCGTTAGAGGGATACGCGTTAAGTTGTGTCACCAATATGTTATATATATCACCTCATACGCCTAATGATAAATATGGCCCTGTTTACAGATGGTAAAGAAAAAAAATGAATAAATAATTGATGTGTGAAAAGTAGTAATTTTATATCAGATTTTCAATAAATTGGTCTGTTAATTAATAAAACAATTGACGTGTCAAACCAACTTAAAATATTTTTGTTTTTGACAGTTCAGTAGTATAATTTTTCATCAACAGATGGCTCTACAAGTTTTACATTAGTATGTTTCACAGCTTTTAAAATATGGCACTGACACAATAAAATCTGTGGCGTAACGGCTACATTTTATAATCATCTTGTGTATTACCTATAAAAAGAAGTGGGCTTTTGAACTGTTATATGAAAAATGAGCCGCGGTCAGCAAAATTTCAGAAGCACATTAGGACATAACCCGTACGTATCAAGTCGCCCTCTTTCTTAAGTCACCTTACTCTCATATTTTAGTGGTAAAAATTTAGAGAGAAATTTTTGAAAATATGAATATTTTAATTTTCTGTGCAGAGTATTATAATTTTGAGATTCCCACATGTCAATTTTTGTTAGTATAATTTTATTTAATGTTTAAAAACTGTAACAATACTATAAGATTTGTTAGATAAGATACTATAGTCTGTTACACATAATAAATAAAAAAACAAAACATTCACTTCTTAGGCGTAATTTGTGATAGTTATAGTTATATTCTTAGCTATAAGAAAGTGAGTTTATGTACTATATATATATTTAAGAAAAATAGAATAGCAGCTTTTAATATAAACAGCACCAAATTATGTGAAACAGACTATATTTAATTTTAAAACATATATTTTTATTAGTATATATTTTATGAATATAAAAGATTAAAAATATAGATAGTTTTATTTATGTTTTAGACCCTAGATATATGCCAAACAAATGGTGTGGCCAGCACATAAAGTTCTGTCACTAATTCACAATATTTTAATCTAAGTTTTAAGTCTTTTTTGTTGACGTTCCCCAGTGATAATTTTGAGATGTCATATAGCCTACATTAGAATCTATGTTTTATCCTACCGTCAGCCCAAATTGTTTATTTACGAATTGCAATGTGGATAAGTCTACGTGGTGCATTTATCGCAGCCCGAAAATTGTAGCGTAGAACACGCTAAGCAATGATTGGTGATTCGTTGAGCGCAGGTTAAGTGTAATTCAACTACTGTTTGGATTGCTATTATAACAACCCAACGAGAAAACCGGGGTTTCACTTCTGGTTACAGCCCTTCGAAATAATTCACGAGACGTCACAGTTTACCAAGGTTATGTAATGATCTTAGTTCTAATGGTGTTATTCTGAACACAAATAGACCATATTAGTAACTACGTCACAAAATGAGATTCAGTGCTGCCGTCTCGCGGTTGGATTCCTTTTATTTGAATTTAGCATGTTGTTTTTTTGTTAAATTGTATTTTGGAAATATAAATTAAGTTTTCAAAGTAAGAGAGTGCTTCACATCAAAACTAAAAGTCAATATTTATTTATTAAAATTCTTATTTTATACATTATAATTTAATGTGTCATTATTTTTGCAGAACAATATTATTTTGTAGGTTAATTTTGAAAAATTTACGTTAATAATCGTTATTATGGCAAGTAACATAGCAATAAGTGTGTGTACCATATCTAAATGGTTTCAAGGAATAATATGTTGTTTTTAATTTTCCATTATTGTTTTTCATTTTCATCTGTCAAAAAACGAAAAAATATGCAATTAATAATGTAGATGTAATTGTTACAATTCGGAGCAAAACAATACACCAATATGCATTCTAAAACAAAATATTAATGATTACTTAGTGTTAATTAAATAAATACTAAAGATATTCCGATTTTCATATTATTTAAAAACGTAACCTATAAATATATCTTCGAATCCTTATTTATATATTTATAAAATCATTATTCTATAATATAAAGTGTCTGGACTGTATATATTAGTATATATTTATCAAAAATACATATTTTTTGCTCCAAAATTGAAAATATTTATAAAATTAAGGTAACAAAAGTAATGTCCCATGTATTTTAAACTTCAAAAGGACTCAGCTCTCAGATGGCAGCACATGTATGTGACGACACACTAATATGGTCTATTGGTAACTTGAACTGCGCTGTAAATTTCCAAGGCCGGACGTTATAAGAACCTGAAGCCTGCATTATTACCTTCATCGCTCTAAATTACTATTAACACAACCGTTGGCGTTAAGGGTGCGCACAACCGTACAGTTTCTTATACAAGACTAACAACTTGAAATAAAATTAGTAACAATCTATATATCAAAATTTTCAGCGAATTTTTATCTATCTAATAGGATATTTTTAATTGTAAAGAGAACTGTCATGTAATTATAAATAAACAAATTGCGTTATAGACGCCATCTTGTAAACCATTCGACGCATATTTGTGTACCATGCGGCAAATTATAGCTAAAGCTCCATTCTACAAATATGTTTGGAGATAATTTGTTCTATTGTGAAAATTACTTAGAGTTACTGTACTTGGTAATCTACTTTTGCCGCCACCTCGAATCTGCCGCGGTTCTTCATATAGGTGCAGCGGATAAAAATGATTTATTTTATGTAAAGAATACTGGTGCCAAGTGGCATTTCATTATCATCAAGTATAATATTTTTCGACGAAGGCTCTAAACTATAAACAATCATGTCGAAAAAAATGTTGACGGATTATTTGAACATTTCTACACAAAACTATATAAATATAAAAAATATTTGAAAACCACAAATATATTTAAAAAATTACAGAACATTGTTGTGTGATACCTATTATTAATTTATTGAGCAATAATTTTTTCTACTATCAAAAATATCCTATTAGATAGATAAAAATTCTGTGCAAAAATTGATGTATAGATTGTCACTAATTTTATTTCATGAATAATGAAATTATTTTGAATTAACAAATATAAATTTTTAATAATGAAAATTTGATATCAAAAATACAACCTCACCGGGAATCGAACCCGCATCCTAGAGATTACGAGTCTCGGTCCCAAGCCATTGGGCCATGGAGGCATGGCTCAATGGCTTGGGACGATTTTGTTAAATACATTGAATAGAATTGAAAAAGCCAAGATCCTATACATTAAAATCTAGACTATTTGGCGGTTGTGATTTAAGTCGGTTTGGAACTTCTTCCTTGCCATTCAACACAATTTTGATCTAAATTCGCCATTTTGTTAGAACAGCGAGTGTTACTTTAATGTGTCTAAAATATGCGTTTTTTTTTTTTTTTTTTTTTTTTTTCTTTGAAATACTTTTGACATATGCAAAACTATTTGCGCGCCATTTGTTTATTAGTTGCTTAGCAAACACTCATTTACAAATAAAAACAAAAAAAGATCAAGATATTATTAAGGCCTTATCACACTAGAGTTATTATTCAAGTCTAAACTTGGAAAATTAAAGTCTTTGCATTCGAATCGAAGTCTTGTGCGTGTGATAGTATGAAGAAAAAACCTAGGTTTTGAAGACCAGGCAAATGAAACAGGATACAATTTCTCGGTCTCTTTACCCAGGTCTTACAGCTGACGCGTCTTTGTTTTAAAATAACCTTTCAAAATATAACTGTCAACTGTCATAATTTCACGATGTGCGCATGGGTAAACAAACAATTTCCAAGTCTTAACTAATATTCAAATACCGTGTGATATGTCAAGACCTGAAGACTTGGATCCTGAAAAAAAACCTACAAAAATAAGACTTGGATAGCGTTCTAGTGTGATACGCCTTTTACTTTCGTTAATCCCACATGTATACCATATTTTCGAACGGAGGAAGTATTATTCTACAGCACCAGCTAGTACTAATTACAATGACCAAAAAAATGGAAATCGATCAACTGTGTTTTTAGTATGAAGCACAGTAGATCACCCAGAGAGTATAATTAGTAGTAAGTTTGTCTTACTGGTCCACTATTATCTTTGATGTTTTGCAGTACCGTTGTAAAACGTACTAGCCCTGAGTCATTAGGTCACCCGTACTAATTATAAGCTGTTCAATCTTGAAATCTTGGATGGTGAAAAATAATATTCCATTGTTAGAGTGGACTTCTAGCAGTCCGGATTTGTTCCCTATCAACACATTGTAAAAAAAAATACAATTGTCCTGCAAGAACTATTTAAGTTAGGTGGGAAATTTGACAAAAATAGCAGTTCTTTTCTGTAGAAGACTCGAAGTCTTGTGGATGCTATGTCGCAACGTATAGAAGCAGTTTTGAAAAGCCGGGGTGATGTTACCCAGTGGCAAATTATATATTTTTTAAATTGGGCGAACTTATATGATTCGTCTGAAAACGTTTTGCGCAAACACATTTAAGTTTAAAAGTACCCCCAGCTGTCATCTGCATAAAACCTGATAACATGCAGGCGATAAATTGAACAAGGTCGACTGCTACGCAAAAACGAAGACTAAAGAGTTAATAAGGTATCAAAATTACATTTTTGCCACACCAAATTAGAATATTAATTAAGGCTGGCTATAATGACCCATTTTATGTATAGAAATTTATGTTACATAATATTAAAAATTAGAGAAAGGTTAAATTCGTAAGATAATAGTACTCAAATGTTTTGAAACTGTCTAAACATGATGAACCATTTTATATATCTGTGCCCTTATTACAATTTGATTAAATTTCCTGTTAATTCTTGTTTATAGTTTAATGGTTAACACTTTTATCTAAAAAGAACGAATGTGATGGATTAAATGGAACAACTAAAAATATTTTATTTTTTTATTAAAATATTTAATCATTGTCTAGCAATAATAAATGTAATTACTTATATATTTAAAAATTATAAATATATACATTTATTGCAAACAAATGTTGTATATTGTATTTTATTTCAAAAAGCAAATCTTAAAATATCACAATAAGAATACAATCCTTAAAAATCCTATGTTATAATTCAAACTTCCAAAATATAGGGATTAAATGCATTTCTAAACTAAGTTATTAGGAGCTACACGCTAGAAAAAAAATCACAACTTAAATTATTACAATATTATTGCATCAAACTTGTATTTGTTAGTCACTTATTAATAATAGATATTTTACCAGAAGCAGATTTAAACACCTGTATTTTTTTAGGAAGGAGTAATAGACATGAATCGACATCTTTCAAGACATTTTTATTAGAGTATGTTCAGGATAACTTCATCCCAGGGCATCACAAAATACGTCATCAATCCTGCGCGAGAAAACAGCTGATTACATAGACGTACATAAGGGTTTCTCCCTTATCAATTGTTATGGATACCAAACAAACAAAATCATGTATTTCAAATAAATTTTTGTTCTCGTTTTATTACCGGCATACCTGAAAACGTACGAGAAATAAATAATATATTTTTGTGTATAAATCGAAATATACGCATAGTCAAGAACAGATCAAAGTAAGTGACGCCACTGAAATGTATCAAACTAACTGTTGGTAATGTCATGGACGAAATTTGGTTTCTGCGCAGCCCAGTCGGTAATATAGACCTGGCATGAAGTTATCCTTCTATAAGTGAAAATAAAATATAAGAAAACACAAATCAAGACGTAAAAATAGTAATAAATAAATTTCTTCTAGATGTCAGATTACAATACATCAAAAAGTTGTTGTTGTCTATTAGATCAGTTTAGATTTTGCCACTTTAGCGCTGCAATCTTAAAAAAGTTAACCTATAGAAGTGAAGAATAATTAGGAGATTCAAGTTAATGTTGAAATGAATAGCACTAATAACGAAACGCCTAAATCCTGCCTGATCGTCATACAGACACTGTATAGCAGGGCTGCCCAACCAGTCGATCGCGAGCTTCCGGTCGATTGCGGCGTGGTTTTAAGTAGATCTTTAGTTTCTCTTGCTTCCATGTACAGTACCTAGACAAAATATTATAACCACTTATGATTTTTTAAAAATTCATTGTTTTCCACAAAATCGACAAAATAGTAATACACCAATATTATTTTTATTTTATATTTTATTATTTCAAATTGTTTTAGTACATTTATAAAATGTTTTTTAATATTTTGTGTTGCCCCCCTTTGCTTTAATTACTGCCGCAATTCTTCAAGGCATACTCTCAATACAATTTTCAATTTCTGAAGAGCCGTGCCATACTTTTTTAATATTATCTATTAAAACTTGTTTATTAGTATTATTTAAATCATAAACAAGTCTTTTCAGGAGGTTCCAAATATTTTCCGGCGAATTACCTGGCCAGAACAAAATCGGTACTTTCTGTTCTTGCAAATCAGTCTCAGAATAAAAATACAGAGTTGAAGATGTTTAAAATAGCTTATCTTTTAATAAATACACGATATGTTAAAGAAATAAATAAAGTAGCATATGATTATATGTCGGCATTTTTAATAAACAGTTGTTTTTGTAAGTGGTTATAATATTTTGTGTAGGTACTGTACTTAAAAATACATTTTATAAATATAAAGTAAAAATTAAAACATGCTTCTCGCCAGCCTACGTTCAAATGTCCTATTGAAATGTTTAATAAACGTTGTGTGTAAACATTATATAATAGATTCTTATTTTTTCAATAAATTCAGAACCACCTTAACACATTCATTGCCATGCGGGGGTGGCAAAGAAATTTTATTCAAAACTACTAACGATAAAACGCGCGAAAAGTAACTATCCGCACAATCGCTCAAGTTTGCTCAAGTGGGATAAGTGACTGGCAAGATGATAGCCTGGCGCAATGTAATGTATAATTTTCTTAAATTTTGATCGGTGATCGCACATAAAAAAAAACTAATTTATAAAAATACACCGAAAAAAAAACCTTATCTTAACATATCCTAACCAACAAAACTTAAAAACAAAGAACCATTTTCTAATCATTTTGCATAAAATTCGTTGGCGATCAATGTGTTAACCGTCGGGTTACAAGTGCAGCCCTGGAGGGCCTATGAAGAATCTTCATAAACATTTTTTTTTAAATTTCACTCCATAGTTACCCCCCCCCAGTGGCCGGCTAAGCGTTCTGGTCAATCGTGGTACAACATATATATTAAAAAAGTAGATCCCAAATACAAAAAGGTTGAACAGTCCTGCTGTACAGGAACAGTCTTGCCAATGCTGACAGCGCCGCCATTACGTGTCCAAATAAATATTGGAAATATTAGAAATTCAAATGTAAAAATAATTTAATCTTTGTAGAAACAATAAATTTAAGTGAAACTATTCCCAAAAATTTACTCTTGCTGCAAAGATTCTCATTTTTCTATTTGAAACTAATATTTATTTAGACTCTTAATGGCGGCGATGTTATCATTGGTCAGACTGTTACAATAGTGTCTGTAGATCGTCGCGATCGACAACGCCACTAAAATACTAGACCTAGGCCGCTCGCAAACACAGCCACAAGGGCGGCCACACACAGCGGACTGTATATTGTATGCAGTTTAAATAGACTCAGCGCAAACACGGCGTGGGACACGCTGCGGAAGTGAACGAGTCTCGCTACTTGTAGCCGGTGACGGCTTCAGTTTTTCCAGCGCACACACGGCCACAGTCGCTCGCCACCGTTTGACTGGTATGTCAGTTGCAATTCTTTGTATAGAGTATAGTGTGCACATAAAAATATACAAACGAATAATATGGATATTGACATGTTCATATCCGAAACTGAAATCGCCCGCTATCTCTCGTATATCTTAATGTTTCAAGTGATCTTGCAGCAGAAATAATAATTCATTAAATGTTGTCAATCTCATTCGAAAATACTTAAAGAATTTGTCTTCGTGTAATATTAAATCTTCAAAAAGGGAGCAAAAGTGTCAATTTCTCTCGCGAGTACTTAATATTGGATGTACCCAATACCGGCGATATTTTTGTAATCTACGCCGCCTGCGTCGTCTTCTTATTACCAGCAGCGATGCGTACATTCGAGTCGAAGTCCTTATTGATACTGGCAAGAGAATAGATAGAGTGGCTACCGTCGTGGCAAGTACGAGCTGCATAGGGCTATCGGTGGCGGCCAGCTGTGGTTCTGTTCCATTTTTTGGGATGAAAAAGAGATATTACTCACTGATTATCTTCCAAAGGTCCAAACGATAAAAAGCGAGTACTATGCTAACCTTTCGAACCAACAACAAAGAAAAAATACATCTTTTTGGATAGCGTTAAGTCATAATAAAACTGTTGTTTTAGTATCAAGAATCGTTGAAGTATGATTCGCAGCCCCATTTATCTTTTCATCTGATTTAGCTCCGCCTTTCCAAACCTCAAAAAATTTCTTGATGGCAACAGGTTTTTTTCAAATAATAATCTAGAAGCTGCGATAAGTTGATTCAAGGGACTTTACTGAAAACACTTCCGAGATAAGATAATGGCAGTGGAACATCGCTGAACCAACTATGTTAAAGTTCAAAAAGATTGTATTGATAAATAAAAGCAATTTAAAAAAAATAGTCATATAGTGTCGGGTGGCGAACTATTGCAATTACCGTTCGATCGAACTTTAAAACAAAACTTGTGATGCTACATATAAAGTTGATATACTGCTATGGATTGGTCACAAAAGAATGATTTTCTAGAATCCCAGCGAAAATATTTTCAGTGAAACTTATTAAGCAAGAGAAAAGAAGGCAACCCAAAACTTTTGGAGGATGCTTTCTTAAGGCTCTCTTACACTGGGCGAGTAAAATCGTGCGCAGGTAAAAGTATTGCAACCAGCTGAGCGAATGTCGATTACACACAAATAATGATCCTCGCTTATTCGCTTAGAAGTTGCGCGACAGATTATGTGTTTGTTTGAATTGCGTTGTTTTCTAATTGCTGTTTTGACGACCAGCGTACCGTAGTGGTAACATACGTGCCTTGCGTTGCTTAAGTCTTTGGTTCAACTCCTGTTCAGTCATAGAATTTTCAACATGAAAAATTAGAATTGTCCTGGCTAATATTAGTAGCAAAAACCAATAAAAAAATATATAAAATTGCTGTTTTGTTTTTCTTAGTAAAATGAAATGGAACAGTAACAATATTGTTGATTTTATCTTTTTTTTTTTAATCATGCTACCCACTCTTTAACACACTCTTTTCAGCAAGTTTACTAGACAGCGTTCTTACATTGAGCAAGCAAATTCGCAAGCAAGTAGATTTATTTACACTGGGTTAGTAAACTCGCCCAGTGTAATTGGGCCTTTACACTACATAAGGAAGCAAGGTGTGATGAATTGCTGGACTGCTCAATTGTGAACGGAATAGCAGAACAATCTTATAGAAGCCAATGCTCACTCTGAGCTGTAGCGCCAATGATGATATTTCATCTTGATACTGTTACAAGGAGCGAAGTTTTAGCCACAAAAGCAGTCATTCTCTTTCCGAGAATTTAATTATTGCCCACCGAAAAGCCCAGGGGTGTTATTACGATGAATAGAATTCTATTCTATGGTTGCTAATAAAACAATTCTATTGGAGCCAAGTAACGATTGTTTCTTGTGAACTGCATTAGCGGCTAGTGGGTGAAATATTTGGGAGGACACTTTTTGATCCATATATTGCAATGGTGTCCAGCCTACGGACCTAATCTGGCCCAACAATAAATTTCAAACGGCTCGCATGAAATTTCTGCCCTGTTTTTTTAGAATCACCCTCCCCCCTGTTTCAAAAGATTTTCGGAATTTCTCCACTCCCCTTCTATTTAATTGATTTTCAGAATTTCTTCCCCAATTCTCAAACGATTTTCAGAATTTCTTCCCCCGTTCTCAAACGATTTTCAGAATTTCGCCCACCCGTCCTCTGTGATTTTTAAATATCTGCTCCTCAATACAACTCAATCTGGCTATGAAACATCTTTAGAATTCATTTACACAATGTATCAAGATAGAGGGAACACGATTTTTCTCAAAAACGTGTAAGTTGGTAAAAAAAATTGATGACCTAAGTTGACCATAATAACATTAAAATGATTAAAAATATTTCGCTTTCAAATTATACTTCCAAGTAAGACTTGAAAGTGAATATATATTTTTTTTAAATATATATATAGGTATATATATTTTTTAATTTTATTACGCTCTTTGCTACAGATAAATCAATCATCGGTCAAAAATTGTAGCTTTGGGTATCCCCTTCTAAATTATTACCATTGTTTTTTACTGAACTTTCTATTAATGTTTTATTTCCATTTTTGTTCGATTATGAAATATTCACTTTTGGCCAATGAGGACCAATATTTTTTATTAATAATATAGTCTCATAGTTAAGCACGTTAGTTTTAATATAACACACTGTATCCAGTTGCAAGTCTGAGTACTTATCCAAAACAAAACGGACTAATCTAGGGCCGCCGGCCTAATACATACGCACTAAAACTCGCCCGTGGCCTTTTCCAGTTCATTTTTTTACTTGCGTAGATAAATACATTAGAAATCGCATGTGGCAACACTGTGTCTCGGGACACTCCGAGGTAGTGTCCACAACATTGTTTTGTAGATCTAAATTTAAAAAATCTATCACATATGAAAAATCTTTGAATTAGAAATAATAAAAATAAATATATGCAGATATATTTAGCTAGTTTAATGCAATTTTTAAGTATAAATGAAATTTAAAATTCAGTTTTTCTTATTAAAAATTTTAAGGACACTGTCCCAACGCCACCCTGTCTCAGCTGCCACTGGTCAACTGCAGAATATAATTCTTTTACTAGTAATCCCACCACAGTTCTCATTTTCTGATAACGTAACAAATTATTTTCAGAATTCAGTATTTCATTATACATCAAATACAAGTTGCATAGATTATGAATAAAACAAAAAACAGTAAAAATGTTGTATTTTATATTTATATTATGAACATTTTTTCTCTTAAGTAGAAAATAAACCAAATGGAAACGTCGTAAATGCCTAATATTAATTTTTAAATACAATACGTAATATAAAAATATATTTATTAATATAATTATCGGCCATAAAAAAAATGTTCAAAATATTTTAATAAAGAAAACAAAAGCAATAAATAAAAACCAAAAATAAAACAAAAATAAAAGAGTAAAGTGTAAAATAAATGCATGAAAATGTAGTTTTCAAGGCACTTTGTGAATTAAAATTAGTTTAAACTTTGGTAGTAACATTAACAAGAGTATTTTAAGCATAATAAGTAATAAGTTTGAAAAATGTAGAAAAATATGTGTAAATATTTAATAAAGGACATTATTATGTCTTAAATGCGCTTAATAATACGCTTCCAACACCTAAGACAGAGAAGGTTGTCCATTTTTTACTACAATGTGAAAATTACATGGTTACGTAATATTTCAACCAAGCCTTTATACCTGATATACAGGTACCAATTTTTTTTAAATATAAGTACATTAGAAGTACAAATATTTAAACTAAAATAAACAATTTTTTTTTGCAATTGTAGTTCTCCGTAGACAATATTGTCACTAAAACGTGGAAAAATTTTAAATGCAAAGATTTTAAACATATTTTTCTACAACTTTTCAAATTACCGTAAATCTTAGTTATTATACATTCCGTCAATCAAAAAATCCATTCTTCGATAATGTCTATGTTGCCACCATTCTGAACCTCGTTTATACAAAACAGCAATTAAAATTGCAAATAACGGTACTGCAAGTATAGTCAAAACAATCGGAAGAACATAATCAGGACCTTTCTTAAAATATTTACTCGTTACAAAATCCTGTTTAGGTTTTGTATCTGAATTATTTTGTTCTTTTTTCTGAGTATGCGGAACGAAGTTAGATGGTGGATAAGGTTCGTCATCACTTCCGATTGTTACTGTTGGTTTCATCTTACGTGGTTTGGCTGTTGATGATTTTGTAGTGGTTGACGTAGTCGTAGTTGGTGTAGTCGTAGTTGATGTAGTTGTAGTCGGTTTTGTTGTAGTTTGGTTAAAAATTTCTGGAACATCTGTCGGTGCACCTTTACGTGGTTTTATTTTTGAGTCTCCGTTGTATTCTATTGGTGTTTCAGTGGAAGACACATTTGGTTTCACATAAATCATGGTTTTCGTTGTTGGCTGTTCTTCTTTGACCGGTATAATTTTTTCTGTCGTACTTTTTATTGCTGTAGTATTGACAGTATTGTTAATTAGTTTCAATTTTTCAGTCGAACTTACACCTTCCCTTCCTTCCTTTTCAGGCATAATAACTTTTAATTTTTGGTTTTTTTCTTTCTCAGATGCTTCAGTACTTCCGTTAGAGATTAACGGGTTAGTTATTGTACTCTCGTGAGCTTTTTTATCAGTCAATGGTACAACACCACCTTCGGTAGCAATCTTGCTTGATAAATTTTGAGATTTGTTGTC
Organism: Liopterus haemorrhoidalis; assembly: GCA_963971575.1. Classification (NCBI taxonomy): domain Eukaryota; kingdom Metazoa; phylum Arthropoda; class Insecta; order Coleoptera; family Dytiscidae; genus Liopterus; species Liopterus haemorrhoidalis. The sequence goes on from OZ020624.1 coordinate 20,790,976, forward strand.
AATATTGATATGTGAATCATTTGCAACATATGGTTTAACATTTGTCACAAAAATAATAAAAATAACACACAAAAAAATACCTTTGCATTGTTGGTGAGACATTGTTGACCAATAAATGCAAATTAAAAAAAATTAAATAAGGAAACTTCACTTTCTACTTGGCTATTCCATTTTGACAATTTTGTGAGCGTGACGTGAACGGTTATGATTTCAAGTTGATATAAAAGTAATCGGTTTTGCCGATTAATCCGAGATTCAAATAGGAAAACGGTGAAAAGAAAATTATAAATTTACTTACCAATTCTTGTAGATTTCGACTTGGTAAACTGTTTAATCACTAACTACTTATTCAAATTATGCTAAAAGTATAAAAAATCATTTTATAATAATGATTTTATTTAAATTTTTACATACATAACCTCAAAAAACAAATACACCACCTCCTTTCGCAGTTCTCAGTTAAAAGAGAGGGAAAACAGCGCGAAACGAATGCAACATGCAGTACACATCGAAGGAAGTAAACAAAAGTTGACTTTGTGTAACTAGGCATATGATATAGGTATTTTGTTTTTTTGTTAGAAAGACGAATTAGATGCTTCGCTTTTGGCGTAAAACTTTAATAGCGTATAATATGTACTCACAAATTTTATGTACATAGTAAAATAAAAATGTTAGCCGGTAAACATAACTTAAATCTATACAATTTGAAAAAATATCTTATTTCTTTTAAAAGTGAACCATAATTGACTTGCTTTCTCGGGAACAAATTATAATGACTCATTAGTGAATAAAATTATGCAATGTAACTGACTAGAAATAGTAAGCAATTTTTATTATTAAAGAAAGTATAGTATTTCCAAAATGGAAGGGGGATGGGGTATCATCACGGAGTAAGGTGTGAGTTGTGTATGGATGAAGAAGAGGCTTAGAAAGCGGAGGAGATAGTTGAGAGAAGGGTGAAGATAGGGAAGGAGGGGTGGCGAGTAGTCACAATGTACAACAGAAGAGGAAGTAAAGAGAAACTGAGGGAATTGGACGAAATTCTAGGAGAAGAGATGGAAGGAGACTGGATTGTAGTGGGAGGGATTTTAACGCAAGGATAGGAGAGACGGGATGGGGAGGGACTGGGAGGAGAATGGGGTGGAACAATTCAAGGAGCGCAGGGAGATATAAGGAGGTCAGAACTTAGGGGTACTAAGCTACTTGAGGGGAGAAAGAGGAAGGTCCGGAGGGAGAGTTAGGAGGATTGCGAGGCTAAGGTGCGGGAATGAAGAGAGAGGAAATAGATATTGGAGGAGACAGGAGGATAAGATGTGCGGGGAGGAGGAGGAAGATGTAGAGCACCTCGCGAAGAGGTGTAGGGAGATGACAGAGTGGTCGGGGAGCACATTAGACCTGTTGCACGAAGATGGAAGGGGGGAGAGCTGGGCGAGGGAATTAGAGGCAAGAAGGATTGAGATTGGGGACGGATAACAGGATGGGGTAAAGGAAGGAAGAAAGAGGCCCGGTGGGAAGCAGAATGGGGGAAATGGAAGGAAGGAAGGGGGCTGAGGTTACCTGGAAATGGGGAGGAAGGAAAGGAGATATGAGGAGGGGTGAAGAAATGGTTGGAAGGGAAGAGAATGGAATAAAATAAATTATAATGTAAAGTAATGAAATGTGATGTATGTTTAATAGGATGTTGGGATGTTAATAGGAGATATATGTTTTGTAATTATAATTGTAGTAATACCCAAAACACCGAAAGGTCCAAGGGAAATAAAGGAAAAGGATTATATAGTATTTCCAAAATGAAATGGCTACCCTCACTTATAGATTCCAATAATGACTGACAGTATAACCATTATACCTGCTTAGTTTATGGTTCTGTTAATAATAGTTGCCAGGACCGTATTAATTACTTAAAATAAACGTGTTATCTTATATGCTATTTAGAATGAACTGTATATACTCACCTGACATTCCTTTACATTTTTCAGGTTTAGGACTGGCTTTATTTGAATTATAAATATAGGCATGTTTAAAAATCGTTTTGTTTTAAAGTCTTTATAGTCTATATTAAATACTTCAAATTTGTACAAACAAAAAACTTTTTTTCTTACAACAAAAATAAATCGTAGCAACTTCAAATAATTTTACATATGGCTAACTTTGTATGGAAATTTTATTCCGTCTTCTTCCAACTTTTTTATTAGAAGATGCATAAAAGTCGTATATTTTATTTATTATTGTTTAACATAAAACTATCTATTTTCTTTAAAACTTGTAAATCGTGTCGTTTTCGCTGCTGATTTTTGCCATGAATAATGATCCGTTGAATTGTTCTGTATGGAACACTAGTTAATTCCGCAGTTCTAAGTATAGATTTGTCATTACCTTTCGAAACTAACTTTTTATAAACGTTCAATATCAGAACTTTGCAATCTTCTGACAAATGACCTTTTTCTTTAGTAGCCACGTTCACATTTTTGCATTCCACGTCAGCGTCCACATTTTCACACACCAAATCACCTTGCACATATTCACTATTTTCACTACAGAAATTAGGAATTTCTTCAAAATCAAATAGTTGCCAAAGAGCCATGTTGTTAATGTATGCACGCTATGAACGTTGAAAATTAACTAACAAACAAGTATAACAACCTCTAAAATTTAGAAACAATAAGATTATAAATTTGAAAATATCCTTAATGGTTTTTAAGAAACTTCAATTGAACAAGTGTTACATCTATTCGATTTAAATTAAAAATTCCCTTAATACCTCTTATATTCTTTTTACTGCAATAAGTCTTGGGATTACTGCCATAAACTAGGGTGACCATTTTCTTGGAGACGGCAATGCAAAAAAAAGGTCGTAACTTCCGAAATATAAGTGAAGAGCAAACAAAAAAATTGATGTGAAGTGTGAATTTTCCCACATTGCAGGGTTTCGCAGGTATATAATAAGTGAAGGCGGCATGCTGAGTGTGTAGGACAAATTTTGCTTTGTAGTAACCACGACAAAATGAACGATCTTTTTAAAATAATTTATCGTCTGTTAATCTCAGAGCTTTAAAAACAAATTTTATGTTAAAATATTTTTTTGTTAATTTTAATTCGAATACCTAATATCATTATTTAGGTTTCTAAATAAGTGCAGTATTTTTTTTATATAACAAGGTTCATTAAGATTTTGAAAATTGGGCCTATGACTTTCATTGGTTGTCTTAAATCATACGCTTCGCCCCTCTGGCTTCGTATAAATGACACAGAATGAAAATATAATTTCAATTGCTTATTAAATTTACGCTCTTGAAAATTAAATTCAAAATGTGCTAAAATATAACTAGAATTTTACAAATTAATTTAAACATAATAAATATGAAAAAAAAAACAAAAACCAAAATTGACTCCACAAGCCAGGAACGAACCTGTGTAGTGAATAACGATCCTGTGTGGTTGTCGAGCAACTGAGCCACTAGACCACCAAACGCTTATCAACTTAGTGTGTTATAAGAGTATAACATGTATGCATCGTCAACCAAAAAACACAAAAAATGCGTTATTTTCCGAAAACATAATCTGATCAAAAATTCCTGTTGTACTATTCCGGTTCACACCAATATACATTACTTAGAATTTTTTCACATTTTTAGTTTAAACCATCTGGGCTACAGGGTGTGGAACAAAAATTTTTTTGCACAATTTTGGCAAAAATCGCCTCAAAATAATTTATTTTGCAAAAATTAAATTTTGATCGTTAATCCACGTACTAAGGGCTTTCATTTGATACCCTACTCATAATTTTAAAAAAATATTTTTTTTTTCGATGAGCACATATTTGTTTATATTTTTAGGGGGATATGTTTTTTAGATGTTTTAGTATTTTTCCTATGTGCGGGTCAAAAAATTGTACAAGCATGCCAATTTTCAACTCTCTAGGTTTAGCCGTTTGGCTACAATTTTTACCGAACAGACAGACAGACAGACAGACAGACAGACAGACAGACAGACAGACAGACAGACGACAAAATGACGGTATAAGGGTTTTTTGGTCATACCTACAAAACCCTAAAAAAGGTCCTCACTTCCCAAATGTAAGTAAAGAGCAAAAAAAAGGTCTTCACTTCCCAAATATAAATACAGAACAAAATTCGGCCCTTGGGACACCAAATCAATATGTGGGATGTCCCGCGAAATGCGGGACGAATGGTCATGCTACCATAAACGCATTACCGCATTGTTAAGCTTCTTAACAAGAGTTGACCATTTCAGTTTGGAAATACTATACCTGTAGTAGTCCTGTAAATACGAAAAAACAAAGCTGAACAATGTATTAACAATAAAGCCTGTTTTATTGACATGTGTTATTTTTGTTGCTATTAACCAAACAGTCTTTATTTCTGGATGACACTAGTAATTATTTTATTGAAAAATAAAATTAATACACGGAAACTAATTTCATACTCAATGCATTATTTCAGTTAATTAATAGAATGTATTTAATTTTATAACAATATCTTTATTTATACAAGAATTGAACTCTTAGGAACGATTTATAATATTAAATTAAAATGCTATAGATTAAATTCTAAGTCAAAACTAAAACTCACATTACGAAATCATTTTCAATAAACAATTATTTAATATAATATTGACACATATTTACAAAAATTATAAACACAACAGTATTATAATTGACACAATACCATCATATTTAATCTTTCAAATAACAAAAATTAAAAAATATTTGTACTAGATTGGAGGAGGTCCATTGGGGTAGTTAATCCTGATGAAGGGGGAGAAAAGTTCTTCCCACGTAGTCCAAGACCACGGGACTTTTAGGACTGGAACTCCTCTCTTCGCGTACTCCATTTCGATCATGATATTTCCTAGTATGATAGTGCACATTGCGAAGCAAATTATTGCACCTAGGCAGCAAAATTCGTGTATTGTTCCTTCGTCGGATAGTGTCTTCCAGTGTTGTTCGATTTTGGCTCCAATTCGTTGAAATTTCCGAGCGAGTCGTCGCCTGAAAAAATAATATATTGCATTACAAACACAGCAAATTATCAAAAAAAAAAAGAAACATTACATAAAGATCCAAAAGAATTCAACAGAATTTAGTATGATGAATAACTTTTGGAGTTCAAAAAAAAAAAATCAGACTATTCAATATATTACGTCATACTGTACGGATCTGAATCATGGAAAACAACATGAAAAAACTTCAACTTCAAGTTTTCGCCCACTAATGCTTACGTAGAATATCGTTAATGACGTTATGAGCAATGCCTGCCTTTGGGAGAGAATCATTGACGTCATATAAATAGACTCAGCACGCTCTATACCTTAGCATTGTTTGTTATGAAGCCAAGACCCTGCGGAGACGAAATGGGGATTTGCCCCGAGGAGTATAACAAGTTGCCTAATTTCCATTTATTTTATTCAGCTTTTGCTAAGAAAAACGCCAGCGCCGTATTGTGTTATTTTTTCTATTTTACTATTTTACCTTTTCATCATCTTTCAACTTTTAATAATTTTTCCGTAAATTGCATTTTGAGAGTTGTGAACTGTATTTCAACTACATAGTATTTTAAATACTAAAAAGTAATATTTAATTAAAATGTTACATATAGTTTTACATATAGTATTTGTATTCAGTACTTCGAATACAACAGAAAAGTATTTTACCCAGCATTGATTATAGATATAGGGGAGATGTGGGGACGGTGGTACACATTTTAGTTTTCTGTACATAACATCTTCAATTTTGAATTTTTTAAATAAATCTTTTCGCCACTTAATACTTATAATGTCGTTGTTTAAATAACCTGTTAAAAATTAATGTCCTTATCACGTGCCATTTATAATTAATATTTTTGTTGACCTCTGTAATTGTGCCACTGTACCTATACGTGAGGGTACAGTGAAACAGTATTAGGGATACAGTAGAACAGTAAAAATAATAGGTATCCAAAAAATCTGTATATGTATTAATAATTTTTATTGAAACTTCAATTCAATGTCTTTCAAAATAAATCATCTGAAAGGTACTGAAAAATTAATAATATTGTAAAAAAATCAAATTTTTTGGAAAAAACTACTAAGTAATTAAATAATGTATGTAAATATATAAATGTAAATTTATTATTAATATAAAAAAATAAACTTTGGTAAGTTCCTTGGAAGCAGTAAGTTTTGATAGTTTTTATTTTAATGTTAATTATATTTCATTAAATTTACTGTAAAAATCAAAGCGTCTAAACGGTGTTTTGTGCTACCAGACGGAGCAGGAGATGGTAAAACTTTTATCAGCTCTGATTTTTTAAATGTGTAATTTTCATTTATTTTAATAAATTTAAAGAGTAAAGTCAGCTGTCGGAGATATGTTACAACAATATCGTCAGTCTTTATTTCTATGATTTCCCCTATAGAGTGGCCCTTCATTTTATTCTTTCCGTATCCTTCAAATATTAAGGCATATTGCCTTACTTTAATATCCTTGTTTACGTAGTCTGTCGAATCTGTATCACATTCAGAGTCAACATTATCATCTGAGTTTGATTTCTCATCAATATTGACATCAGTATCAGACATGTCTGAACTTACAAGAATATCTTTTAATTTTCTGATCTTTTTTATTTTGCGCAGCTTGGAATTGTTCTTCTAACTCGTACCCACCTACGTGGGTACAGTGGCTCACTGTACCACTGTATACACATAACACGTGTGCCACTGTTAGCCTAATCCTATTTTCACGAACATTTTATCAAATATAATAAATGGTATAGTTTAGAACATTAGTAATTGCTTTACACTGTAGACAAATGACCAATTTACAACATGTAATACAAAATTTCGTACTAATTTGGTTGTGTGTCGTTCAAATAAAAAATTTCTTTTTACGATAAACTTTAGTTTGTCAATCTCAAATCAACATTTTCATCATAAATGGCAGGACTTAAATTTATAGACTCAAAATTTGGATAGTACAATTTCTCAGTACCAGAGGGGCCTATATATACCCAAACAGACATGAAAATATTCTATATTTCAAAAATATTTCAAATGTTCCACTGTACCAATTGTGCCACCGTCCCCACATCTCCCCTATATCTTTATAATTTGTCAGATAAATTTTAATTTATCATGGAATAAATGATATAATATCTGCCCGTTTTAAATTTAGAAAGTGTCTGAAGCATTGCTGTACAATATGATCGAGAAAAAAGGGTGTCTAGACAGGCAAGGAATTCATTTATTTTTATATTAACAGAATTGTCCATTTAACATTTCAAATTCAGGGCCTACAAAACTTTTTTTCGATCATATTATATTTTAAATGTATGTTATTTAGAAACCTACTAATTATCTTAAATATATACTAATAAATTCAGGTTAATTCAATATTATTTATGAAATTTATTTTATTAAAATTTGCAGTTTACAGTATTAAAAAATATATTTTTACTTTCAGTTCTTAACGGCAAAACATTGATGTATGCAAACTGTACAACTCTTCGGGGCAACCCCCGTTTCCCCGCCTAAAGAGGTGTTGGCTTCATAACAACTCGTCCTCGTTCAGTCTCTATGTTATACTACCTCATTGGAGAGAACCCACCAAAACCCATCAAATCAAAATAGATACGTCATAATCTTCGGAATAACTCTTCATCCATTATTAGAGTACCTTTCAATTGGAACCCGCAAGACATCCGTAGATGTGGTAGACCATCAGAAACATGGTGGATGTTAAACATAAAGAAATCCGGTAAAGTGGTAAATCATGAAAGCAGCTCAAACACCTTAAGACAGACCAACAGGTGAAAATTTATTGAAGCCTGTTGCTTGAAGCAACTTGCTTCATATAGGAGCGTCAAGAATCTAATATATATCGTCTGGAGATCTCCCCATTTCATGAATAGAACAAGATTCGACTCGTCAATATCAACGTAAAATTCGTTGGATTGTCTCACAAGAAATTCGATTAAGAGATGCACAAAAACAATATAGAAAAAAAATCAACCCAAAAAGAGATGGCAGACAATTGGCGAGATATAATTGCACATAAAAACTTGATGATCCTTGATGATGAAAACATCTCAGTTTATAAATATTGGTTGGCTGCAAAGGACACATTAAAAGAATAGATGAAACAAGACACAACATACTTTTGAAGAAATATTGTGGATCTATCCAGTAAACCCATTTATGGTTGATACGCTGATACTTCGAATCCATTATTACGCTAATACTGTAGAAATCCTTTAATAATGTAAACATCTCACTGTAGATAAAGATGCATGTCTTCAATGAACACATTAAAAAGATGAATGAGATCCGAACTACGCGGCGTGTGCTGAAAGTCCAAGCAGTTGGGAAGTGTTAAGTAGGAAGACCAAAGCTAAGTTGACCAGGTGGAGAGAAGCAACAAAAATCCTTGGGATTATTAACTGGTGGACAGTTATGTAGAACAGAACAGAATGGCGACTATCAAAGTAGATGAAGTCATACCTCGTACTGTAGGTATAGTTAATGTTGATGCTTATTAAAAGAATACTTACTTTACTGTTGGCGGTTCTTCATCGTATTCGAATTCGGAAGGACACTCTATTTCCGGGAATCCGGTTGTCGTGGGTGTTTGATAGTCGTGCGATTCTGTTTCGCTTTCTTCACAGTTCTCTTCGCATTCCTGGTGCAGCGCCGATTCCACCGTACCTTCTCTGATTTTTCCAAGATCCACTCCAAGTCTAAAACAACAATAATAATCAGAAATAATCACTAGAAAACAGTCAACTAAAAATTAAAGTAGATGAATATAACGTCCAAACCAGTAGCGTATTACCAGTGATGGGCGTTTACACGTAAACTTTAATTGTTTACGTTTACGTGTAAACTTATGTAAACAATTGGTAAACTTGTCAACAATGTAAACAATGTAAACTTTGTAAACTGTCAAATAATGAGGTTAGTTTTAGTTATTTAATATGAATAATAAAGAGTTAATGAACAAGTATATTCAGTTCAAAACAATAAGTTTATTAAAAAAATGGTGGGAAGAAACCGAAGGAATATTTCTGAAGAACTAGGTTTTGTTTTAATTAAAGAAAATATAGGGCGTTATGCAAAATTTGCAATGAATCTTTTCGTTATTAAAAAATATAGGCTGATTTTCTTTAAGGTGAAATTTAATGTTTTGTTAATAAAATTGTTAGACTGAATTTTTTAAAGAAAAAAGTTTTTTATTTTTCATATTCATATTTACTAATTTGTATGTAACACCTGTATAATGATTTTTATTAATATGTATATAAGCTGTTCACTTTTGTAAGAACACAATAGATCTGGTTATTTTGGTTACTTTTATGGTGTGTTACTGACTTTAAATGTCAATTAAAAATATACCTTACGCTGTAAAACCGACTTTAGGTTGATAAGGTTATGATCATTATAATTAATATATCATTTTTCATTATGACATATGTCAAATGGATCGACATTTTAAAAAAGTGACATTTTTTAATACCAACATGACATACAGCTTCAAAGGTGCAAACTATTGAAAACAAAATTCCCTCTTAGTTTGTTCTTACAAAAGTGAACAGTTTATATTGGTTTGTCATAATTTTATATACTTACTTTTTCATTTAAAATCGTTTCATTAAAATTTTATTATTTATAAAAATGTATTGTAAATAAGGTTCTGTAATTCAAAACAAGTGCGCATGTCTAAATCATTGTTTACATTGTTTACAAGAGTTTTTGTGTTTACTTTACATAATTGTTTACGCGTCAACAATGAGGTAACTTACATCATGTAACTTACGCGCCCATCACTGCGTAGTACAATGGTGCAAGTAATACAGTCCTACCACAATAAACAAACAATAACCTCAATAAAATTACCTTTTAACTTACCTATAAAGCGATATACCACTTTTATTCATATAATTAATACCATTTTAATGTATTTATGTTTAAAAACTATCTAAAAACCACATACAAATTGTTTAACACGATCAAATACCAACTAACATGTAACGAAGATAACTTTGGCAATAAGTAACAAATGATCTTCGTGTATCTTAAATATTCGGGACGCCAGGATTTATTTATTTTACATTTTAAGGACACAAACAGGACGAACCCACAGCAGTGTTTAAGAATTTTTTAACAATCACGAGCGTAAAGTTTACATATTACACGAAACTACAAGATTGCAACGATTTTATTTTTGATTTGAAAAATTTTAACATTTATAACTATTATATATTGAATTGAACAATTCGCCACAGTCATGTACGAACAAAAGTATTACAATAAGTTAGTTATATAATACAACAATTTAAACAGAGGCAACTGGAGTTAGACTGAACTTGAATCCAAATGTTGTAATATAATTTTACAATGTGATGAAATTTATTTAATGTGTAATTTAAAATGTCAATGGGTGAATTGGAAAAAATATTATTATTAGTTTTGGAAACGAAAAACGAATGTTGGTTGCGGACATTATAAGACGGAACTGAAAAAGTGAACAACATTAATAGATCATTGCAGTCTTTAATATTATTGCAAATTTTATATAATGTAACCAGGGCCGGCACTAGGATTTGCGAGGCCATGTGCGAGAAGAGCCGCGGGGCCTGCTGTTCAGATCCAAGTGAGGAGCAAAAAAAAACAAGGTCCTCATCTCCATGCGCGGGGCCTGCTGTTCAGATCCAAGTGAGGAGCAAAAAAAAAAAAGGTCCTCATCTCCATGCGCGGGGCCGGGTTCTGAGAACGCGCTGAACCCGCCTTCCGCCGGCCCTGAATGTAACCATATCTGACAATGTGCGACGATTCCTTAGTGACAACATATTTAATTCAAGTAGAGCCGAACTGTAGTCAGTAAGCCGAGTTTTTTCTTTAATTAGAATGTATTTCACGGCTTTAATTTGTACTTTTTCTAATTTATTAATGTATTTGTCATACATATTTGTCATACATATTTAAAGTAAATGTAAACAAACAATGTCGGCGACACAATTTAATGTAAGTAACGGTGTCCTTCTTGGTTATTGGTCTGAAGTCCTTATTAGAAACATCAACCGCAAACAAAGCTAATATTTTAAAAGTAAACACAGGCAATACAAGACTATATCAAGCACAATCCTGCTCAAAAACTGCAAGAGGGGTTAACTTAAACGATTCAGTTTGCGCCACCAGTTTCCTAATTGCACAATACTGGGAACAACAGTACATGTACAGGATAAGTACTGTATTGCTCTCAGTGAAAGATAGAAAGCAAAGTCCTTTACCTCAGGAAAAGTATAAAATATATCGTTTGTAATCCCAATGACGGATAGACAGTTTAAAAATACTGGAGTTAACTAAATATCTTTTTTGGACTAGTACTGTTCTTGGACCCAACGATTCAGTTATTTTGTTATCCACCAAATAAAAACTAGACAGCAATGAATAAATTTCAATTAGAAGAAGTTTTCAAGATACATTCAAGAAAAACTTCTAATAATCAGACTAATTTTACTTTATGCATTTTCTTCAAATTATTTTATTACTCAAATTTTGTACTTATGTTTAATATATAACATGTTGTCAACCGAATCAGCAACCACGTCGTCCGGAGAATGAGTTGCCAATATAGAATGTAGATAACAAAAAAAAGGAAACTAGAATATCTAGGATATGTGATCAGGAACAAGGACAAATACCATATCCAACAAAATATTATGCAGGGAAAAGTTGAAGGAAGAAGAGGTTCCAGAAAACTAAAGATCTCCTAGCTCTCTAATACCCTTTTCACAATAGATCTTTAAGATCGGATGTTAAAGTGAATGTATCTTTAAACGCTAATGTGAAACCGTATGGCCTCGTCTAAATACAAGCGATGTTTAAGACAGAGATCTGCGTCTTAAACTTCGTCCGCATTGCCAACTTAATTTCTATTATAAAAAAATACTCCTTCAATTTGTGCTGTATACATTTTATATTATCATAAACAAGAATACTGTATTATATCGACGTTATAAGAAGTTTACACTTATTGTTATAATAAAATTATTTATTTTAATAATGTGTTTAATAAAATACAGAGCTGCAATAATTGAATAAAATGTATCGACTTACATGTTAATACAGGTGTAATATATTCTTTATTGTAGTGTCTTTATTGTAGAATGAAATGAAATATCCATATTTGTTTATAATAATTCAAAATGTGCGTCTGCGCAGTCAGTTCAAAACTGGTAATTTCATGAGGGTAACTTAAGGACAAAATTACTGTAGCTGAGGACAGCACCAGAGATTTAAACATCAAGTGTGAAAGCATACCGATCTTAAACATCGGTGAACTTTAAGTTCACTCGTCTTAAAGATCTAGTGTGAAAAGGGTATAACTTGAGGAAATAGTTATGTGTCAACTATTGCGGATACGACGGACTCCATGCGAAGGAGAACACGATATCATTACTTATATTACAGTGTCTAAGTTGTTACTTACTCTAATCGGCCCGGTCTTAGACTCCTGTTGGCCGGTTGCAGTCTCTCGTTCCATTCCAGACGATTGCGAGCCTCCCATAGACGAGGGGACATCTCTCCAGCACATCCAGCCGATGTCCTTAAAACAATCTAATGTTACCAAAGTTATTAAACATCTTCGTAAAGACAATCTAAAACCAGGGCGTCTTTTAGCCTAGAATAGAAACAATTTGCAACAACTTTGAAAGCAAAACAACATTTAAACACAATTAAATATAAATATTTACACTAATAAAATATTTTTTCAGTTTTACAAATGCTTTTTAATGTCTCAAAATAAATAATTGTATGAGAATAAACCTGGATTGTCTTATAAATTTCATTCCTTCCGGTGAAATTATAACATCTTTTCTAACCAGTGCTAAAAAGTAACTAACTTTGTTCATATCTTATAAAGTTGTGTTTAATTTTAACTCATGATGATTGTTTCTTCTGTGAATATCTCCAATAAAATAAATTTCAGAACAGCAATAATAAACAAACTGTCTTAAATCCACAGCAACATCATATTAAATTTCTCCAAGGTGATTTTAACCGGACCTGGTAGCCAAAAATTAATTTTAAAACTTATATCAACCACCATTTTGGTATAATTCAATTTTGACAGCTCATATTAATTCAATGTTCCATTACTCGACGAAAGTAACCGCGGTTGAAGTTTCCCGTTCCGAAAGTGTACGACATTAACCTTTTCAGGAAAATTGTTAGGTTTCGGAACGCGGTTACTGAAAATTTTGGTTACTTTTTTGTAACCAAACTAACCGTAGAAATATCGGTTATTTGGTTATTTCCTCCCACTACAAACTTCAGATCTAATTTAAACTACAAAAGGCGGGAATTTCAAAACAATTACAATAAAGCGAGAGTTAAGTAGAGGGAATTAATCGTTTCTTTGTAGTGCAAGTAGTAAATTATAATATTATTTTACTATAGTCTATAACTAAAACAGTAAGAATGAGTGTAAGTAACTGATATTTAGTAATATTGATCGATGTCGTGAAAAATAATATCGGGAAAAATCATATATGTTCTTATACAATGTGCCATTGTAAACAAGAACTAATAAAACAAATATTTTTATTAATAAGTTTGTAAGAGAATATCTATAACCTATAATGTCCATAAAATGACAGTTCAGTTGTCTGTTTTATCAACTGATGTGTGACTACCGTTCCGTAACTAAAACGCGTTTTCAGGTAACCACTGGGTAACCACAACTTACCACGACTTTACCGCAACCGCGACCGCGGTAGTTAGGTGTGCAGTTACGGAACATTGTATAAATAGTCGAGCAGTATAGACTTTCGATATTTGTTATGGAGCGTGCTACGATTCAACAGCGCGTTTTTTCAATTAAGATAATCATCAGAAAACCCATTCCGACCTCAACGATAATGTTAATTATTATGAAAACAAAAAAAAAACCGCTATTGGGGCGCTAAAAATCCATACGTTGTTCATCAGTGACCATTACAACCTCTCAGAGTGACAATGTCATGTGTAATTTGGTCAAAAGGTGTAATTGGACCTTATTTTATAAGTTAATGCGGGTAACGCTATAAATGTGAATGACGCCCGCCAGAGCCGCAGTAAGGGGGGGGGGTGGAGTGGGCGACGGCCTGGGCGCATGCCGGAAAGGGGCGCAAAATATGGGCGAGGACCTTTGTTTTGCTCTCATTACTTGGATTTTGAGAGGTGAGGACCTTTTTTTTTGCTCATTACTTGGATTATGGGAGGTGAGGACCTTTTTTTGGCTCATCATTTGGATTTTGAAGGTGAGGACCTTTTTTTGCCGAGGGCGCCAAAAACATAGCTCTGCCCCTAGTGCAAGTTTTCCTCAGTGCGGCTCTGACGCCCGCTATCGTGAAATGATAGGAAATTCTGCCACATGAATTAGATGAGCTAAATTTGGAACACATGATGTCAAGAAGATGGCGCTACCAGTCAACAGCACGAGGCACAATAGAAATTTTGAAGATAATGTTTCCAGACATGTTTCAGATTAATTTCCAAAAGTGTTGACTGGCGACTGGCCTCCAAATTCAGCCATACGAGACTCTGTTTGTGTGGAGTTGTCTTAAAGCACTTGTTTATTCCAATAAGTGAAAATCGGTGAAACAACTAAGGAACGTTATTCGAGCAGCAATAGTTGAAATAACGCCTGAAATTAGGTACAGGTCAATTTGGCAACGCAAACTCGGCGATAGTTAATTTGGAGACAGTCAATTCGACGATAGTCAAGGCAGAAAAATTATTATTTGTAGATATATATTTTACATGCAAAACTAAAAACAGCAAATACTAGCAGCATGAAATGATTGCAGAATATATTATCGCTACTTTTAGGTCATCACTTTGTATTTCCGAAGCGAGGACCTTTTTTTAAGATCATCACTTGAAATTTAGAAGTGTGAACCTTATTCATAATTTAAATAATTTTGTCTTCCGTCCCCCACCCCCATAAAAAATCCTGGGTACGCCACTGGGTGCGGGGGGGGGGGTACGTGTTAAAGTTCATTCACAATCACTATGAAATGATGTCATACTTCGTAATTTTAACTGCCAATCATCTTTGTGATGTCTGTTGTCCCGTTTTAACTACGTTAGAACATCTTGTGTATATACTTTCGATTGCTTGGATTCATGTTTCTTCTTTGAAATATTTTCCAAAGCTGTGTTCGAGCAGTTGATAGAGTTATACTGTATCAACTGCTTTTTCCAGGTCTAGGAAGCACAGATGTAGTGGTTTTTTATAACAAATAATTGTAAATTTTACTTTTTATGTTTATTATTTTGTATTTATTATAGTAATTATGTGAAATTGAAGTTGTAAAGTTAATTTTTTGCCACCAGTACAATATCTAGTAAGATCAAATTAGTTTTACCCAGTTTAACTAACCTCCTCCCTTGCAAGATCTATTAATAACATTTGACAAGAGGGAATTTTTCCTGCTCTGTATTTTTGTTAGTGTGAGTTTTATTTACCTCCGTGGGAGTCTCCGGTCCGGGGAGTTGCTGCCGACGAGTTTGGCTTCCGTTGGACGCGGTATCGCTGCAATGCTTGCTCGTCTGCGCGTCACCAGCTTGCCGTTTGAAGCAAGCGGTGTACGCAGGCGACCAGCATGACCTGAAGGGTGCTCGGTGGACTCCTGGAGCATCCTCCTAAAAATAAACAAACAATTTATTAATTCCATCTCATTTGGTGTTTAAAAAAATAATAATCGGGCAGGACAGTGTAGCGGACACATCCGCTAAGTAGAATACATCAGTGTCGTTTTATGACAGTGTAATTTTGTGACAGTGTCATTTGTGTGTATTAATAAATCAATGGCTAGCATTGAATTTCATTTATTACAATAAATTTTATTTGTTTTTACATATGCATCGATGTTGCCGCTGCATGCCGCAGCTTTACAAATCTCTCTCCAGCAGTGTGGGAATCATATTGTACCTATATATTTTATTTATATAGACAATTTTTGTATTGATTTTTTATTTATTTTTATTAATGTAATTTAAAATTGTATTCAAAATATTCTGAATATTGAAAAATATAAAAATTATTTTTTAAATGGATACAAAATGCTCAAAAAATAACTTTGTTACATTACAATATATTAATATCAATAATCTATTTTTACCGACCGTCCACATATATAAGGGAGGTATTGTAGTCATACCGATTTTGACATTTCGAGATTTCGATGGATCTTCACGAATTGAGGTCCCTATATAACGCTTTGACTATTTTCAGCATGATGTCTGTCGGTCTGTCTGTCGGTGTGTCTGTCTGTCTGTCTGTCTGTCTGTCTGTCTGTCTGTCTGTCTGTTGGTCCGTGTACACGCGCAGAGCAAATTCGGCTAAAAGAATTTTTATGAAACTTCATATTGAAGCTTTTGACATCAATGGCACGAGTTGATCAACTTTTGGTAAAAATCGGTTAACTACGATTTTTGCAAATATTTCAAAATATAAATATTTCGAAAAAATTTATTAAAAAAATAACAACTTTTATTTGAGATATTTTTTGATAAAGCAATATAAATTAAACAAGGTCTTTGTGATGGCGGTCGGTCCTGTGGTGGCCACAGCTGTTTTTTTTTTTTTATAAGTTAATTTATTTTTATAATCATGCTCTAATGAATTTTGCATTAAAATGTAATTTATCATAAATTAATATTTGATATCTGAAGGTAACTAGCCCCTTTACAGCTTTTTATCATCACCTTTTGTCTGTTCTGTTTTTCAAACAGACTTTCATTGTAATTGATTTGTTTTTTTTTTTTTTATTGAGTATGTATATAAAATTTTAATTATTTATTTATTCTTTTCAATATATATTCTTCTCATTTAAATGGGCTGTGTTATGCGCAGATAGTCATTGTTGCTGTGCACCAAATATTTTAACAAAGTAAATTAGAATTACCTAACTTTAAAATTTTTCATAAATGCCCGATTTAAAATGTTAAAAACCATCAGCCTCAAAGTCGCATTTAATTATTAAAAGTCACTATATTTCAAAATGTATTTCCGCACTAAGTTAAGAAATGGATAATTAACTTAATCTTTTTACGTTTTTTTCATCTTGTACTTCGATTTGTCTTTGAGTTTAAACAATAACAGACAAAAAAATGTTCAAGGCAATAAAATTATTTCATCCTTTTGTTAATTATAAATATAGTTATTAGTTATTAGCTATAAATTAGTACTCAAACACTTAAACAATTAACATACATGTTCGAGTTTTGAATTTTAATGTGCAAAAGGCAGGAAGACACGTAATAGTTCACACGTGTACATAATTACTTTATTTAGTGCAAGACACAATGACTAAAGACAAATGGCGAAAGTAATTAAAATGTAAAAGAACTTCTGGCTCTGTTTTTTTATTTCTTTTCGTTCTATATTCGCCTTTGAGCTTCCTAAAGGAATAGATCCATCCAAATAGAGCGGATATACCTATATATCTATATATTGGGGGTACGTGCTAAAGTTCATTCACAATCACTATGAAATGACGTCATACTTCGTGATTTTAACCCATTAGATACTAGCGTTCCATATAAGGAACGGAAAACACGACATCGTAAAATGTTTACTAAATGACGTTACTATTTAAAACTCCCCGTTAAATCGAGCTTTTCAGGTCGTATAATATACGAATGATGCACAATGACTGTTTGTTTGTCGAGTTATCGCCTAACAGCCTCTCTGAGATAGTTTGTTTTTTTGCTTGTCTTGTGAACGCATAAATATGGCGAGTAGAAATGGGTGAGTACTAATTTTATTAATTTTTACAACATTTAGACTGAATCCAAATTTGGATTTAGTAACTTTTTATATAACTAATAATGTCTGTACTGTTAAAATAAAATTATAATATATTTATTTGCCTAGTTTATACACTTTATTTTGGCGTGCCATATATGGAACGCTAGTCCTTTAACATACATTTTTTAACTCTGTAATTTTATTTTTGTTTCTTAGATTAACGGCGCAACAAATTGCTGATTTGTTTGAAATTAATAGTTTTGGAAGAATTTTGATGTCAATGATCATAGGCAGTCAATATACATTGAACCGAACAATCTATCTGGAAAACTACTGCTAGCAAATGCTGAAGGAGTAATGGCTAGTGGCTACGAGAGGGAAATTTTAATATATCAGATGAAAATGATGATATTCCAGATGATGTGGCATTTGCGTCACTTGTAAATAAAAGGGATTTTTTTGAATGGTTAGCACAAACAAACCTTATGACAGACCAAATGGATGCCAACATCTATGTATATAGAATAGGGGTAAGAGGTAAGAAATGGTGGTGGCCTATTTTCACCTGGCTACTAGATGCTGCCATTAAAAATGCACGTATTATTTACAAAATACATAATCCATAAACAACACAATTGGATTTTAGACGGGAAATTGCAAAAACTCATCTGGTAGACCCGGAGTTTTTTTCAAGGTATTCTACGATATCTCCAGATATTCACCTTGATGGTAAAGATCATTTGGTGGAATACATACCTAATAACAAACGCCGACGATGTTCCGGACAAAATCACAAAGGCAGCCCTGTGCTCACTCAATGCCGTAAATGTGAAGTAGTTATGTATTAGTTGTTTTGTTGATTTTCATACAAAATAAACTTGTTTGCATAATTTTAACTTTCTAAATAATTATTTGTATCCATTACTTTTGTTTTATTTAATTGTAGTTCTACGGACCTTAAAGTACTAGCGTTCCATATATGGAACGGACTAAATCTTAAAAATGCCTAAGTTAACAACCAAATATTTACCTAAACCATGTTTTTGATACTAATTTAAGTTTAAACCAGTGGCGAAGGGAAACCTCCGCTAGACTTGCCCTCCCAAAAAAAAAAAAAAAATAATTTAATTTTTTTTTTTTAAATATTTAGATAAATCTTCAAAAATACATCAAATTATGTTCTATACAAATTTTTGTCCAAGGCTAGGTTTACTTGTTACGAATTAATTATCATGACCATGGCATAGAAACGTTACATATAAATATGAAAAAATTGAGACTTGGAAAAATTTTAAATAATTTTACAAAAAATTTTCAAAATTTTTCGTTTTATCAAAAAACGTCTCAAATAAAAGTTATTAGTTATTGCATTTATAGTAATTTTCACTCAATAAATTTTTCGAAATATTTTTCTGTTGCATTTCTATTCAAACGATCTTTATAAAAAACAATAGGGTTCTTCCCATTTAATAGGAGAATTTTTTAGTACCAAAACGAATTTTCTAAGTTGAACCGTTCTTGAGTTATCGTGTATACATACAGACACACACACAGACACACACACATACGGACGGCACTTCGAAAATAGGTTTTTTGGATTCCCTGGACCATGAAACGTGGTCATCAGTCAAAATCTCGAAATCGAAAATTTTCGCGATTACAATACTTGCCCCTTATATATTAAGGTCGGGCAAGTAAAAAAATAATTTAAGCCCTAATTTCAAAAAACCAAAAATTCAGTCCTTAATGGGTTAATTGCCAGAGTTAGAATACAGAGCCGTAGCAACGGGTTGGTATCGGGGCACTTGCCAGGGCCGCGTAGCCTGATGAGAGGCGCCATTGTGTATATTTGGTCGGGCATTAAAAGCATTGGCAGGTGAAACCATTTTTACTTGCCCGACCTTAATATATAAGGGGCAAGTATTGTAATCGCGAAAATTTTCGATGTCGAGATTTTGACTGATGACCACGTTTCAAGGTCCAGGGAATCCAAAAAACCTATTTCTGGTACTAAAAAAATCTCCTATTAATTGGGAAGAACCCTATTGTTTTTTATGAAAATCCAAAACCAGAAACGGAAGTTATTAAACTTTAAAATTTTTAAAAATTCGTAACTAGTAAACCAAGCCTTGGACAAAAATTTGTATAGAACATAATTTGATGTATTTTTGAAGATTTACCTAAAACTTTTTAATTAAAAAAAAAATATATTTTTTTAATTATTATTTTTTTATGGGAGGGCAAGTCTAGCGGAGATCTCTCTTCGCCACTGGGTTTTTTTTTTCTCATCACTTGTATTTGAGGAGCGAGACCTTTTTTTTGCTCATCACTTTTATTTTGGGAGGTAAATTTTATCAATTTACTTTATTTGCCAAGGGCGCCAAAAACATTGCTACAGCTCTGTTAGAATGTAATGTAACTAACATGCAAGCCTTACTCAGACTTTATATTTGGCTCATAAAGGTTGGTAGGCATTTCTTACGTTGCAACAACTTAAACAGTTAAAGTATTACCGTATTTTTCGGACCACAAGACGCACCTCAAATTTTTAAGACCTTTTTTAGAAAAAATATTTATTATTACGCTTTACTTAACTTTTATCAGCAACATTCTGTCCATCTTCACTCTCTGTACTATCACTCGTCTCGTTAATGTCACTGTTCGTATTATTTTCGTCTGAACTATTGTTGTTGCCGCCAGCATAGAATAGCGGTAACACATGTGCTCTGCGTTGCTAAGGTCTCGGGTTCGAATCCCGTTCAGACATGGAATTTTCAAAAATATGAATTGTCCTGGCTAATTGCCGAAGCAGCAAATGCCATTAAAAAACTATTGTTGTCAATCTTTACAAAAACCAAGTCATTTTCGATACTATCCAATGCGTTGCTTATACCGCATTTCTTAAAATACTTTATAATCGTCTTTTCTTTTACAGCTTCCCATGAATTTCGATACTTCTGAAATTGTTGGCCGTTTCATACTTCTTGTTGCTGTAACATCGTCATTCATTTGCTCCATTCGTTCCGCATAAAATTATTAAATGGTTTCATAATCGACATATCCAAAGGTGTCGTTGACTTGTTATGTATCCAGAAATGACAGCTAATTCTGTATTCATTTTTATTATGTTTTCTTGGTTGAATCTGTTTTATGCGCTCTGAATTGATTCCACACTATCACCGCATACTTTTTAAACAACGTATACCTTATATATACCTTCGAACCATAAGACTTAATCCAATTTTAAGTCGATTTTTCTGCGTACCATAAGACAGTCTTAATGTACGAAAAATACGGTATTTAAATTTAAATTAAAGTAATTTATAAAATTATATATGTGGTAATTAATGTATCGCAATTAATACTGGCAGTAATAATCGAAGATTCGAAGAAAACAAATTCGAACATTTGAAATATTCATTTTTTTTTATTGGAATAATAAAATATTTGCCCCTTACTTCCTAGGAAGTATAGGCTTTCATTCCCTTTTTAGAAGTGGTTAAATATAATCTAACTTTTTATACATTTATAAACAAATAACTGGCAACTTGGCGAATTTACCAAGTACTACGTCATTTCTGTCTTTATTCATTTTTTTTGGTTCGGAGGTCCGCGATCAAAAAACATAAATATAAATCAAATATAAAAATAAATCAGATCAGTATCATTTTGTGACAGTGTCATTTGAGTGTAGTAATGAAACAATGATTAAAAATGTTTTTTTTTTGTGTCTCATTGGATTTAGCTGTCATCGTATAATTGTAAGTCTAGTGTAAATAATGTAAATATTTAACCGTATCGTAATTAAAGCAGGTTAGTTAAAATGAGCACTTAAATTCAACAACCCATAACTCCTTCCTAAGAATCATAGCAACCAATCTGAGAACATGGAGGGGTTCAGACATCATCCGCTCACAAGTCTTGGAAACTTATAATGTGAGGGAGACCTAGAGTTTGAGGGATTCACGGTGATGTGGACGACGCTCGCCGGAGCTTTACAACGCCCTCTCCAGCGCCATACTCTCCTTGCATAGTTCAATGGTCCCTCATTTTTTTGTCCGATATTTTGTCTTCTTTCTTCCACCACCCTAATTTTATATCGTTTTATATATTTCCTTTGCAAATATTATTAAAAAGTTAAGTCGAAATTTGTGTCACTTTATCTACTTTTTGACTGTGTTACGGATGTTAATTCAATGATTTTGCCCTTTATTATTGTAGAACTCGGATATTACAGTTGAGCAACCAAACACGCGCATAGCCTCTTCAATTGCTAAGACTGCCGAAGTGGCTCGGAGTAGCGTAATTTTTGCCTCGTATGCTTACACGTTTCGGCACCGTCTCAAACTCAAGGTCGCGATAAATAATCTATGGTTTATGACGTGATACTATTTACCATGTGCCGCAGACTATAGTACGCGTAGTCCTATAAGACAGAGAGGTTACCTTAAATGCTCTGTACGCCAGTTTGGTATTGGTAACATAGTAATATTATTAAGTACAGTGAAAAGTACAAACTTATTCCTTCATTGATGAAAAACGGTTGATGATAAGACAGAAAATTAGAACTCATTCACCAAATGAAGGAATTTTCGATATAAAGAAAAGAAAGAAAATGGAGAGACGATTATTTATAATTAGGAGGGCAGTTAGCTGACTTCTGTGTCTGTTATTTTGTGCGTGTTCTAGTATTTGTTGTTGTGTGTGTCACGTCAATTTTGATAGTTGTACCCAAATACGAAATGGCACATTACAAAGGATTTTTAATAACTTTGTAAAGATGTGGAAGGATGTATTTGAAATTGTACCCAAAGTAAGAAAACATATGATTATTATAATAATTTTGGTACTCTTATTAGGTGCCATGGTGTTAATTACTGTGTTTGAAAATGTTTCTTACTTGGTGCATTGTAGTTGTCTTCTCGCTGTATCCCTCTGATGCGTCAGATTTTTGAGATGATTCAGCATCAGATTGAAACTCTCCGCCATTCTCCATTCCTGTTGCACACTCCCAAAAACTTCTGCAGACGTTGAAATCCGTGTCGCTGCCTGGTCTATAACATCTAGCTGTCCTAATAGACTCGTCACCAGCTCCGTCTTCTCTGCATCCACACAAAGCGGGTTTAGACGATGTATCGCCCGCACTAGACGGTCTATTTCGTTCTTCATGTTCGTTTCGGCTTGATCTCTCTGGCGTAACTGCCGATCTCGACGATCTTGTAGGGTTCGGGCGTCTATTTGGAATGCTAATGTCAAGGTTTGGAACTTTGATTCGATTTCCTCTTCTGTTAAACGATCTCTGTAATGGTTTTCCATTCCTGAGGTATAGTCAGAAAGGTAGTTAGTAAAGGATAAGCAAGTTAGTAAGCTTATTAGATACAGCTTGAGGTTAGGAACACACATAAGAACTAGCAACACCCATAACATTTAGAGCCACCTAGAAGTCCTACAGCCAAAACAGCCACCCCTAAAAATGCCTACAGACGGTGTGCCAATATTCGCCAGCGCTAATTCTGACGCTATGTGTAACATGTAGCACTAGCGGACACTTGTACTTGTGTACCCTACAGACGATGTGTCAGTGCTGGCCAAGTAAAAAATACCGAACATGGGCCAGCGCTTATAAAATAGCGTCTGACAATGAAAGTTAGGATATGGTCGCAGTTTCGACATTGCTTTTGATATTTATATTAGATTAAAAGTACAAAAAAAAATACTTTTTACTTTATATAGACTTCATAATTATGCAAAAATGGTTATAAGTTTCCTTGTGAGCACGACACTCTCGACTGATATGATGACCAGTGTGTGCGCGTCGTGTGTACGGTGCAAACAAGCATGTACAAGTCTGCACCAATGTTGGTCAAACTCCTTTGACTTGTGATAAAATACCGCCTCGGAAGCGAACGTCGGCCAGTGGCAAACCCAACCTACGCTGGCTGTGACTTGTTGCCCCTACACACGATCCGCGGAACTAGAAAAGTATAAACATTGGCGGTGACTTGCCACGCCGTCCAACCATGTCCAACCATGTGCCAATGCTTATTTTAATTTATGTGAATGATCTTTTTGAACTTAATTTCCATTCAAGGAATATCTCTTACGCCGATGACACTGTTTTATATTTAGATGGCCTGTCTTGGTCAGAAGTTTCCAAATCAACTTCACACGATTTGAAAGCATTTTAGTTATGGCTAGATTTCAATAAATTATACCTTAATATTGATAAATCATATTTTTCACATTTTCCTGTAATAGTTGTAATCAACTTAATGAGGATTCAATTACACTGTACGAGTGTAATGATACCAACAACTGTAACTGTGGTGCAGCCTTAATTAAAAAAGACAAAATAAGATATCTCGGAGTAATAATTGATCAACACCTCAGGTGAAATCACCCCATTGACAAAATTTCTAACAATTTACACCACGTACCTCATACATTAAAAAAAAGCCCCATAAACTAAACACGATAAAATTAAAATTTCTTCATTTTGATCTTGTTCAATCTATTATTCAGTATGAAATTCTAGCCTGAGGTGGAATCAGGGTGACCAGATTTCAGTTGAGGTAAACCCTAAATTGAAAAAAAAAAAAAAAAAAAACTGGAAATACAGTATATTTTATTCAATTTTGCTCACTTCCACAAAATACAAGTGATAAGCAAAAACAAAAGGTCTTTACCTCCAAAATATAAGTGATGAGCAAAAAAAGGTTCTCACCTCCAAAATCCAAGTAATGAGCAAAAAAATTCTTCACCTCCGAACTACAAACCCGGAGATTTTGTAACAAAACCCGGAGCCCTGAGACTCTGGCCGGAAACCCTGAGACTCCGGGTGAAAACCTAAGACCTGGTCACCTTGGGTGGAACACATAAAACTCATACTAATCAACTAATTGTACTACAGAAAATCTTTGTAAAAATAATGTACAAAAAACATAGAAGATTCCCCACAAATCTCAAATATTAAATTTGAATCAATTGTCTACCGTGAATTTATTAAAATCCTAAAGGTTTAAATCCTATCATTTTAAAAACACCCAGAGTTAGTTGGGGAAGATGATGAAAGGAGAACAACGTTTTGTGAAACAATGTTTGACAAAATTAATCACGACCCAAGCATTCTTCAACCTATTCTTTTTACGGACGAAGCAACATTTTATATACATGGAGAAATAAATTCTCAGAATTGTAGATAATGGAACATGGGAAATTTACATAATTGCAATGCTGAAATAGAGTGACCCACTAGAACACCCGATCTGGTTCCGAACGACTTTTTTTATTGGGGTTATTTCAAATCCAAAGTTTCTAATAGCGATAATTTAAATTTGATACAATTAAAAGCTAGAATTAGAAATTTTTCAAGTTAGATAACACCTTAAACAACTAAATAATGTTTTGAATAATTTTTATAATCGCTTGGGGCATTGTTTGGCATTCAATGGAGGGATTTTTGAAAATTTGTTGTAATTTATTTTTTCATTTTCAATAAATATTGTGTTATTGTATTTACTTATTCTTATTTCCTATGTTCCACCTTAACATAAACACTCTAATACATTGCTGTCAATCATAACGTAACCATGGATATGAATACGTTATGGTTTACATTAAAAGCAAATTCACACTATTCCAAACGTTTAGCCGGAACTAAATGGGAAATTTGTATTAAGAATGACACAAAATTTAAACTCGGTCGTAACAGCATTTTTGATGATGAGCGTCCAGGCCGTCCAAAAGAGGTCAGAACGCCAGAAATGGTCGATAAAATCCATGGAATGACAGTCGATGATCTACGAGTGACTAAGCGCGAGATAGCTGAGCCTGCGGGATCTCAACCGAACGGGTTCTAACATTTTGCATGAATATTTGGGAAATAGGATACTCTCTGCCAGATGGGTGCCGCATTTGCTCTCAGTCGACAACAAACGCAATCATCTGACTATTTTGAAGGAATGTTTGGAGATGTTCAGCCGCGAAATGAAGGACTTTTTGCGCCGTTTCGTAACCGTGGACGAAACATGGATCCATCACAGCACACCAGAGACCAAGGAACAGTTGAAACCGTAGACTGCTTCTGGCAAATCGAAGCCGAAGAAGGTCAAGGTGGATCTGTCGGCCAACAAATTCATAGTCACAGTTATTTGGGATGCGCACGGTACCATTCACATGGACTACCTGGAAAAGGGCAAAACGATCACGGGCGTATATTATGCAGACCTGTTGGTCCGATTCGATGCCGATTTGAAGCGAAAGCGGCCGTATTTGGCGAAGAAAAACGAATTGGTTCCTCATCCACCATATTCGCTAGATTTGGCCCCTGCCACTACTATTTATTTTCTTGAAGAAATGGCTCGGCGGTAAAAAATTTGGATCGAATGAGGAGGTCATCGCTGAAACAGAGCCCTATTTTGAGGGCTTCGAGTAATCGTATTATTTGGAGGGCATCGAAAAATTCAAGAATCGTTGAACGAAGTGTATATTTCTAAAAGGAGACAATGTTGAGTTTTGCCGAAAAGTTGTGTTTTCTTGCCTTGGCCGATTACTTTTCAACCGCCCCTCGTATATGAAGTATTACAGTAGTGTAGCATTTTATTGCAAAAATATATTTATTAGGATTTCTTTAGAGGTAGAACAAACTACATAATTAATTACACCACACTATCCACGACATATAGTAACAACGTCGTTCATTTAAATCAATTATAATATAATATAAAAGTTAAAATAGTTTTGTATATTTTGACGTTTAAACACTCAACGCACAATCAACAACCTCGTAACCATAGCAACCCTCATCCCTTCGCACTAACAAAACTGGGCACAGTGGCGTCCCGTTACAGTAGCAAAATAATCTTACAAGATATCAAGTATTTACTGAGGGCTTAAGAAAACTAAAGCTGTTACCCATAGTATAGCAGTATCAATGTGTATTCGAGAATATGTAGAACAAGGATAGAAATAATATAATACCTACTTGAGCAAATATTTGTTTAATTCTATAATTTATACGTCTGCAAAACAATCTTTTAAAAGCATCATTAATCAAAAAAGTAACAGATTTAAGATAAAGAGCTTAACTAAAGGAAGTATATTCAAAAATAATAACATAAAAACAATAATATTTTCTACAAAATCCACATTTCACTCTTAGAAATATCAAAAGCTGTGTTTATTTGATAAAGCAAATATTTTCTAAATTGAAAAATTATAAATAAATTTTAACAGGAATTCGATTCATAAACAATTAGACGGTAAACAGGCTAAAGGTGTGAATTTGAGTTATGATAGACCAGGGACGCGTTCCATATCCTTTGAATGAAATGGCGTTTTACTAAAAATAAGTTCATTACACTTTTAACAGTTCAAGCAATGATTATTTGTTTTCAAAATAACTTCAGGTGGAATGTTATTGTTAGCGTTTTATTGATTAATTGCTTTGCTTTTGATTTCAGACATAAAAACAGTGAAATAACTTGGAGTTTATAACCTATGAGATTTATAATTTGAAATTTTAACCTAGATTATTTCTCGTTTCTCTCTTGGTTGGGTTGGTTTTATCTAGATTAGACAAAACTGTGAACGCAGAAGAAAGTGAGTAAAACGTTATTTCATGTTATTTCATATAATAACTAGTTATAACAGTTTATTTTAGAGATATTTTGTTTCTTTTTTTATTGTTTTCAAAGCTTGCTACGTTCAACTTTGTAAAATTTATGTTGATTATTATTTTGTAAATAAATGGTCGCCATTTTGAAATGGTTAACGTAAAAATATGACTTTTTGGTATCATTGTAAAGCTAATTTAATGTACTTTTAGGAAAAAAATATAAAATTATCGACTCCCTATGCTAGATCAAAAGTTGACATCATATCCGGTGAAACCGGAAGTGCCTCAGAATTCTTATAGTAACCTTTAGGTGGGCCTTTTTGTCTAGTTTAACTTTTGTTCTGAAGATTTTTTGTATCTTTACAAATAAAGGAGATTTTCGGGGTGCCCCGTTTCAAACAAACACCCTGTATATTAAAGTGGGCATTTTCTAAACAAAATGATCAAAATCTTCAATCAATAGGTAAAAGTTGCTAGATTTGAAAATCTGGATCCGCTTACATCAAATTATTACTAAAAAAATTTTTCGGTTACATTTATTTTTACGCCAACATTTACAAATTAGATCACAATAGGCCCAATTCTGTAAAATTAGAAAGGCAGTTACTATATATTATAGTAAAGTTACTACTAAATAACTTTCTTAATGACTTCAATAGCGACTTTTTTTCTAATCCTGTAATACGAGTTTATAAGATCGGTCCTGTGGCAGCTGTGTTATAGTTACTTTCACTATCTCAAACATGAAATTGCTACAGTTAGCATGCGTGATTTATACCATTTGACAAATTTTAATGCGCTTAATTTGAATGCGCTTTTATTGTTACTTCCATCTTTCTTTTGTTTTGTGGCATAATTCAACTTTTAGGTTTTTATTACATTTTTACCGACCGCCAACATATATAAGGCCGCGAACATACAGAAAGCTGGTAAATCAACGCTGACAATCGGTACCGAAAACAAGCGTATTGGGTTACTGGTTGAGCACACGCTAAACGCTGATATTGCATGTGACAGTGACGGATGATGTAACCTATATATTGAAGTTATGTCATTATAATGGAATTATTTCTAGAATTAACTAGCACCGACCAGTCGCTTCGAGTTTAAAGGAGCCTACACATAAATTTCTGCCTCCTAAAACGTCAAGTCTTATACTACAAATTTTGGAATTTCTACCATCCCGTTCTCACTTAAATTTCTGGGGGGGCTTCATAAACTACTAACTTTAGGGACCTCCAGCATACTAAATGCATCTCTGGAAATTTGGATTACAAACTCCTGAATTGACCGAGTCATCAGTGAGAAACTCATCCAAAGAATTAATTGCCAACAAAAGATAAAACGAAGCTCAAATACCTTCATCTTATGTCGAAGAATATGGTATGTTACGAGGAATAATCACAAATATCTAGCCTGCAGAACGTTATGCAAGAAAAGATCGAACGGATAAAAAGTCACAGGAGAAGAAGAACTTCCTGGCTTGATAATATTAGGAAAATACTATTCTGTCATTACCACAGTGATATACCACATCCTGAACGGATAACGTGATTTAAAGAAAAAATTAAATAATATTCGATTCTAATAGGGTTACCCTAAAAATTCAAGATCAGAATATACCTTACCCTTAAACACGTATATCGGTGAGATTTGTGACGAAAATAATATGGGAGAAAAATGAAAACTTCTTTACAAATAATAATGAATAAAAAAATCAGAGGAATATTGTAGCTCGGAGAATTAGTACCGCTTACCAGATGAACGGCTGATATTAAGAGAATTTTCAGATATTAGCATTTATTAGTGCAAGACAGAAAGCTTTGGAGTATTTGGAGTAACAACCATTGGTGTAAGCAATTGGTGCTTCACTAATACTTGAGTCTGTATTGTGGACAGACTGGACCAATGGTTGTACTATGTCTTCTTTTTGTTTTTTCTTTTATGTTATATCTTTCTTTGTAAGTTATGTAGTTATCTGTTACTATCTGTTTGTTTTGTTTGTTACTACTTGTATATTTTATGTATATTGTTTTTGGCCTAGATGCCGGTAAATAAATGGTAATAATAATAATAATTAACAGGGAGCCCAACGTTCAGGGTGGATTCTGTTGGAGGATGATGATAACTGTAGCTTGTAGCAACTAGCTAAAACTAGTAAAAGCAGGCTCGATTAAAGGAGGAGGACAAAAGCAACAAATGCACTCGGGCTCGCGCGCCCAATTGGCCCGTGCTGATCGTTTAGTTCTTGATTTTTTATTTGAATTCAATACAATTTTAACAAAGTACAGTCGAAGTTTATGTCAATTTTTTCTGTATCAACAAAGAAATGCGTAATTAAGCAAGTGTAGCGAATATTTGTGTTCTATGGAGACTGTTACAGACGAAGTGTTATCACGGGTTAGTTATTTTTTTGACATTTTACTTTTTAAATGAATATAAACTTAATATAATAAAACTTAACCAAATATTGAAAAGCCAGATTTACAAGCTCACATGCGTACATAAAAGTCCATGCATAGGCTGTTTCCTTAGTTTAAGCGAGACTAGATTTTGAACTGTAGTAAATTTATCGATTAAGTGAGACTTTTGATAATTTTGTTTAGCAAAAGCAATCTTCAATTATTAAAAGGAGATCACATAATAACTTAGGAAAAAGGAAAATTCCAGTTGGTTCCGCTTAAACCTTTGAAAGAACCTATACAACACTCACCAAAGAGTCACTTAAGTCACCCAGATTTAGCAACGTATTACAAAATGGAATATATACTAACATGATGATTAGAATGTTAGAAGAAAAGCATTTTTTAAAAAGGGTTTTAAACATAGCAATTATTAAATAAATCATTTTAGGACAATCATCACACAATTGTATATGATTTTCATGAATTTTAAATGTTCTAAAAATTGAATACATACCTTGGGCCATCTCCAAGCAGCCCCAAACTTTCAAGTTCATTATCCTGGAGATTTGGAAAAACTGTAACATCTCCAAAATCTGGAAATCTGATATTGGCGGCACCATCTGACATAGAACGCACTTCTCTTGGTGCTCCTTCCTAAAAACAAAATTCAATTTAATTTCACGTTAACTCTAAACCTAAAATTAGATAGAAAGATTTTGCTATACAATCATAACCGTTTCAAATAAAATACTTAAAGTGAATGTTGGGATTAGACACGAAAACACCAACATACATTATACTGGAAGAAATGAAAATGAAGAAAATAAAAATAGAGTCAGGCAGAAAAGCCATAAAGTATGAAGAGAATATAATTAAACACTTGGAAAAAGAAATTCTTTATGAATGCTGGAGGGAAATGCAAAAACGGAATCAACAAGGAAAGCCACTATCAAGGTGGGAAAAGTAAAGGAAGGAAATGTATGAATATTGTGGCTACTCAACAACGAGAAGAAATGGGGCACGAAGTAATAGAGCGAATGATCGACATACAACAAACGGAGCAAGATACAAAAATAAGAGAATCAAGATATAACAGCAAATATGAAAAGACCTGGACGCTGAGAAAACCACAGTATTTGACAGAAAAAGGCAATAAAGAGAACAAAAAATAGCGAGATTTAGATGTGGAACTGAGGAGAGGGACAATAACTTTTGGATGAAAGAGGAAGAAGGAACATGTAGAATGTGCAGGGAAGGTAAGGACAATGGAACATTTGTTGGAAGAATGTGAAGAAATACGACACAGAACGGAAACGAGAAAAGAAATTTTGGATGAAACAGGAAGGGGGTATGAATGGATGAAAGAATTAAAAAGCAGAAGGGAGGAAATTAAGGAAAGTAGTCAACAAATATATTAATTAAAAGAGAAGGAGAGTAGATTTTAAGTCGAAATGCGAAAATTATAATTATTATTAAGTAAAAGTTAATTAATGCAAGATAAAATGTAGTAAATAATATTAAATAATAAAAATATCTATCTATCTATCAGTACTGGTCTAGCCTGACCCGATTTTGGGATTTTTTAGTAATGTATTATATTAATACGTAAGACCTATTTTAAACTCGCAATAATGCAAGTTTTTACAAGTTTGTTAGTTTCATAGTTGTTTTTTCAACATATACAAAAAAATTGAGAGAACAGGAGTAGACATAAGAAAAGTTAAAAAAGATCCGAGTAGTTCAGGAAACAAGAGGAGCCGTTGCTTTAGTTGCCATGGAAAGCATAACAAATATTCAAAGATATGCGATAAATGCAAACAATTCATTTGTTCAAAATATTCAACTGTAATAGAAGTAAAAACAATAACTTGCAATTACTCCCAAAAATATGAAGATGGGGCATAATTAAAATTCTTCTGGTAATATGTTACATGTAATTATATTTTTGTTCTTATGTCATTATTATATTTTTGTTATATATTACATTTTTGAATTCTCTGTGTTCGCAATGTTATAAATATATATATTTTTTTATAATGCATTACTCATTTTTATTACTCAAAATTAATTAATTTAGGCCCCTATTCTATGATTTTTGACATAGTGTTAAATTGCTAGGTATCTGTGAAAACATATACCATAAGTTCAAAAAGAAATTACTCAAGGGTTGGCTGTGAAACAATAAAATAATGTCTATATATAACAATTGACTAACGTTTAGGCACAGCGTTTTCAATAGAAACTTATGAAAACAACAGTGATGACAGTTAATGAATTGACAGTTAAAGCTTACAGTACAGTATGCACCCATATTGTCTATACACTTTTGCCATTTAAGCGGCAGATTGTTCAGGTGGTATAAAACCTTGGCGGACGAGAGTCAATGAATTCCTGGTAGGTCAGTTTTGCAGCATTGTCAGAATTAAACTGTTTTCCTATTAAAAAGTTGTTCAAATTGCGAAAGAAGTGGTAGTCTAGCGTTATCATGCAATAAGATATGAGTCGATCTTGCATCATTTCGTCCAGCTGCTTGCAGTATTTTTCTGCTGTGACCGATGAGCCAGGTTATTTTATTATAATTTTTTTGTTTTGTTTTTAAGTTAACTGTACAAAATTTGGCGAACCAATTTAATATTGTCTGCTGCGTAGTAATATTAGAGCCAAATACACTATTAATGTTTCGGGCGGTCTGCGATGCCGTAGTTCTACGTAAGAACTCATACTTCATAATAGTGCGAATTTCCGACCGTTCCATTTTCAACAAAATTAATTTAAAAAAAAAGTTTTTGACAGGTGGATGAGTAACTTTCCAACAAAAAAAAAAAAAACAGAACGGTAAAATGTTGTAGTCAAATAATAAGCTGTTAAATTTGGCAATATTATTAACTACAAATTTCATTCTTGACGACCTGATACTTTGTACAAGTAAAATTAGCATCTTAAGATCTTGTAAAAAGTTACAGAATAGGCCCTTTAAGTGGACATAAATTTTAAACTTCAAATATGGGCCCTAGGGCCGAGAGTTCCAGTTGCTAATAAACTGTCCAATAAGTTTATTAGCAACATACTTTTGGACAATGTTTACAATATCCCCCTTCAAACTCTATACAGATGGCAGCACATAACGACTACACTAAATAATTCAAGAATTGTCAGTGGCTCTAAAACAATGGTTTCTGGAAGCGAGCTAACCATCTTCTGGTTTAATGACAAAACACTATCTTAAGTTAGGTTAGTAAGTGTTTGGTTAGAAGAAGCCGAGCGAAGCGAGCTATCCATCTTCTAGTTTAATGACATAAATAAAAGTTCTGAAGTGCTTAATAAAGTGACATATAACTAAAAACAAGTTCGAAAAATGTGTTAATATTTCAATTTTAATTGAAAAACAATATAATTTTAAAAGAATATACGAATGTGTAGTTTTTAAACATTTCTATAATGGTGATTTTAGTGTTTTATATACATTTTAGTTGTATTTTTACGAAATCAACGATCTGTTTAGATGAATTTATAAATTATAGACAACCGTTTTTAGAATATTTTGGGCATTTATTGTAAATGTGATATATAAAGAACAATATTTAAATATATATTTTTAAATAAACATTGTCTTTTATTTTTATATATGTATTTATTTCAATTACGATTACAACACATTACAAACAATACTTTAAGCATTACTATTTATATAAAAATGATAAAAAATAAGAAGACAGACGCAATTATTGGCAGAATAATAAAGATGTATGGCTGAAAATTGCTAATAAGGTTAATTCATATTGTTTAAGGAATGTAAAATAAAGCAAAATATGGCTGTCTTCTTATTTTCATTCACTTTTGTATTATAAAATGCTATTTGTATTAACTTCTCTTCTATCTATATTGTCCTCTTTTTCTGTGATAAAATTTGTTGAACGCCGTTTAATTGTCATTTTAACAGTAACACAAAAAATATACGTAATGTCATTAAATGTAAAGTCAAACTATTTATTGTCAAAATATTTAATGTCAAAATATTCAGTGTCAAAATTTTATCTCACTTTAGCTCTACAAATTTACGTATAACCCTATCCCTCTTGCACCGTGTTACTACCTTCATAAGAAATACCAATACAAAAACAAAAAATTATGTTGCTAATAAACTATTAGAGGGATTTTGTAACTTGGAAATCACCAATAAATTTATTAGCTTCATAAATATATTATGTGTCTAATAACTATTAGGGAGTTTATTAGGAACTGGAACTCTCGGCCCTTAGAGAAATTTTGAAAAGTGGGTCACGTCTGACCCACTTTTGAGTACAAAAAAAATCAAAATTATTTTAGGCGAGCTAGGGTTAACTTATAACTCCTAGTTATGTAACTTCATTTATTCAATTTTTGACAAGTTCATTTTGTTTAAAAATGTTGTAGAAGATAAAATTATCAACATTTATTTTGAAATCATACTTATGTTTGTAAATAGATTAATATGCATATTCATTAATCTGCAAGCACGTTTTATTACTCATTTAGATCAAAGTACATGCATTAACTTAGCAAAATTTTAATTAAAAGTATTTGCTAAAGCGACCTAATAATAGTTATAGATATGCAATACAGACCACCGACAAAGTATGTTGCAAAATAGCTGTAACAGTTTTAGTAGATAATATTTTTCGGGTGGCAGTACTTTTCATCGTTAGTCATTCCATTTATTGCTGAAATGATTGTTCGGTATCTAATTTCTTCATAATTGCATGTATTACATCCAATTGTGAAAAATGGATTTCATCCAAATTTTCTATCATGAGAAATTTTTCTCTTTCGGTGTTGCTATTCTATTGGATGTTGGTTGTCATACGGACTGTCTTGACCTTGGTTACAGTTGCCTAGAACAGCGTTTCCCAACCTTTTTTGGCTCGCGTACCACTTGGTAGTACATCACGCTAAATTGTACCACTTCGTAAAAATGATTGTATTTCGTATATTTATTTACTTAGTAGATATAATAGTAGATAGAAACGAAATATGACAAAATAGTAGATTCTACTATTTTGTCATATTTCTTTTACTAATAAATGGTTTTAATAAAAACACAGAATTATAAAAAACAAATTAATATATTTTCTATATTTTTATCATTATAATCAAATATTTTTATAAAATAAATTTAATAACATCCTTGTGCTTGTTTCGATTATAATTTTTTGAAAATTGGTTCAAAAGATGCGAGGTATACCCTTAAGTCTACAGCTGAGTTCAATCTGTTTCGATACTTATTATTATTTTTTTTTAATATATGAAGAAAAAGCTCTTTCTGCTAATTCCGTACTAGTAAACGGTAATAATAATTTAAGAGCTTTCTCAGAAAGTTGTTCATATTCTTTATCAATGTTTAACCAAAAATTAATTAGATTGTGTCGTTTGAATTGTACTTGTAAAGTTCTGTCACATGATAATTGTATTAAATTTTCTTTATCTTTTACTGATAATGATGTACCTTTTTCTAAATTTTCTTCATAGAAGGGGTTTGAAATCTGATGGCTAACGGCTAAATTTAAAAGTGCACTCCAAAAGAACCATATCGATTGCCGGATTTTCGATCATCGACTGTACATATTTTTATGAATTGTAGGAAAAAACGTTTCTATGATATTTTAATGATTTTACTTTTTTTTAAATTTTTATGCCCGCCATTATTGATTATTTTTCGTGTACCACCAACCAGCAACTCGCGTACCACCAGTGGAACGCGTACCACAGGTTGGGAAACGCTGGCCTAGAACAAGGAAATGGACATTTTTCCATACCAGTCTCTAAGCTTTTAAACCATTTGTTTTTTCTTCCAGGTCATCTTTCTTAGTGTGATTAATTGGAACAGTCTGTTGGATGTCGCATTATGTGGCTGAAGTGTTGGTGCTTACTTTTTTAAATGGTTGACATAATGTCTAATTCATTGTCCAGACTACAAAGGATCTCCACTTTTCTTTTATGTCTGTCAACAAAATATATTTAGGATCCTTCTGTATAGTGACATTTCCAAGAATTCCAGCTGTCCACATGTGAGAAAGTGAGTGTTTATATTCCCATTCCATTAAGCATGATAGGAAGAACATTTAATATTGTCTTCTAAAATCTTGGATTGATATCTAGGTTTACTTATATATATATATTCTTTATTTCCCTAGGCCTTGCAGCGTTCAGGGTATTAGCCATGACAAAAAATAAAACCAAATAAAATCAATCCAAAAATAAATAAATAACAATCCACTACAATTTAAAATTTCCAATGTTTTTTCTCTTTTCTATCTTCTTGCTCCAATGTCCCTCTCCTTCTTCCTGTTCTCCTTCTGGTTTCCCTCTCCGATCTCCTTCCTTCTTGCTTCCTGTTCTCTCGACCATCTTTGCTTTATTTTATTTTATTTCATTCTCTTCCCTTCCAACCATTTCTTCACCCCTCCTCCTATCTCTCTTCCTTCTTCCCCATTTCTAGGTAACCTCATCCCCCTTCCTTCCTTCCATTTCTCCCCTTCCTGTTATCCTTCCTGTTATCCTTCTTGCCTCTAATTCCCTCGCCCACCTCTCCCCCCTTTCATCTTCGTGCAACAGGTCTAATGTGCTCCCCGACCATACTGTCATCTCTCTACACCTCTTCGCGAGGTGCTCTATATCTTCCTCCTCCTCCCCGCACATCCTGCACATCTTTTCCTCCTGTTTCCTCCAATATCTATTTCCTCTCTCTTCATTCACGCACCTTAGCCTCGCAATCCTCCTAACTCTCCCTCCTGACCTTCCTCTTTCTCCCTTTAAGTAGCTTGGTACCCCTATAGTTCTGACCTCCTTATATCTCCCTGCGATCCTTGATTTGTCTATGCTGACTGTCCTTTCTTGCTCCCCCACTTCCTTATCTCTCCTCCACAACTCCTCAATCACGCTTATCCAGTATTTTCTTCTCCTTTCCACCTCTGTCGCATCCACTCCGCATCTCCAGTAATACTCCTTTCTCATTTCCCCCCATGCGTACCATCTTCCTTTCTGTTCCTCTCTGGCTCTTTCCTCCCAGCATTCCCTCATTATTTTTCTATCCGTCAGGAAATCTTCTAGTGCGATGTGTTTTGGAATAATATTCAAGCGGGTTGAGGTTAGGGGAGCATGTTGGCAACTCATTGTTGTTATACCCACTTGATTTAAAAAGTCTGTTACACAGTGGGCGACGTGTGGGCGCGCATTATCCTGCATTAGGGTGGAATTTTCTCTGATATATGGAGCAAAAGGTACAACATGGTTTTGAAGAATATCTCTGATGTACCTATCTGCAGTTAACGCTCCGCCATCAATCACCACTAATTTTGTACGAGCTCCCAAACATATTCCACCCCACACCATAACTGACCACCTCCACCAAAAGGTACAGTAGTAGCAAAATTAAATGGTGCATTTTGTTCTTTTTGGCTTCGATACAATCTTCGTTCATTGTTTAGTAGAGCATTCAAAACTATTTAGATATAGGCTAAAAAATAATAAAATAATAAAAAAAAAAACATAATTTTCAATCTGTTCCTTTAAATTTACCGGTGTGTGTGTATTTGATGATTTAGCTCCTTTCACGAGTTGTTATCTTTTATAAACTCTTTGAACTAAACAAGTCTATATAAGTAATTTACTCGTAATTGCATTTAATTAGCGCGTTTATTAATATACTGGTATAAAAATAG
This sequence comes from Liopterus haemorrhoidalis, assembly GCA_963971575.1. Classification (NCBI taxonomy): domain Eukaryota; kingdom Metazoa; phylum Arthropoda; class Insecta; order Coleoptera; family Dytiscidae; genus Liopterus; species Liopterus haemorrhoidalis. Next base: position 20,828,488 of record OZ020624.1, read on the forward strand.
TTGATATTATTGTTTTATTCAACAGAATTATTTCCAGTTCAACAAAAACAAGTTATAAATAAGCCTACACCAAATTAAGACATATAAAGCAGAGTAATTATATTTTTAATTTACAACCATATAATAATGGTAATTATTCTGTTGAGACGTATTTATTATAAAATTAATTTCAAAATAATGTAAACATATTTTTTGCAACATATTAAATCAAAAGCAGATTTTAGAATAGAATTTCGAAGAATTCAAGTTTTTTAATTGTTTTGAAAACTCATGGAGTTTTTTAAATTGTTTGTTGGAATAATTACAAGTATCAATATGCAAATAATACAGGTATTGATTATATGTTCAGAGTAATAAACAGTAATATAAATTAAATGACTGTAGATAAATTTTATGTATTGAAATTATACTGCTCTTGATTTCAACTGTCAGCGATATTTTAATAATATGTATAAATCAAATGAAGAATCGGTAATAACACATATTAAATTTACTTAAATTATATCATTAAAGACTTTTAAAATCGAATAAATGTGTTTTATTGTATTAAGTCAACGAGAAATTATGAACAACCAATACTCTATTTGGTAAAGCTAGAGTGGTCACCAAACCTCTTTTGGTGCCCGAGGCAAACCCGCCAAACTGCGCCCTGTTTTAGAATATGCACTGACGTACCGAAGAGAGGAGTTTAGGTGCTCGCAATCTTATTTCAAACATAGTTTTTTTGATTTAGATGGTTGCAATTTAAATATTTTAATAGTAGTAAGTAGTAAAATAATTTATTTGTTGCCTTTCGGCTTAAAATCTACATAAATTGTAACATTTATTATTGTATTAAATATTCTAATATTTTAACCGAATACTAGTTATGGCTAAGTAAATTTGCTAATACACTGGTACCTCGACTTACAAATCTCTCGATATACGAACTTTTCGAGATACAAACTATTTTCATATCCTATTTTGACCTCTAGATACGAACTATGATGTTTTTCTTTTCAATTAAAGACTGTTAACATTATATTTTTTTAAACTTTTTTCTCTAGTACTAGAAACAGGCTACTAACAGGCAACAAATCGAAAACTCCTGAGCCACAAAACCAGACACAAGAAAATTGTCCTTTTTTTTACAATTTAATGGAAGATGATTTTCATACTAACCATGTAAAACAGAAAATTTTATAAATAAAAATTAATATGTAATGGTATACAAAATGCATATTTATAGTGAAAAAAAGTTCCTTCTCACTCAATCTCCATATCTTTACATTTTCTTCATTTAGTCGAGAACAGATTTTCTTAATGATTGATTTAATCTGGGATATAATGGAAAATTGGGTTCCTACATACATACTTTTTAAGATACGAACGCGGTCAGGATAAAATTAAGTTTGTAAGTCAAGCTGCCATTCTATGCCTAAATGTGCCACCAAAATCAATTATAAACGTTTTCAGTGTCTAAGAAAGATAATACAGCCTTCGCTTGGACTGAATATTATTATATAGAAGTATTCAATAAATGTGTACATCTTTAAACTCAATTTTATATTTAATATGTACAAGATTGATATAGAAATGAAAAATTATAATTTTGATCTACATAGAAATAGAAAAACTTAATAAAAACTTATGTATATTTAAGCGTTTGTTTTGGCGCCTTGGGCCTGTGCCCCTGTCGCCTCTGCCGTAATAATTATTTAAAATAAACGTGTTTTCTTATATGCTATTTGGAATGAACTGTATATACTCAAATGACATTCCTTCAAATTTTTATCAGGCCTAGGACTAGCTATATTTGAATTATAAATATAGGCATGTTTAAAAAACGTTTTGTTTTAAAGTCTTTATATAGTCATATAGGCACGATCGATGATGAAATTAGTGAGAGCATATCTTTAGCTACCGCAGCGTTTGGAAGATTGAGGAAATTGGTCTGGAATGTGAGAGGTATACAGTATCACACCAAGATAAAGGTTTGCAGGGCAGTGGTCCTCTCAGTACTCCTATATAGTAGCGAATCTTGGTGTCTCTATCGTAGACACATCAGATTGTTGGAAAGATTTCATCAGAGATGTTTACGATCTATTCGGAAGATTAAATGGCAGGATTACGTGCCTGATACTGACATTTAAAAAAAAAGCTGGCATGTTGAGCATTGAAGCTAACCTAATCCAGAAACATCTGAAATGGACAAGGCATGTAATTAGAATGCCAGATAACCGTATACCTAAGCAGGTACTGTATTCAGAGCTATCACATGGCAGTAGAAACCCTGGAGCCCCGTACAAAAGATATAAAGATATGGTCAAGAGTTCACTCAAATCATGTCACCTCCTACATTCATCTTGGGAAAAGGTATGTACTGATCGCTCCAATTGGAAACACTTGGTGTCTTGTGCAGTGAACCAGTTTGAACAGCAGAGAATAACACTAGCTGAGACTGCTCGTGCTCGACGGAAAGACAGACTTAACAGTATGCCTGTGTCATCTGGAGAGTATTTTGTTAGATATTTGTGGAATGGAAAGGTGGTTAAATGTAAATAAAAATAGAAAGACAAGTGTCCGATAACATGACATATGTTTATTATTGCAACTGACAGAACAAAAGTACATATATGGTTGCCATGAATACGCGGTTCGGCATATTTGTACATATAGTACTAACATATTTGTGCTGTGTGTGTGGAAAAACTTTTGTGTCGCGTATTGGACTCTACAGTCATGAAAAGGCACATTCAAGAAGGAATGTGTATATTTGCAAAGCACCCATCGTCGTTCGACGGGGTTGGATATATATATATATATATATATATATTAGTCAATATACAGTTCTGTGATAACAATTTTAAAGTGTAATTTTTCAATGTGATAATAATTGTAATGTTCTATTTTAACTCTAATTTATTTATTCTTTTAATGTGTTACAACAGAGGCAACTCTTAAATTTTACTTGTAAGTCTGCACTTAAATTTATGTTTTATATTTATAATTTTTAATTATACTATTTTCAGCCCTTGAAAAAGATTTGAAAAGTCAAATCGAAATATCGGGTACATGTAAATATTGAGTTTACTTTTTCCTCCACCGCTATTCCCAATAACTTTATTAAATATAATACAGACACGGAATATATATATATAGTCTATATTAAATATTTCAAATTTGCACAAACAAAAATCATTCTTTTTTTAAACTTGTCAATTTATGGTAATTTAATATTATTAAAATATTATTCATTATTGCTATTATCATTGTTTATATCACTATCAGAGTTTGTGTCACTACCACTGTCGTTTAAATTAATAATTATTGAAGATTAATTTGGTGGATTTATAAAAAAAAATGATTCAATTGTCTTTACAAATCACCTTATTCTGTCATATAATAAATATAGACAAGAGCAAGACAAATTAATTGAAACAATCGTCCAAGAAAATGTACAACTCCAACAACAGTCACAAAAATTCTAACTCGATCCAACGATAACATTTACAAATCAATAGCCAAATTTTTCATCGACACCGGTATAGACTTTTAATACTTACTCTCATTAACAATCTCAACAACTCTATTGTAAACCTTCCTATGGCCAACTCTAACCGATAGTCTTGCCGTGACGGCTTCTTTGCATAATTCTTTATTCTTTACACATTCCTTCCTTATTATCACATAATCATATTCAAGATATAAAATTTAGTTAATAGTAACTGGCTTAACGGAACAATCCAAAAACATAATCGAAGGGAAAAAAAAAATCCACAGCAAAAATATCAAGACGTAATACACTAGTCCAGAGGGCGTAAATTATTATGTCAAAAAATAAATAGAAAATCCCCACATTTATACAAATAAACATGTCTAATAATATCACCACTAATATTTATATATTTGCGCTATTTATTTTTCTTTTCTTAATATTCGATATCAAATCTTCCGGCTGTTGGTTTTTACAAGGACGAGAATTTTTATATGTTTACATTACACCACATATGTACCAATTCAAAAAACACAGGCAGATAAAATTCACACCAAATAATAAACATTACTCAAGTACACGAGGTTTCCACATGAATATATGTCAAAATGTTTAAGCAAAATACTTTTTTTTATTCATATTTGATAAAATCTGGTAAATTTTATAAAACTGTTTATAAAAATCAAAGACAAATTTTTTAGAAGTGTTGTAATTATATGCTCTGTTATGGTTAAAATTGTTCACACATTTTTGTTGAAAAACCTGGTCCGGGTTTTTAATAAGGTCCTTCTACTCTTCATTTATTTGTTTATTAATTTATTTTTTGTGTCTTTCAATCTAATCTCCGAACCCAAAATCATATTAGTTCGCCCGTTCGCATTTTTTAAGAACTTTACTTAACTTCTCGCCAATTGTTGATATCCATCTGTAATAGGTCACGCTGCACATTTTCCATTCACTTTGTGCTCGGTCTGCCTGCGTTTCTTTTACCAAGCGAAGTTCTTAAGATTATTTTAACTTAGTCTATCTTCCATGACTAATAAAACAATATATTAAAAATTGTAATTTCCTATGACTAGGAAATCTTCACTGTTCTTAGATCTTTTGGAAGCTTGATTGTAAAGTATGTTTTTTTTTTAAGTTTGTTTTTCGAGTTGGCAACACTGTTTCCAGCGACGACCATTTTGATAGCTGACAGCTGCTTTGTGCTCAGTTTGGTTTGCCATTTCATCATGAATAGACTTACACCAGAACAACACTTGCAAATTGTGCACATTTATTTCGAAAATCGTGATTCAGTTCGCGAAACTTACCGTGCGCTACGTCCATTTTACGGTCGACATAATCGTCCATCCGAGCAAGTAATTCGAATAACTATGTATCGTTTTTGCACCACGCATACTATAATTGATAATAAGCATCCGCAGAGACGTCGTACAGTGCGCACCGAAGAAGCTGTTGCTGCTGTGGAGCTTAGTATTGAGGAGGACCCGATTGAGTTGATTCGCCATCGTGCACAGCAACTGGAGCTGTGTCCATCCACTGTATGGAAGATTTTGTGGAAAGATCTTGGTTTACGAGCTTACAAGGTGCAACTCGTGCAAGAGTTGCAGCCGCATGACCATCGTGTGCGTCGTACGATCGGTGAATTAAAATGAGATTGCTCTTGATCCTTATTTTCACCACAAAATTTGATTCAGCGACTAGGCTTATTTTTGGTTGAATGGCTGCGTCAACAAGCAAAATTGCAGCATTTGGAATGAAGAAAATCCACAAGCCATTATTGAGACGTCGTTAGATCCACAAAAAGTCACTGTTTGGTGTGCTTTATGGGCTGGTGGAATCATTGGTTTTTATTTCTTCAAAAATGATGCCAGCCAGAACGTTACAGTCAATGGAGACCGCTATAGAGCCATGATTACTGACTTTTTCGTTCTCCAATTGAATGGCATTAATGTGGAAGAGCTGTTATTTCAACAAGACGGCACAATATGCCACACAGCGCGCGCCTCAATCGATTTATTGAAGGAAACATTCGATGAACGTATAATTTCGCGTAATGGACCTGTGAATAGGCCTCCAAGATAGTGCGATTTACAACCTTTGGAATATTTTCTGTGGGGATATGTGAAGTCGCTAATCTACGCCGATAAACCAGAGATGATGGACGACTTGGAAGCCAACATTCGCCGCCTTATTGCCGATATACGGCTCCAAAGCTGCTGCTCCAAAAATTGGTCGAAAATTGGACTTCCAGTTTGCGCTTTATTCGAGCCAGCCCATGTGCCCTTAACCATATTTAAAGACTGATTAAACAAGAATTTGTTGCAACTGACATATTTTTCATTAACAGTCTTATACTGTTAAAACTTACGAAAATGCATGTGAAGTTGATTGAAGTTTTCCAAAACTATATGATTCATTCCATTAAAATTGATATTTGGCTTTTATTAACACGTTTAGAAAAAAAATAAAAAAACTATCAACGAGCAAATAGATACGGGCAAAGTCATGTGATTTTAGTTTCTTGTGAATTTTTTTAGAGTGGCCTGATGATGAGTTCCATTTCCCTGGCAGAGGTTTGTAGTTTATTAAAGCCTTCGATCATACCCTGTCGTATTCTTGTTACGATCACTAAATTAGCGCAATATGAAGTGCATTCTAATTCAACTAGTAGGCTCTCCTTTAACTAAAGAGCTTTTGATGATGTGACGTAAGTAATAGGCGTAAACATAGTAGTTTTATCAACGTAAGTGCAGTTATCAAATCAGTGATTCAATGACAGTACTTAGTTCGTATTAATAACTAAATGAATCAGACGTCAACGTCAACCCAAGAATCATGTTGCAAATCAAGCAGTGTACAGAGAATCAACTGTTTATACATTAACAGATGGTATTGTTTTGAAAAATATAAAACCAGATCAGTGTCGGATAAAGCTAGTATAGGACTTGGAACATGTGTTATAAAAGGGGCCTTATATTTAAAAATACACAATAATTATAAATAGTATATAATGGTAAAAATATTTTACTTAAATCAGCACAGACAGTGTGTGGAACTATTAGACCTATACCGAATAAAAAGCAGACAAAATGGTGGAATGAGGATATAAAGGCAGCCATAAAAGAAAAGAAAGATAGATGGAAAAATTACCTCAATCTTAGAAATGAAGAGAATTATATTCGGTATAAAAAACATCGAAAAATAACCAAAGAGTTGGTGCTAGAAGGAAAAAAGTCTGCATGGGAAAGATTTGGCATTCAACTCCAAGAGCACAGCAAAAAGAATACGAAACTATTTTATAAAGTATTGAAGGAGGCGAGATGTGAAGAAAAAACAAAATTATCACAAATAAAAAGCAAAGACGGAACTATATTAAGTGATAATGGGGAGATCATAGAAAGATGGAGAAATTATTTTGTGGAGCTGTTAGAAGCAAATCCACAAAGCAAGTGCAATACTATGTACCTCAAAACTAATAGTAGTTCCACAACGATTAATAATGAAAGGGGCGGAATCAGTAAAGAAGAAATTTGGTGCAGTCCAAAACAGATTAAAGTGGCAAAAGCAGCAGGACATGATAACATTAGGCCGGAAATGCTAAAATATCTGGGAGAAAATGGAGTAGATTTGCTATACAGAATACTCAATGAAGCTTGGAAAACTGGGAAAATTCCGTATTACTGGGAGTGCGCAATAATAGTACCAATATATAAAAAGGGAGATAACAGAGACTGCAAAAATTATAGGGGAATATCTCTGCTGAGCGCTGCAGAGAAACTGTATGAATTGATACTGGTGGCGAAGTTAAATAAACTTACTGAAAGCAAGCTAGAAACCTCCCAAAGTGGATTTCGAACAGGATACAGTACCCAAGACCACATTTTCTCTATTAGGCAGATCCAAGAAAAGTTGAACAAACATAATAGAACTGCATACTTATGTTTCATTGATATGGTGAAAGCATTCGACAAAGTTGTAAGAGATCAGGTTTGGGAGGTATTCAGGAAACTCGGAGTAGAAGAAAATTTAATCCAGGCAATCCGTAGCCTCTACACAACCACCAGAAATTACATCAGGCAAGGAAATATGCAGTCCGATGAATTTATAACAACAGAAGGTGTAAGACAGGGGGGTGTCCCCAGTACTTTTCATCATTCTAATGGATGATATCATGAAAGAAATTAAAAATAGAGTGAAGAATCTTAATATTGGATACAGTAATCTACAACCAGTGAACATTGCCGAATGTGCGTTTGCAGACGACATAGTAATATGCGCAAAAAATAAGGAAGACTTGCAAGCAAATGTAAATATATGGAAGGCGTAAATGTATGGAAGGCGCTCATGGTTCCTCACGCTCGCCTGCGGCTCGCGCCCTGAATGTTCCACTCGCATCGAATTTTCTCATTCCAACCTTGTGACAGAATATACTATTCTTTTGATTATGCCATTCCATGAACAAGTTATATTCTATTAAATAAACATCTTTAGATTTTTGAGGCAATAAGTTTTACTCTGCTTCATTTGCCGTTGCTATTATATCTTCTGGAATACATATTTCAATATCTGAATCTTCTTGTAATTCCATCTTTATATATTTCACATTATTTAAGATCACAAATTACAAATTGATTTGAATTGTTTTCAAAGCACCCTCTGATTCTTATTCAGACTGTACCAATAATAATTAAGTCATATAACACAGACAGAGAGCATGCGCCTTGTTGTGAAGCCAACAACACCTCCAGAGACGAAGTTGACTGTTATAAGACGAATTATTATTACTTCAATAGTTTTCCGACGAAAATTGCAAGAAATAAATATAAACTAGGCCTGCTATATTCTCAGTGGCTTCAAAACATTGAATGCTAAAGTATAGTATATAATAGTATATGACGCCCATGACGGGCGAGTTTGAGTCCGTGCAAGCATTTGTGTAAACCCTATTAGCTTGTATTGTTCTTATGACAGGAGTGAAAAAATGACACGTTATGGCACTTTTTTCACGCTTTTTACTTTTTTTAACTCTCACCATAAACAGGCATTTTATGCACTAAAATAAGTGAAATATAGTACAGTTTTTTTCAGGGCTTCGAACCGTTATTTTTTTCGTTTCGGTTTTCGTTCCGGTTCAATTTAAAAAATATATATCGGTTCGGTTCCGGTTATCGTTCCGGCAAAAATAACGTTTTTTTCGGTTTTCGGTTCAGTTCCGAGTGATAAATTTGTAAATACTTTTATTTGTATTAGAAATTTATTTTCTACTATAATTTAGAAGAACATTTTATTCCTTATTTTGTAATAATCATACCAAGGCCGCTACCAGGGGGGGGGGGGATACTTGGCGTTCAACCCCCCCCCCCTTGAAATAATAGAAGCGCATTTTTTTTTTACTTATCAGTTTAAAAAAAATCAGCTGTGGCCACCACACGACCGACCGCCATCGTAAAGTTCTTATATAAAATAATGTATTTATTTAGCAGCAGAGTAGAAATAACTTGGCCTAATATTTTCTAACAGTGTTATTATTTATTATGACCATGGAAACGTTACATATAAGTATGAAAAAATTGAGACAAAAAATTTTTAAAAATTTATCAATTTATCGTTTTATCAAAAAACGTCTCAAATAAAAGTTATTAATTATTGCTTTTACAGCAACTTTTGTTCAATAAATATTTTCGAAATATTTTTCTGTTGTGAAATATTTACAAAAATCTTAAAATCGACACGAGTAAACTCTCATTTTTAGTTGATCAACTTGTGCCATTGATAGCATAAGCTCAAATATGAAGTTTCATAAAAATCCTTTCAGCCTAATTTGCTCTGCACGTGTACACAGTCGGACAGACAGACAGACAGACAGACAGACAGACAGACAAACAGACAGACAGACGGACAGACAGACCGACAGACAGACCGACAGACAGGCCGACAGACAGACCGACAGACAGACCGACAAACATCATGCTAAAAATAGTCAAAACGTTATGTAGGGACCTCAATTCGTGGAGATCCATCGAAATCTCGAAATGTCAAAATCGGTATGATCACAATACTTCCCTTATATATGTTGGCGGTCAGTAATAATCTTAAATAAAATGTATTTTATATTCACTCACATAAACATTATCTGAACCGAAATAAACCGATATTTTTTTTTGGTTCAGTTCCGGTTTTCGTTCCGACAAAAATAGCGGTTTTTTTCGGTTTTCGGTTCACTTCCGGTTCGAAGCCCTGGTTTTTTTAACAGAAGTAGAAAAATTAATTTGACGTATGATATATATCACATTATAAAGTTTTTTAAATGATACACTTGCTAAAATTTCACAAAATGTTATATTAGACATGCTGACTGCAGTTTCGGTTTGTACTACAATTTTCAAAGCTACTATTTTAGCTGATGTTGGGTGGATTTCTCTCTTTTTTAAGATTCCTTTTGAAGTGGTTTTGACACACACAAGTGTTTGGAGTATTGAAGTGTTTTTGAATATCCTTACATTTACATATTTTGCATTATATATTTTGGCATGAAAACGGTCACGTGTCACCGTACAATTCGTTAGCCAAAACCCAATTTAAAAGCCACGGCAAAAACAAACTTATTCGTCAGTGGAATTATTCGTTAGCATGGTCATTAGTTAGCCGAAATATTATTATACTTTATAGTAACAAGAGATATAAAAAATTTCTTTGTTTGGTATTCTCTGAATTCTTATTTATAAGACAATTGTTTTATGGATGTGTCTGTGAGAAACAGTAGACAGTATATCCTGCATATTTATCACAGTTTGTACATTGTAATATGTGAATGTTTATGTTGTCCGGTCGCCTGTTCATGTCTGGTAAAGAAATCAATATTAATGGCTAAATAAATTTGTTAACTATAAACAACAAATTGATGAATGAAAATACCATAGACTAAATACAAAACAGAAAGAGAAAGATGTTCAAAAATAAAATTAGCAAATGCTTTATCATTAAGTTACGATCGTGAACCATTTAACAGTCACAAAGTGGTACTGCTATCATTTTCACAGGCTGCTTAACTGTAAGGTTCTACGCCTTTCAACTATTATCTTGCTACAGATTTTTCGTTGATTTATATTTGCTTCATCACAATATGATAAAAAAAAAACTCAGGATAAACCGTGGAAGAGAAAGACTGCAATATGGGACATGGAGATAATCAAGAAACAGAAACAAGAAACAGAAACAAAAACAGTTTATTACTGACGTTTTTTTGACAATTTGGCATGATAAAGAATTTGTTTTATCATTTGGATCAATTAACACGAGAATCAGAATCTGTATTGATGAAAGCGGTAGTCATGACCATTTTCTTAAGAAAGCAATGCGAGACGGAGCAAAAAAAGGTCCTCATCTCCCAAATCCAAGTGAAGAGCAAAAAAAAGTCCTCACCTCCCAAATCCAAGTGTAGAGCAAAAAAAAGGTCCTCATCTCCAAAATCCAAGTGAAGAGCAAAAAAAAAGGTCTTCACCTCCCAAACCCAAGTGAAGAGCAAAAGAAAAAGGTCCTCACCTCCCAAATCCAAATGCGGGACAATACGGGACAAAATGTTAAAATGCGGGACTTTTGCGAAACGCATCTTAATGCGGGACAAAATGTTAAAATGCGGGACGAATGGTCACCCTACACATACCCCATGTTGTTTTTAGGATTTTGTAGGTTTGACCAAAAAACCATTATACAGTCATTTTGTCGTCTGTATGTCTGTCTGTTTATCTGTCTGTTCGGTAAAAATTGTAGCCAAACGGCAAAACCTAGAAAATTGAAATTTGGCAAGCTTATACAATTCTTTGACCCGCACATAGGAAAAATACTAAAACATCTTAAAAACATATCCCCCTAAAAATATAAACAAATATTTGCACATCGAAAAAAATTTTTTTTAAAGTTCTGTGTAGGGTATAAAATGAAAGCCCTTAGTTAACGGTCAAAACTTTATTTTTGCAAAATAAATTATTTTAACGCGAATTTTGCCAAAATTGTGCAAAAAAAATGTTGTCCCACACCCTGTAGCCCAGATGGTTTAAACTAAAAATCTGAAAAAATTCTAAGTAATGTACATGTGTGTGAACCGGAATAGTACAACATGAATTTTTGATCAGATTATGTTTTCGGAAAATAACGCATTTTTTATGTTTTTTGCTTGACCATGTAAATTATTTAATAACTTATATAACAAAGTAAACCAGCATCCTTTCATGGTGTAATGGTAAGCGCTCTCGCGTTCTAATTTGCAAACTAAGGTTCCGGTCTCCAGACAATTTTATTTTTTCAGTTGTTTTTGCAATTTTATTTTGTTTAAATTATTTTTTCAAAATTCTAGTTTATTTGGGCAAATGTTGCATTTAATTTTTAAAAGCGTAAATTTAATAACCAGTGAAAATTATTGTAATTGAATACACGAAATCAGAGTTATGACTTAAAACAACCAATGGAAGCCATAGGCGCAATTTTCAAAATCTTAATGAACCTTACTATATATAAAAATACTGCACATATTTAGAAACCTAAATAATGGTATTAGGCATTCGAATAAAAATTAACAAAATTTTAACATAAAATTTATTTTGGCATCTCAAATAATCATCATTCACTTACTTAATACCTGCGAAACCATGAAATGTGTGAAAATTCATACTTCACATCAATTTTTTAAATTTATTATTTTATTTATTTAAGTTATTAATTATTGGCTGAGATTTGTTTGATTATTCCAACTATGGATGCACAAGTTGACCTAGGAATTACAATAACCAGTGACTTAAGTTGGTCTACTCAGGTCACTAAAGTCTGCCAGAGGGCCAACAGGATGATATTTCTATTTCGAAAAGCTTTTTTACATCCAGCGCCTACACTAATCAAGAAACTTTACACCACGTATATTCGACCAAATTTGAAATATGCCGTTTCGAGTCCACATCTAAAGAAAGACATCAAGCTATTGGAAAGTCTTCAACGACGAGCCACAAAATTTTGCTATCCCAGAGTGTCGAATGTCCCATATGAAGAAAGGCTGAATAACCTACAGTTTAATATTCTTGAAAAGAGACGGGAAAGAGTTGATCTGATACAAACATTTCGTGTCCTTACAGATACATTTTCCATTAAACTATATCACTTCTTTATAAAGAACGTCGACCAGCGTCTTCATGGGCATTTTTTAAAGTTGTCCCATCAGAAGTTTCGAATGACAACTAGGGAACATTTACTTCCGAACCGTGTATTCCAGACATGGAACTCATTGCCAGCGGATGTCGTCTCTTCCTCTTCCATCAATATATTTAAAAATAGACTAAATGTATGCCTCTCAAGTTATTAATTTGTCTTTGTTCTTTGTTATAATTGAAATTGATTACTTATTTTTGATTTTTGTTTGTAAATTATACTTAGTTGTAAGTTGTATTTAGTTATAATGTATGTACCTTTTGTTTACTTAATTTTTTTAGCATTACAAGCTTAGGTTTCTGATCTGTTATTTATGTATAATAATAATCAAAATAATTTGAAGTGTTTGTGTCCAGTTTTGCTTGCTATTTTATAAATAATAAATAAATAAACAAAATTTATTTTTATAGAAAAAATAAATTTGCAAATGTTATGTGAGTAGATCTAAACTTATGCAAAAACATATTGGCTGTTTCAAACGTTTAAAAGGAACTAGCTGGAATTTTTATTTTTCTGAATTGTCATGAGCTCTTTTCAAAACGTTTGAAGTGGGCTGATCAAAGCCTCACGTATCGGTAAAAGTTACTAGAATTGAAAATCTAGTTCCGCTTAAACCAAAGAAACAGACAAGAATCCTGTTGCTATTCTGGATAATATCAGCAGAATAAATTGCTTAAAGATTGCAAAAAACAGACAACGCCTATAAAAAATTAAGAAGCCGACTATAATTATAACATAAAGGCAATAAACTCTAGCTTTAACTGAAAGCTGACTACAATTTATTCAACCTTGTCAAGAAGAAAATATAATTTTCTTACTGGTGTAGTCAAACAGATTTTATTTTGAATGTAAACATTAACAAAATCATTATTATCGTACTTTTTAAATACTTTGAACCGCGTAAATTTAGGTATGAATGCTTGAATGAAGAATCTATTGATAACAACGACGTGTGTATACTAAATATTTATGTAAACATGACTAGTATTGGTCAGGAGGTCATGGCAAATCTTTAACTCAACAATTTATTGCATCTCTATAGTATAATTACTAGAGATTTTCCCACTTAATGCAGCACTTTTATATAGTTACTAAATTTTCCAAAATATTTCGCATATTCAATAATAAAACTATTGTGGCGTTCCATGCCTTGGAAATTCCAAGCCTTATGTACTAATAAATTACATACAGGAAGAATCACGAGAATATAAATTTACAAAATCTAGCAATTAAACAAGAAGCCAGATGTAATTGAACAATTAAAATGTTTCGCTTAAGATAAAAGAATGATCCGACACCAATCAAATAATAGAAGTCAATAGGAAGTAAATTCGGCAGATCGAAGGCCTGGGTATTGAGATAAAATGGAAGAATTTGTGGAGTAGAAACTGCATGGTAAAGGCAACCGGAAACAGCGGAGAAAAAAATTTGTGATAACCAGTATGCATGATTGTAGAAAATTTGAATATAAATATCTGTAGATATGAGTTATTATCCTTATTACTTAACCTAGAAATATCCGCAATGAAATCTATTATTATTATTATTTTTTTTTTTTTTTTGGGAAATAGTCCTACTACACAGTTCGCTAGAAATTAAACCCCTAAAGTTTGCTCTTCATATTCATTCTTCTTTCTAGTCATTTTCCTCAGTATTGAGAAGTCGTGAGGTATGTAGTTACTATCCATCTTTTAGAAGGTCTTCCTCTTGGGTGGGTACCTTCGGTTTTGCCCTGGATGATATGTAATACACTGCGATCGAAATATTGGAAGATTATTTGCTAAACACGCCTGGAAAGCAGGGTTGGAATCTGAATATCTTCTATAAATGAAGCATTGGTAGGCTTTGCGGTCCTACGGGACTCGCAACACGAGCTTCCTGCATCATAATTCGAAGAGGTCTAGCTTACTCTTGTCTGTTGCTTTCAATATCCAAGATTATGCAGCATAGAAGGGAATTGGAAAGATCAGATACTGGACTAGTTTAATTTTTGTCTTCAGCACAATGTTCTTGTCTTTCCATATTCTCGTTAGTTTGGTCATTGCAGACTTGGCTAGAGCAGCACGTAATTTATTTCCTCTGAACATCCACCCGGATTCGAAATAACAGATCCCCGGTATATGAAACGCTCTACGACGTCTATATCAAGCAAATAAGTAATGTTAGTTAGGCCAGCGATTAATAATCATTAGCTTAGTTTTTGATATGTTTAGTTGTAGACCTAGTTCTTCCCTTGCCAACTCAACTTTTAGTATCATGTTTCCAATTTCTTCTTCATCTTTAGCAATGAACGTAGTGTCTTCCGAATAACGTACATTAGTTATTCTACGACCATCAATAACCACACTTCCTTGTCATCTAGGGATTTTCTCATAACCTATTCCCCATAGATATTAGGGATTTTCTCATAACCCAGTTCCCAAAATTTTTCGGTTCATGGCGCCCTTAATGTATCATAATTTTTTCAGGGTGCCCCAATTCAAAGCATTGGTCTAACTAACGAAGTTGAAGGAATATTGGAATATTTTCGCAGCGCCCCTGTAGTCCAGTTTGGGAATCGCTGTCATATCCTATTCCTCTTAGATATTAAATAGCAGTGGAGAAAGAATGCACCCTGTCATATTCATATTCTAGTGGTAAATTGTACAATTTCCCAAAATTGAAAATGTAACATACTTTTCATAATTCGTAAATACTGATTAATACGAATAACAAATTTGTTATTAAATGTGACAGTTGAGAATTCATTTTGCTTACAGGATGGACAATCGTCAAAAACAGAAAAACATTTTTTAAGTTGCTGGCGGTCCGGATACAATTCGTATGAAGGTATACATTTTTGTATGTAGGTCGAAAAATAAGAATAAAATTTATGCTGTTCTATTATCCAACCTTTAACTACTGGTGTGTAATAAATAGTTTTGTTAAATTTACTTCCTATAAAAATGGTGTTAATGTCCTTTTTATTCCTGTTTCATAAAAATCTTTAGTTTAATGGCCATTTAAAATAAACGTATGTATACTTAAATACAGCCGCAATGATATAATTTTAAAAATACATTTATACATTCTACAAGTGTATTAAATTGAAACTGATTGTCCTTAATAGTCGAAGAATCTTACTAATGTCTGAAATGGGAGCGTTTATAAACGCGACTATTGAATTCTTGATTAAGAAACATATAATTAGTCTAATCAATATTAATCGATAAACCATTATTTAAAATATATTTTGACAGCTGCGATTTGTTAAATTATATTTAGGATGATAGCCAGTAGGTAAATTGCTTAAATAGATAAGATTGGTTAGGAAATCCAAGATAGTTTCTACATGTATGCACCATAGACCTGATCACGTGTGTAGACCTGGGGTCTGTTTCATAAAAATTGACAAGGGAAATACTTCAATTCGTCAATTTTTCATTTCATAAAACCATTCATTCGTGAAACCAAAAAGGAAATTAAACTTCTAGGGCCGAGAGTTCCAGTTGCTAATAAACTCTCCAATAAGTTTATTAGCAACATATTTTTTTTTTCGGAGAGTTCCACCCCGAAATAGTTATTAGGTTGCTAATAAATAGGCTTATTTGTCTAATAACTTATAGGCAACATGAAGTGCTTAATAAAGTGACATATAACCAAAAACAAGTTCGCAAAATGTGTTAATATTTCAATTTTAAATGAAAAACAGTATAATTTTAAAAGAATATACGAATGTGTAGTTTTTAAGCATTTCTATAATGGTGATTTTAGTGTTTTATATACATTTTAGTTGTATTTTGATGAAATCGACGATCTGTTTGGATGAATTTATAAATTATGGACAACCGTTTTTAGAATATTTTGGGCATTTATTGTAAATGTGATATATAAAGAACAATATATAAATATATATTTTTAAATAAACATTGTCTTTTATTTTTACATATGTATTTATTTCAATTACGATTACAACACATTACAAACAATACTTTAAGCATTACTATTTATATAAAAATGATAGAGAATAAGAAGACAGACGCAATTATTGGCAGAATAATAAAGATGTGTGGCTGAAAATTGCTGATAAGTTTAATTCATATTGTTTAAGGAATGTAAAATAAAGCAAAATATGGCTGTCTTCTTATTTTCAGTCACTTTTGTATTATAAAATGCTATTTTTATTAACTTCTCTTTTATCTATATTGTCCTCTTTTACTGTGATAACATTTGTTGAACGCCGTTTAATTGTAATTTTAACAGTAACACAAAAAATATACGTAATGTCATTGCATGTAAAGTCAAACTATTTATTGTCAAAATATTTAATGTTAAAATATTCAGTGTCAAAATTTCATCTCACTTTAGCTCTACAAATTTACGTATAGCTCTATCCCTCTTGCACCGTGTTACTATCTTCATAAGAAATACCAATACAAAAACAAAAAATTATGTTGCTAATAAACTATTAGAAGGATTTTGTAACTTGGAAATCACCAATAAATTTATTAGCTTCATAAATATATTATGTGTCAAATAACTATTAGGGAGTTTATTAGGAACTGGAACTCTCGGCCACTAAACACACAAAAGGCCAGGCAACGATGGTAGAACTGCCTTTATATTGAAAAAAAAAAAAAAAATTAAGAATACTCGAAGCGTCTTTATTAATGGGATCTGTAATTATTTTCACATTGAAGCGGTTTCCTTGAATGCCTCAAATATGAAGACCCATTGATGTATAGTTACATAATCAACTTCGATTCAACAAAATACCGGAATTTAAAAAAAATATTGCTGTATCTCATAAAAAATTTTATGAAACCAAACAGTACCCTGTCGTAAATAATTTCTATTTATACAATTGTTTATTTTTAAATTTGTGTTAAAAATCTAAAAACATGTTTTTATTTCTGCAATATCTGTGAAAAAAACCTCGCTTTAAATAATGAAACCCAGACTTAATTAACGAGGAAGTCAATAACAAATCCGAAATCAAGCTGAGAGATTTTAGCATTGTGTAGAGAAAAGACATAATTAGCGGCCATTGCCACAACACTTAATGGTTCTTTATGTCGTTGATAGTTAATAATAAAAGTGATGTAAGAACAGAATTGGCATCTGTTAAAGAAACGAACACTACAATTAATATGAATTTATTGCTTCTGAACTACGAATTTTTTTCGTGGAAAAACATCGAGTAATGGAAAATAATTTACGGGGATCGTCTGATTTTTTACATTTTATTTATTAATAACTACTGGGTATTTAGTGTTGTTTATATTCTCTAAACATTGTGTAGTAAACTCTATATTATATACTGGGTGGAGCTGCCGAAGTGCTACAAGCCCATAACTCGGAAAGGATTTACGGAAAATTCATCGCGAGATAATTCATCGCAGAAAATTCATCGCGGGAAAAATCATAGCAAGAAAATTCATCGCGGGGAACATTCATCGCAGGGAATTTTCATCGTGAGAAAATTCATCGCAAGAAAATTCATCGCTGGAAAAATTCATCGCAAGAAAGTTCATCGCAGAAAAATTCATCGCAAGGAAAATTCATCGCAGGGAATATTCATCGCAGAGAAATTAAGTTAAATATCGGGTCATTTTAATTCGTACAGTGAGCGAATTCCATTGAAATTGAAATCGTTTAATAAAACTGGTAATTATTATTACATATAAGAGACATAAATAAGATAGACAATTAATAACAACAAAAATACTTTACATAAACAAAATATTGTTTAGTTTTAATATTTGGCATGGAGGTCCTCTATGTTTTTCACAAAGCTTTACCTATTTCGATGAAAGTCGATTACTTCAGAAACTCCTAAAATGTTCGGGGAAAACGCAAATTTGGACATAAATTTGGATTAAAAATGTGATACGCCCTCATTCTATTTTCATTCAATATTCGCGACACATACGCGTAATGCGTAAGTAAGTTGGATTGGACCTAATTTTATCCAAAAACTTCGACCCTACTCTCAGAAGATGGATTGGACCTAATTTGGTCCAAAAACACCAACCCTACCTAGTTGGAGTTTACCTAAAAATTTTTCATCAATAAATTTCGTTCCCAGCAATGCGCACATACGTACGACCTTAGCGTTTGTAATTTCCCTGCGATGAATTTTCCCCGCGTTGAATTTTCTCGCGATGAAGTTTCCCTGCGTTGAATCTTGCCTGCGATGAATTTTCTTGCCATGAATTTTCTCGCGATGAAGTTTCCCTGCGATGATTGTTCCCCGCGATGAAGTTTCTTGCGATGAATTTTCCACGATGAATTTTCCATGATGAATTTTCTGGGATGAATTGTCCGGACCCGCTCGGAAAGTATGATTGAATTTTTTTTTGTTCTTCTTAAGTACTAAGTGTCTTAAAAAAATCAGCTGTGGCCACCACAGGACCGACTGCCATCATAAAGTACTGAAATAATGTACGTCATTTGTTCGTTAGAGTTCCATCTTTTTCGATTTTCGATTTTTTTGTCTCACTTCAGAAAAGAAAATTTTTTCCTACATTTGGTTCTTCTTCGACAGCATCTAAGAGTGCCGCCAGACCTAATAAATAATAGCTACCATAACTTATTCCATAGACGGTCACCATAGTGTAATGTCTGATTGCGTGAAACTGGTTGCGTTGAACTGGTCAATTTTTCTGTAGCTATCTGTCATAAATCGACCACGTTTAAGAATAAAACAAAGTTTAAACGTCAAATTCACTCAATAATTCCGATTGATTCGGTAATCAACTTAGTTCCAGCCAGTAATAACGGGGAATGCTCTTTCTCAATTGGAGTCTTGGGACTAAATGTTAATATACATGTCTTTTTACCGACCGGCAACATATATAAGGGAGGTATTGTGATCATACCGATTTTGACATTTCGAGATCTCGATAGATCTCCACGAATTGAGGTCCCTACGTAACGTTTTGACTATTTTTAGCATGATGTCTGTCTGTCCATGTACACGTGTAGAGCAAATTCGGCTAAAAGGATTTTTATGAAACTTCATAATTAAGCTTTTGACATCAATGGCACGAGTTGATCAACTTTTGGTAAAAATCAGTTAACTAGAAATGGAAGTTTACTCGTGTTGGTTTTAAGATTTTTGCGAATATTTCACAACAGAAATATTTCGAAAATTTTATTTAAAAAAAGTTGCTATAAAAGCAATAACTAACAACTTTTATTTGAGACATTTTTTGATAAACTAGCATAAATTAAACAAGTACTTTGTGATGGCGGTCGGTCCTGTGGTGGCCACAGCTGATTTTTTTATGAATAAACTTTAATTTTTTTCATACATCATTTTTATAATTTTGCTGGATGTATTTTTATGTTGTGTAATTCGTTTTGTTCATCCTTATTTAGAATAAACAAAAACCATTAAACTCCTCGCTTATCGACTAATTCGTTTAACGACCTAGTCGTAGGAACGAAACTCGGTCGTTATGTGAGGAGTACCTGCATTTCATTAAATAAAAGACAAAAGGAAAATATAACATACACATATCACAAATTAATTTTATAGTAATTTTGAGTGAGCAATGATATGCGTTACACTTTTCGAGCGAAAAACAAATTTGTGGATCAGACAGCAAACTGAAGTGGCAGAGGACTTTTGTCAAGGTGCAGTTTTGATTATTTCTCAGGTTTGAATAAAACGTAACTCATGTAATTTATTTTATAATACTGTTTTTGACTTTTTGAATAACTGCATCCTGCTCTTCAAGAAACTTTCTGAATTTCTGCTCTCCACTCCTCGCGATTTTCTGAATGTCTACCCTCTAGCTTTTAAATTATTTTCTATATTTCTGTACCTTCGCTTCTAAAGTGATTTTCCGAATATCGGCCACCCGCTCGTCAAGTGATTTTTGAATTCCCCTGCTTGTTAAGTAATTTTATGTAACACACTTTTTTTATCCCCGGGTTAAATTGAAGCGCTAGGTGGCAACCCTACAACTGTCATAGATATAAATATCGGAACAGGCATGATGGATGCTGTTGTGAAAAAAAAAAAATCAGCTGTGGCCACCACAGGACCGACTGCCATCATAAAGTACTTATATAAAATACATTCTAGCAGCAGAGTAGAAATAATTTGGCCTAATATTTTCTAACAGAGATATTTTTATCATGACCATGGAAACGTTACATATAAGTGTGAAAAATACGAAAAATTTTACAAAAATTATCCGAAATTTTTTGTTTTATCATAAAATGTCTCAAATAAAAGTTATTAATTATTTCTTTTATAGCAACTTTTATTCAATACATTTTTTCGAAATATTTTTCTGTTGTGAAATATTCACAAAAATCTTAAAATCGACACGAGTAAACTCCCATTTTTAGTCAATCGATCTTTACCAAAAGTTGATCAACTCGTGCCATGGATGGCAGAAGCTTAAATATGAAGTTTCATAAAAATCCTTTCAGCCGAATTTGCTCTGCACGTGTACACAGATGGGCAGATGGACAGACAGAGAGACAGACGGACGGACAGACGTTCGGACAGACAGACCGACAGACAGCATTCTAAAAATAGTCAAAACGTTCTGAAGGGACCCCAATTCGTGGAGATCCATCGAAATCTCAAAATGTCAAAATCGGTATGATCACAATACCTCCCTTATATATGTTGGCGGTCGGTAAAAACTTATAAGGGTGTTCTCTATGGTGCAATCAAGTTGGCCTTCTCTTTAAATTCATAACTTCATTCTTTTCAAACCTTTTATCTTAAATCCATGAAGAAATATTTTTTAAAAAGATTTTTATCTTAAAAGAGCAAATATATGTCAGCCAAAAATAAATTATACAAAACTAAAAAAATATTATCTAAGTTTTTGTTTGACTATTTACCATATGCTGGGTATTGTATTCCACATTAACATATTATTTATGCCTTAGGTCACGTCAAGACCTCTTTATCATTTTTTCACACCATCTTCACATGACAACAAAGCAAAATAATTGTTAGGTAACCTAACGAGACAATTTTTCTTTATTGCTTAATATATTGTTATTTTTTATGTTTCCGCTATAGAAATATTTTAATTTGATACATTTGATGATAAAATGTTATACAAAATTATCATACATAACAACTCTGTAAGAAAATCTTTTGATAGCGTATATTTTATATACGAGGTCTGTTCAAAGAGTATCGCTAATTTTATGTTTTTTCAAAAATTATTTATTTATTCATGAATATCTATTTTGTCCCCTTCATAGTAATCCCCACCAGATATTATACACTTGTTCCAACGTTTTTTCCAATCTTCGAAGCACTTGAAAAAATAATTTTTTGTGATCTTGTTCAGCTCCTCCTTCGATGCCGTCTTTATCTCCTCACTCGTAGCGTAGCGTCGTCCTTTCATGGGTTTCTTCAGTTTCGGGAACAAGAAAAAGTCACAGGGGGCCAGATCTGGGGAATACGGTAGCTGCGGCATTATTAGTGTGTTGTTTTTGGCCAAAAAATCGCGCACAAGCAACGATGTGTGATGTGCGACCCGTCTTATGCCCAAATCATTGGCAAAAATCGAATGGCACGAGCCAATCGATATGTTTAGGTCCTCAGCAACTTCTCTAACGGTGATTCGACGATTGGCCAATACTATTTTCTTCACTTCATCAATGTTTTCGTCTGTTATTGACGTGCTCGGGTGTCCGGCACGCTCTTCGTCGTTCACATCTTCTCAGTCCTCTGAGAACATTTTATACCACCTATAAACGTTGCTTCGGTCCAAGGTAACTTCACCATATGCCACAGTCAACATTCGGAATGCGTCCGCGCACTTAATTTTGTTTTTCGCACAAAATTTGATATAGATTCTTTGATCCATTTTTTGGTATAGGCAAAAATCGAAGACGAGCCAAAATACGTGCAAGCAAAGCAACTGTCAAAAATTAACTGAACATTCAAAATGGCCGAACTTGTCGACATAAGTGAGAGACATGAGTACCAACATAACGCCACAAAAAAATCGAAAATCGTAATACGTAACCCGCGGAAATTCAAAATTCGCGATACTTTTTAAACAGACCTCGTATACAGTCTTGTCGTAAAAATAGCAGTTGTTTAATGCAAATGGTAAAATTGTATTTATTCTATTTAAAGTTATTTATATATGTATTTGCATTAGATTTATAATGTATATAATAAGTCTATAATATATTTAAGCTGGCAACATTAAATTTTTTAAATAAATAAGTTGTTAGTTATATGGCTTAAACAAACCAAAAACATAATTTTTCTAGTGTTCGTAAAAATAGCAGTGTCCACAAGTTTTCTCATGTTTTACTAAGCTAGCTAACCAAAGAGTTTTATTCTTTAATAATTTTTTGTGTATATTGAAAAGTAAGTTGAATTTATATTTAAAATCGCGGAAAATATTAAATATCTTTCTTATTTTTTAGTAAAAATGGGTAGGGCTAAACATTGCACACAGGAGAAACGTCAGTTCATTTTACAAATGTTAAATTCTGATAAAACTTATAAAGTTATTCAGAATGTGCTAAGATGCTCCGCTAAAATGGTATCTAATGCCAAAAAGTGGACTCTAGAACCTGAAAATCGGGGTCGGACATCTAAAACTTCGCCGACAACAGATAAAAAAATTGTAAGGTGTGCAAAGTTAAACCCTTTTATTACTTCTACACAAATAAAAAACGAATTAGACCTGCCAATTTCTGCATCGACTCTAAGAAAACGCCTTATAAAAGCAAATCTGAAAGCCAGAAGACCAAGAAAAACTCCGCTGTTAAACAAGAGACAACGGGAAAATAAAATTCAATTTGCCAAAGAACACCAACTTTGGCCACAGTCAAAATCGGGCAATTTTCTTTGGTCTGATGAAAAAAAAAAAAATGTTTTATTTAATCCTGGTATCGACCAGAAGCAAGTACGCATGCTATCATGCACGAAATACAATTCTATGTACACTACAAAGACAATAAAACACGGCGGCTGTAGTGTTATGGCATGGGGATATTTTTCTTGGAACGGAGTGGGCCCTATTTTCGGATTAAAAATATAATAGATACGAATGTTTATGTCAGTATCTTGCAGTATGTCATGCTTCCCTTTGCAGAGGAGGAAATGCCTTTAAAATGGATATTTATGTAAGATAATGACCCAAAGCAAACCCGCGCAAAGCAAAAAATTGGTTTAATGAAAATAGGGTTACTGTTACGGGTTGGCCAGCTCAATAACGTGTTATATTACGTTGGCAATTCTTATTTTATATATATCACGTTAGTGGCCTTTGCTACTGAGGCAATTAGCCAAGATCATTCTAATTATTCATGATGAAAATTTCATGCATGAATTCGATTCGACCCGTGACCTTAGCAACTCAGGGCATTTTTTTTTTCACGTTTTTGGCCTTTGCTACTAATGCAATTAACCAGGACAATTCTAATTTTACCTAACGAAAATTCCATGCCTGAACAGGATTTGAACTCGAGACCTTAGCAACGCCGGGCACGTGTGTTACCACCACGCTACGCCGGTCAGCCAATTTGGGGTCGACAATTTCATTATACGTATTTATAATTAACCGTAAAGAGCAAATATATAGCGTGTAACGTACCTAGCAAATATATAGCAAAAATATCGCAAAAATTTCAAAAGTTAAAAAAGTTATTAACAGGTTGACTGCCACGGCAAGTTTCAGGATTCCGGTCTCAGAAGTCAATTTGACTTAGGCCGCGGTCTGACTGATCGAGTGCTGTCGATCGTTTGCTGTCGAGTAAATTTCAAACACACGTTAACTAAGGGCATGAGTCGCACTGAACCATCGTTTGCTGTCAAGTAGCATCAAGTTGTTTGTATTTCAAACCGGTTTGAATTTCACACGACGCTCGAAGCAATAGCACATGCGCATTTAAGCATATACAGTTCATAACCATATATTATTTGACAGTTGGAACGTCAAAAGAAAAAAAAAACAAAATTACAATATAGAGTAAAATGGACTCGCTAATTAGTATTAACTGTTTGATAGTATTATTTTAGGTTGGAATATGCACTATTTGACAAGTGAGAAACAAATTTGCTTGACACTGAATGATCGATAATACTTGACAGTACTTGATCAGTCAGACCAGCTTTTAAATTTTTAAATGACACTACACGACTCGGCGCTACGTTACACGACGGCGCTCGATCAGTCAGACTGCTGCCTTAATCATATTATATTATTCAAAACTTTAATTATACTACAGAGAAATCATCTGAAACCATACAGAATGTGCCTTTTTGGATAAAAGTTTTTACGAATAATCTCGTATTGAAAATAATAAAATGTTTTATGTTTATATTTTCTGTTCATTTATTGATGAATTTTCTGTTCGTGTAAACCAGCCTTGATTTTTATGTCTTTTTCGAAAAGTCACCTCTACTTAAATACACTTATATTCTATGAATACAATCGTTCCAACACGAAAATGACAAGTAAAAGTACTCTCGTAGAAAACTACAAGTTATCACGTAGTTGGCAGTCAATGTGTTAAGTCATGTCAAAAAATGTCTCAAAGAAAAGTTGTTAGTTATTACTTGTATAGCAATGTTTTTGTTTTTTTTTTTTATTATTATTATTAATTTAACTGCTTCAGCTACGGGGCTATTAGCACTTACGTACAATTACGTGTTTAGAATAATAATATTATATACATTTATGTAAGTTACAATTATAGGTAGTAAGTATTAAAAAATTGGGAGTATTTAAATATTCAGTAAATAAAGAGATAGGTGAACAGCTATTATATGAGGTGGGAGATGTTGATGTCTCTAAGGAAATGAAGCGTATGATTTTCTGAAGTCTTGGTTGGAGCCAGTGCTTGTTTTAGTGTTGTCGGTATATTATTTTTTATTTCTTTCAGCATTATATTTTGGACAGGATCCACTGTTAGGCGTACCTGGCAGTCAGTACAAGTGCTGGGGTCAGATTTTTCAAATATGTACTTATGGGTCAGCAAGGTGTGTCAATGTCGCAGTCTTGTCAATATTGTTTGGTCTTTTCTGTTTTATCTAAATTCCCACAACTTGGTCTCTTCTTAAATGGTTCTAAGGTGGTTGTTTTGGATGTTCCTCCATTCTTCTGTCCATTTTGCAAGAATGTGCTTTTTCTTTGTATCTACGAGATGCATATGCACTTGCACTAACTCTTCTGTTGTTGATTCTTTCGCTGCCTTATCTGCTTTCTCGTTACCATCAATGCCCGTATGGGATGGGATCCAGATTATTATTATTTTTTTGCCCATATTAACTATGTCGTGGATGTAGTCTTTGATTCTGATGATGATAGGGTTTCGAGGGTACAGTTGTTGAAGGCTTTGGATTATGTAGCAACGTTTTTTAAATAATTTTTTTCAAAATATTGCTCTGGTTCGAAATATTGGTGAACACATAAAAGTAACAGTAAACTATCCATTCCGGTGGACGGATCTGTACCACAAGTTGATCAAATTGAGATATTTACGTCCGAAGATTAAATATGAAATATATTAAAAATCTGTTCAACCAAATCTGCTCTACACAAGTCCACAGATCGACAGTTGATTCGGTTACAAAAAGCCTGTTCATATATAAAAATATCGAAAAGTCTAAATTGGTATGATTATAATACCTCCTTCTCTTTAGGTGACAAGTTTTACCATGTAATTGTGGTTTTTGATCATTTTGTTTAGCAAAGCCCAGTTGAAACCTTAAAAGGGAGCTCATACAACTGAGGTGGCTCGACCGATCCTGGAGAAGCCGGGGCAAGAACGGGACTTACATCAGCTTCTAACGAACAACACCAGAGGCCATTCTGACAATTAATTGTATTCCGAGAAAATTAATATTATATAATAAATTTTGTAGAAAAAATTTCCGTTCTTGAATCCACCCCGTGACAAGTATGGAGGAGGCGCCGGGTAGATTCAAGAACGGAAATCTTTTCTACAAAATTTACATCAGAATACAATTAATTGTCAGAATGGCTGCTGGTGTTGTCCATTAGAAGCTGATGTAGCATACAATTATATCATAATTGTGACAATATTATGCCGTGTTTTTTTTTTTTTATTCGTTATTTATAGATAGATAATACTTTATTTATGTACCTTTCGGTTTAAATCTACATATTTGCATTATTAACTTTATATTTCACATAAAAAACTATAATTATTGTTAACTAGGGTATCTTCGCTTCAAATTCCTTCTTCTCTCCAAGACCTCTTCCATTCATGTCCATCCTTGGCCTGAATCACACAGCACATCTTTTCTTGTCTCTTCTTTATATTTCATTTCTCCGCAATTCTTCAGTATGTGATCTATGGTTTCTCTTTCCTCTCCACACAACCTGCACATTCTTTGTTCATCCTTTCTCCAGTATTCGGTTTCCCTTTCCTCATTTCCGCACCTAAATCTCGCTATTATTTTCGTCTTATCTCCGTTCATTTTTGTTTTTAGGTACTCTGGTATCTGTGTCGTCCAAGTCTTTATATATTTGCCGTTATATCTGGAATTTGTTAGGCTCTCGCTTCTTTCTTGCCCTTGGATATCCCTCATTCTATCTCTTATTTCCAGTGTCACATCTTGTCCTCCCAATCTTTTTATAGATATCGCCCTTGTTGATTAGCCGTTATATTCAAGTCTTTTTCTTCTTTTTACTTCCCATTTGGATTCAATCTTTCTTTGCTCCAATTTTCTTTCTATTTCTGCCCAGCATAGGTTTAGCAATTTTTTTTCTGGATGTCTTATTATCCTCTCTTCAAATTTAATTGCTCTTTTTGTAGCTTCTATCCTGATGTTATCAACTTTCACTTCTTCTAATATTATGTACTGCGGTGTACATTTGTCTAGACCCAATGTCCACTTAATATATTTATTTTGCACCGCTTCTAATTTCTCTTGGTCCTCCCAACCCTATATTTCCGCTCCATACATCATTATACTCTTGATTATGGAGTTGAACATGAGCATCCTTATCTTCATATCTCCTTTAAATTTCCTCTCACCTATGACCCATACTTGCGGCAATGCTTGCATTGATTTCCTTACTAAGGTCCTGATATGTGCTTCTGGGCCCCCACTGCTTTTATAAACATATCAATTTCTTCTCCACACCAATCCCATTTCTTTGGAGTCTCTCTGCCTCCTCCTTTCTTAAATACCATAATTTTAGATTTAGCAGCGTTTAACTTCAGTTTTTTCTTGTGTAGGTACTTCTCAAAACACTTACGGAGTTTCCTCATTTCTTGTTCTGTTTTTGCAACAATAGCTATATCGTCTGCATAGGATAGAGAGATAAATTTTGTATTGCCTACTACCAGTCCGCCTGTTTGCTCTCTTTGAAAAACTTCTTCTAAATCCGACACGTACATGGAGAACAGAGTTGGGCTTAACGAACATCCTTGCCGTAATCCTTGTTCTGTCCAGAATTCTTCGCTGTATTTTCCTCCGTTATTTATCTGGTTTCTTGTTTATTTGTAATTTATATGGTCTTGACAATGCCGTGGCTTACAAAATACTAAATGCTACGTGTCCCCAATTTTAATTTACGTTTATACAATTTTCCAAAGATCGTAGAATCCTTGCCATATGTATTATTAAAGAACACAATATGTCTGGCATCTTCGCGGAACCCACTTTGGAAAGCTTTTAATTTTTAAGAAAATACTTTGTTATCATGTTTCTGTTCTAGATTATGTCTTATCATAGTGGTTAATATTATTTTTAACTATGATCTCAGAAAAGAAAAGCAGAAAAGAGTTTTGTTTTTAAAAGTATAATATATATATAATTATTTAGTTGTGTATTTATTTATAATTAGTAATTCTAACTGATATTTTCTGTTTATTAATCACGAGAAAGCGTTAGTAAACAATGTTGATATCATTTACAACGTAAAAATATTATTGTCTTCAATCTAATGACTAATGACTACATTTAAAACTAAAAGAGAAAAGATAGATCAATAGTATTTCTATTTAGAGATATGCAACCTGTAATATACTGGCGAGGAATATTGAAATGTCATCAACGATATGGTCAGTGCTAATATTGGGTGCATTTTGTTGTGCCAATTCTAGTTTCTGTTTAATCAGAATACGCGTTTTGTTGGGACAATATTCTCATTGTATTCATTCTACTCATTCGATGATTTGAGGTCGAACGACTGAATGAATAAGTGGGGTGGGGATAAAAAGTAATATTTAAATGCAGTTGTTTTCATTTGCTTTTTAAATGTATTAGAATTAAATCTTGGTATTACTGCTTGAAAATAATTACTTATTTTCTCATTTTATGTCCTAAAATAAATATATACCTACATGATTTTAATATAGAATTGTTAAATCTAAACTTAAAATGTATGTACAATTCAATTATTCGTTGAAAAACATTACGTTCTAGAATATTTGCTTCAAATATGAAGTTTTCCTTTTGGTTTTATCTTATTATTAAAAGTTCAGTGAATTAAATGAATGGGCTTACGAGGGCTACCTTTTAAGTTTTTACAAAAACTAAGAAAGAAAATTTTGTTTTTGGAACAAACTGTTTTATTGCTTTTCAAAATATTCACCTCTAAGATTTATACACTTTTGCATGCGTTCAAACCAATTCTCGAAACATTTTTTCCACTTTGAAGTTGGTATCTCTAAAACATGGTTTTCGAAGGCTTCAACAGCTTCTTGAGGTGATGTAAATCGCTGTCCACGCATTTTTTGTTTGACGTTTGACAAAAAATAGTCGTTAGGGGGTAAATCAGGTTAATACGGGCAGTGAGACATTAAATCGATGTTTTTCTCCTTCAAATAATCAATTGTTTGACGTGCTGTGTGGGAGCTTGCATTGTCATGATGAAGAATGATGCGACGTTTTTGGTTGTTCCTAATTTTGTCGATGACTTCTGGCAAACAAATTGTTGTATTCAGAATTAACTGTTGTGCGATCTTCTAAAGAAATGGTTGCAACATGTCCAATACAACCGAAAAAACAAGCAATCATTTTGTGAAGGAAGTGAATCGTGAACGAACAACTTTGGTGGGTTTCGGTTCATCTTGGCAGACCCAAACAGTGGATTGTTGCTTAGTTTCCAATTCATATGAATAAATCCAAGTTTCGTCACCTGTAATGATGTTGTATGCCTTACTATTACTGTATTACTGCCTTAGTGTATTAGCATTCCCTTACACTAATCAACATGAGCCTTTTTTGAACTACGGTCAAATTATGCGCAATCCATCGGGAACAGATCTTTTTCATAGCTAAATGTTCATGCGAAATCGAATGTATTGCAGTCTGCGATATGCCAAATGATGCCTATCTCACGGTGAGTCACATGCCGATCTTCTTCAATCATTTTGCGCACATCATTCATGTTTTTTGAATCACAACCGATTTTGGTCGACCCTCACGAGATTCACCACTAACGGACGCACGACCACGACGAAATTCTGCAAACCAATTATAAACAATCTTTTCTGATGATGCTTCATTACCAAAAGTTGAACGAAGCGAATCTATGCATTGTACTTGAGTTAGGCCTTTACTAAAATCGTAAAAAATCATCCAACAAAAACCTGCACGAGTAATATAATTTTTTTCACAAACTTGTTTTTTTTAAACGCGCACTGTCAACAACTCGGTCAATTTATAAGCTGCCACTGATTTCTCAATAACAAATGTCAAATTTTCGAATATAGTAATGACACATTTCAATATTGCCAACTATTGGTCGTTTGTAAAAACATAAAAGGTAACCCTGGTACAAGTTTGTAACTGTTCTACAGCTAAATATACGGGCTAAAGAATCTTTGTTGCTCAGACTAAAGCCGCATTCAGAGCTCTTAAATCAATAGCTTATGCACTGTAGCTTATGGACTGTTCACTGTCACCAGCAAGTTTGTCATATGATAAGACGTGAAACCGTTCAGACCTCCAAATTTAATACGCTGTTTGTTGTGGATTGTGCATAATTTTCTAAACTTATAGCTAGTGAGATGTTTTAATGAGACAGACATATAAACACATTCGCTATCGCATTCTATCAGTGACACCGTAGTTATCGAATTCCTTTACATAACCTAACATAATGGTATCATTAACAAATCTTGCTCAAAATTACAAAGACGGACAGTAAATATGATCAATTTAGGTAATTAGGTAGTTAAAATCTAAGACAACAGAATTATAAGAACGATAATACATATAAAATATTTTACGAAGCTAAATAGTTGGTTTCAAAATTCACAGATGGAGGGCTATTCGCAAAGTACTAATTTATAACAGATGTGAACGGTACATAGAACGTTAAAAGAATGCATTAAAGCATAACTCAGAGCGACACAACGAAGAGTCTATAACTTATTAATTTAAAGAGGTCTGAATGCGGCTATAAGCAGTGTAGATATGTATATACATCCAGAACGATAATGAAGCAGATATTATCCTATGAGAAAGAAAAGGAAGAGCAATTTATACCTCAAGTTTTACCTCAAGTATTCTGTTAAATAACTAAACACATATTACCTAATCTGTTGCACATTAACGATTATAGTTTTGTTAAATATTACGAAAAATTCCTTGAGACAGTACTAAAGAATAAACAAGTAACGGCGCCTAAATTATTAATTAATTCGAATTATATTAACGAGTCAGTAAATATAAGCATTAGAAAAATTACTTTAAGTAATCGTTTAAGTATTTAAATAAAATAGAAAAAAACAATTAAATTTGTACATTTCAAAATCAAAACAAGGAAAAAAAATGTACAGTTAAGGCCAAAGTGGGCGGAAATAAATGAGTAAGGTCACTAGATAACAACAAGTAGAGATATAAAATTTAAATAAAAATTTACGACAGACTACATAAACATTACATAATGACTAGACGTCTAGGTAGTTTTACTTTTATGAATGGTATTGTTAACATATTGAAGATATGGAAATATTCAGCAATATATCACAACACTACATTTAAATCAGTTAAATCGTTATTATTATTTTTATTTTTTTCATCCAACGAATGGTGAGAGACATAGATGAGAAATAGATCGTCAATACAGAAAAAAGAAAAATATATACAGGGTGTTTGTTTGAAACGGGGCACCCCGAAAATCTCCTTTATTTGTAAAGATACAATCCATTTTGTGCAAAATTAACATTTAACCACTGTTTTACAGGAAGTGGAAAATAAGAGCGGACCCCATCCAAGTGCAATATCAAAAAATAAATAAATAAATAAAAATAAAGTTTTTGGGGGTTTGAGACAAAGCAGAAGTTTTTTGACATTTTTTCGTAAAATTGATAATAAAAAGATATCCATTTGTGTCCAATTTCTTGGATCACGCTGTATATATAAATATAAAAGTTATTTGAAACTCACAACTATAATTACAAAATTATAGAACATTGTTGTCTGATATACAGGGTGTTTGTTTGAAACGGGGCACCCCGAAAATCTCCTTTATTTGTAAAGATACAAAAAATCTTCAGAACAAAAGTTAAACTAGACAAAAAGGCCCATCTAAAGGTTACTATAAGAATTCTGAGGCACTTCCGGTTTCACCGGAAATGATGTCAACTTTTGATCTAGCATAGGGAATCGATAATTTTATATTTTTTTCCTAAAAGTACATTAAATTAGCTTTACAATGACACCAAAAAATCATATTTTTATGTTAACCATTTCAGAATGGCGACCATTTATTTACAAAATAATAATCAACATAAGTTTTACAAAGTTGAACGTAGCAAGCTTTGAAAACAATAAAAAAAGAAACAAAATATATCTAAAATAAACTATTTGACTATTTAGAAAAAAAAAACAATACTATTACTTTTTACAATTATTTTACAAAAAAAAAAAAAATTCAAATGTTCGATCAAACTACCATTATTTTTAACTAGTTATAACAGTTTATTTTAGAGATATTTTGTTTCTTTTTTATTGTTTTCAAAGCTTGCTACGTTCCACTTTGTAAAACTTATCTTGATTATTATTTTAACCTTTTAGATGTAACCTTTAGATGGGCCTTTTTGTCTAGTTTAACTCTTGTTCTGAAGATTTTTTGTATCTTTACAAATAAAGGAGATTTTCGGGGTGCCCCGTTTCAAACAAACACCCTGTATATTTGGGCCGTGCCGATAAAATATGACGCCTGTGGCAAACTTAACATTGTGGGGCACCCCGCAAGATTTTCAGTTTGTTGTGTTTGGTGATTCTTCTCGAGAATTTCTCTAGAAAAAGTTTAAATTCTCATTTTTCATTTCTGGAGAAATATAAAATTTGCTCGACGCCTTTACTTTAGTACTTTAAAGGTGATTATAATTTTAACATGTTTTTATCCTCTACAATATTTTCACTAGTTGTGTTATTAGGCGAGGAGAAAAAAGTGACCGATGGAGAGAAAAAAAATCAGCTGTGGCCACCACAGGACCGACCGCCATCACAAAGTACTTGTATAAAATACATTCTAGCAGCAGAGTAGAAATAACTTGGCCCAATATTTTCTAACAGAGATATTATTTATCACGACCATGGAAACGTTACATGTAAGTATGAAAAAATAGATTTTTTTTGGCCTTTGCTGCTGTGGCAATTAGCCAGGACAATTTTTATTTGAGAAAATTTCCATGCCTGAACGGGATTCGAACCCGAGACCTTCACAACGCAGAGCAGATGTGTTACCACTACGCTACGCCGGTCGGCAAAAAATAGATAGAAAAAATTTCGAAAAATTTTTGAAGCTTTTTTCGTTTTATCAAAAAATGTCTCAAATAAAAGTTGTTTGTTATTGCTTTTGTAGCAACTTTTGTTAAATAAATTTTTTCTAAAAATTTTTTTGTTTTGAAATATTCGCAAAAATTTTAAAATCGACACGAGTAAACTCCCATTTCTAGTTAACTGATTTTTACCAAAAGTTGATCAACTCGTGCCATTGCTGTCAAAAGCTTAAATATGAAGTTTGATATAAATTCTTTTAGCCGAATTTGTTCTGCACGTGTGCACAGACAGACAGACATCATACTAAAAATAGTCAAAACGTTATGTATGGACCTCAATTCGTGGAGATCCATCGAAATCTCTAAATGTCAAAATCGGAATAATCACAATACCTCCCTAATATATGTTGGCGGTCGGTAAAAATATATTTGAGTTGCCCAGTTGCAAACACTATTAACTCAGTCAGAAAACAATGTCCCACATAAGTTAAATTGTTTTATTGTTTTTAAGATAATTCTTTTTCACCTACCAAGTCTCTGAAATCTCTGATAATAAATATTTTGTAATTAACTTTTCATATTGCAACTTTATTGGTGGCTATCTTTAAAATATTTTAGTTTGCAAAATCCGTTATTTTAAGTATTAATGTTGGAAATTTCCCATGGTTGGATTGAATAAGAACGCAAAAGATTTATTTTTATACGTTAATAAAAAATCACATGTTCATATTAATTTTAATTAAAATGTAATAATTATATTAAATAATAATAATACTAAATAATAGAATTCCAACACCTAGATAGGCGTATAAGGGGCAGAGAAGGTAAGTTCTCCATTTCTAGACCACCGGCCATAGATATGAAAGCCACGTGGTGAGTGTGACGTTTCGACCGGGCATATTATCCCTGCATACACAGATATTCATTTTCAGTATCAAATACTTGTGGCTACCCCAGAGCTGATAGCACAATTTCGGAAGATAAAAATCCGAAAGAAGTGGGGGAGGGGGATTCGAACCGGCGTATAATATTAATAATTAAAATTAATTCATGTTAATTTTTGAAACAAAATACTTTTCTTTTTTTTGAATAAATAAAAGAAGTTTGATAAGCGTTATCGTTAATCAAAAGTATCCTCACACCGCTTTTTGGTTCTCGCCATCCATTAATTCAAAATCTTCATTCTTATCCATGCTTGCGTGCGAACTAACATAATAATAATAATAATAATATTTATTATGTATTAAATGTTTACATTTTTACAATCGTCAATCGGTATTCATTTAATCCTAGTACAAGGTGGGTAAAAAAGATGTGAGAGATGCATACTATAGTTTACTCAGTATACTGAGCTTCATCTAAATCACTGAAGTCATTATCTAGGTATTCTGCAGTGGAGTAAAACGCCTTAGATATTAAATATCTCTTTAAAACCCTTTTGAATCTTAAGGGGGGCAAAAGTTTGATGCTGGTCGGGAGAACATTGTAGAATTTTATAGCCAGGTAATTTAGGCTGTACCTTGACTTCTCTAACCTCGTAAAGTCAGGGCGTATGTTGTTCTTATTTCTCGTGTCGTGTCTATGGACAGAGCTTTGTAGAGAGAATCTGTCTTGGTGTTCATGTACGTACATGAGACATAAATGGATGTAAGCATAAGCTTACTTGCTGCTGGTAAATAATATATTCTCGTAGATTTACCTTTTTTTAAAGCAACCCCTCTCGTAATGAAGTTTAGTGTATCCCTTTTACTTAGGGTGACCATTCGTCCCGCATTTTGATTCGGTGTCCCGCTTTATGACATGTCCCGCAAAATGCCCCGCATTTTTAATTCTAACTTTTGTGCACTTGATTTGTATTTGGGGAGGTGAAGACCTTTTTTTGCTCTTTACTTATATTTGGGAGGTGAGGACCTTTTTTTGCTCTACACTTGGATTTGATGAGTAAGGACCTTTTTCTTGCTCCGTCCCGCATTGCCTTCTCAAGAAATTAGTCACCCTACCTTTACTGGCCTCGACTGGAAATTATACAAAGGCTCTTCTTGAACTAAACCAAACCTTGAAATAAGTGCAAAGATCCTATACAAGTGAGCACTGACTGTACTTTATTAATTTTGTACCGCAGACAATTTAAAATGTATTTCGAAAGATTCCAAAGTAACAAAATTTTGACTGTTTTGATCAAGATCCATTTTTGACCAGTATATTAACACAGGGACTATTAAGATTTCATAAAATCTGATTTTTGTCATTGAAATTGTCTTTACATCGAACAACGTGGCTCGTCATTCTTAATCTGCATGTTTTGATAGTGGAGCCATAGCATTGAACTTACTTTTTGTTGTGAACATATTGTATAATTCAAAGTTGTATGTCTGTCTTCAGTTTACATCCATATTAAGTTCTGTAAGACTTTTGATTATCTGGAACTATTAGGACCTCTTCACTAATAGTTAATCTAAAGAGCCTTTAATTTTTTAGAAAAACCTTGGAGGAAAATTAAAACAACTAATACTATATATTACGTGTCTAATCCATCCGAGTTAGTTTTGCATGAGCAAACACTCTATATAGCTGGAGTTAGCCCTATTGAGGACAAATATACTTTCAACAAAATTCTGCTATTCTACTTTCAAGATTCTTCTTTGGTATCGTTGATGAAATCTACCCAAGTTTGAGTTCAGAATTTGTTTAGCTGACAATTAATTGGTTGCTTGAATTCGGCAATCAACGTGACTTAGAAATTAGAACAACAGAAATTGAATATTGGGGTGGACAAGTGGCAAGATTTCAAGATGACAGATTCAATAAACAGGTCCTTGACTGGCAACTCAGAAATACTTATGAGAAAAAGAGGAAGATCCTCAACCAGATTCTCAGATCATATGAAATATTTGGTTAAAAATTGGTAGAAGTTATCACAAACAAATTAACATGGAAGAAACTAAGCAAGGATTAGCTAGATGATGATGATGATATCGTTTCCTAGATGTTAGAACTCTCATACAATTTTCACTCATTGCAATCATAGGTAAACTAATATTGTAATTATTTATTTAAAATTTGCATTATTATATATCATATATATTTTTTTCTTTTCTTTTCGGCGAGACCGCGAACCCCCATCACCAGGTAGATCATCGGCAGACCGCGGATCGCAGGTTGAGAAACGCTGGTGAGCCCATAAAATGAATAAAATTGTATCAGTTTGATAGAATCAACAATCAAATAAAAATTAAACTTTCTATTTCTTACATATTGCTTACATTTTAACTCAACAAATATTTATGATGCGTTAAGACGATGTCTCTTTTCTGCAAGCCAAGTCGCAAACGACTTTGCATGAGACATAGTCCAAGAAAAGAGGTATCATCTAAACCAGCGATTTTCAACCGCTGTTCCAGAAATGGTCCGCAAGTGTTCCTTGGTTTGGGAGAGGGTCATTTATTAGAAGTATCATTGCCAAATTTTGAAAGAGAGCAAAATCAGTTTTGTTCAGCAAAACGCCACACAATTTTTTTCAGTAGGTAAATAATAATACACTCCTTGAATATTTTTTCAAAAATTATTTTTTTACTCAATTTAACGATAAAAATATTTAATAAAATTATAAACTTGTAATATATACAAAGGCTTGCTAATACTAATAGGAACAACCGATGTAGACTAGCAATTTTTTGTTTGCAGATGCAGTGGGAGTAGACAAAAAGTGAGGATGAAATACCACGAATATGCAAATAACATTCGTTAGTGCCTACTCGTACGCAATCATTCGTTTGAATCCTCCCAAAGGATACAGTCATTTGCGCATTCATGTCGGCATGAAGATTACAGAAAATGCATTATCTGAAAAAGCAGGACATATTTAGGACCGAGTGGGCAGCAGGAAAACCACCTAAAAGTGGTGTTCTTCAACCAAAAGTGTAATTTCTGGTCACCTTTGACAACCATTGTTCCAATAAAATTTAAATAAATATCTATGATACAATGCATCCTTAAAAACTTATTGTGTGTTTTCGCAATTTTATCGCTTTGTCAGTATGCCGTGAGACAAAAAAGTTGAAAATTGCTGGTCTAAACGTAGCATTTTTATATTTAAACTATTCGTTTGGATTTACTTTTGGATGACCTTAGAATAAACCATCTTTTAACAAACTATATCAGTATTAAAATTAAAATCGGTAAAATGCATTTTGGGATGACCACAGGGGCAAATGGAAAGGAGGAGCCAAGTTATAAATAAAGGAGCATTCTGTTACTAATCACAGTTGCCAAAATTTGGTTCTCGATTACTTATATAAAAACTTGCATTTGGAACTTTCCTATTAAAATACAAATGTGCAGAAATCCTACCTTTATATTCTTCGTCTGTTCAGCACCAGCTGATAGTCTTCTGGGATTTTCATCTGGTTTCAATACAAGATCCAAACTACAACTTTCAGTTGAATCAGTATCTGAACTACTACTTTCTGAACTCCTGAATATCCTTTCGCCTCTTGGATGAATTTCTCTTAGTCCTGTCTCTTCCACAAACACTTCATTCTTCAGGTTTGAATCGATGGTGTCTATCTGTGTTCTTCCCATTTCTAATGGTGGTATATTGTTGTTTAGTTCTGGTATTTTGGTTGTAATCCTAGTTGATACATCGGTCATCTCAGTTGATGGACTATCTGGACTCATTTGTGAATGTAGAATTAGAACTGGTGGACGAAGAACGAATTTCGGTCTTGGTGCTTCGACACTAAACAAAATATTTAATTTAGTTAAAGATTTCACAACAGAAAATTATTTTAAATATCTGATATAAGCAAATTTATAAAAATGTTTTCAGTTAAAATTATAATATTTAATAATCATATTTGCGTGCTTTTAACTTAATTTATATTTTCATTAACATGTATTCAGGGGAATAGCCTATATGATAAATAATAATAATTATTATTAATACGTTCTCATCGCCTAGATAGCGAATAAGTAGAGCCCTGCGCGGATAAGCTTATCTGTATCCGCATCCGATCCGCATCCGCACATCCATGATCCGCATCCGATCCGCATCCTCAGCTTTTGTAAATAACAAATCCGCATCCGATCCGCATCCACAAAAATATCTGCACTATCCGCACTACAGGTTTTGCTGTCAGTTTGGAAAGAACTAACATATTTCGCCTGTTTAGGTAATCTCTGCTCTAAAACGCTACTGAAAATTTTTGGATTTACCAGCTTATTTATTACTAACCTAACCTAAGGGTCCCCAAAAGTTTTAAGGCCTAGATGCGCTAATAACTTATTTAAATCTAGAGAGAGATAACAATTTTGGGGGGCCTAAGCGTTCTTTATCGTAGGGAGTAAGTGGCGTGCTGCTTTTTTAATATGGAATTTAAAAAAAAAATCAGCAAAGTTACTTGATAGAAGGTGCTTCATATTTTTAGGATCAAGTAATTCTCTTACGTCATTTCGCGCATGGTGTTGCAACTTTTTCAAATAGCAACATGTGTCATTTTTCAAATTTTTGGGATCTGCAAGACGTTTTACTTCGGGTAGTATAAAAAAATTGGCAGGTTACATAATAAAATTTTCGAGAAAAAATTATGTAGGTAAATTTTGGTATTTAAATAAAACTTACTAACTTTACTTTACTTTACTTTATGTAAAAAAAAACCTTTATCAGATTTAAAGGCCAGAATTAGAGCAGAGGTAGGAAGAATTATGTCGAAAGTGTACCAGGAAACTTTTGTCCAAAATATTATTTTCTATAATATAGACAATAATAAAAAAAAAGTTAAGTTGATTGTCTCAACTCAGTCTTGATCATGGACAATTGTCTTAATAAAAATAACATAAAGTGAGATTGAATGCTACAAAATATCATGTATATACAGACAACCGAAAATAACCGAGGACTGCGTAGTCAGAACACAATTGCTTGTTTTTCCGAAAGTAACCGAAGATTTAATGTTCACGCGGATATTGCGGATAAGCGGATATGACATTTAATCCGCATCCGATCCGCATCCGCATGGTTTAAATGATAATTTATCCGCATCCGCAGAAAAGTTGCGGATACCCGCGGATTTGCAGGGCTCTACGAATAAGTCACAAAATATAAGTTCTTTATCCGGATTATCTAGTGATATCCATTATTTATGAAAGCAACGTTATAAGAGAGAGGCAAAATAAAATCTTATGTGTAGAAAATCTATAAATTAACTCAATTTTCGAAATCTACGACTTCAATATACCCGAAATTAATATACAACTCAACAAATTTGATGTAAATAGCAAAATTCGATTTTCGAGCGTTATTTCGAAATCGGCTTCATTTGAGACCAGGTGCTGCGAACAAATCTAAGCAAATTGATGCGTGCCGTATATGCATGGAGTATATTACTTAAATGTCATAATTTACAGCCGTTTCGGCCGGATATGTAATTTTTTTTATTTCATTTCGGGCAAAATCCGAATAATAACAAGTCATATGCCATTTTTTATTTCATTTTTGTAATTTACAGGTCCGATTTGGTCGAAAACGATATAAAGAGTTTCAAAATAATATGAAGTTGAAACTTTACACATTTCAGCTACCTTAATTTTGGCGCTCTGCAGAGAAATTCCGGACATATTCTTGTAGCCAAGAATATGCTCTACAGATTTAGGAAGAATTGAAACAAAATATTAATATACGCAGATTTGCAGTGATAGAGAATATCATCATGTCTCGAATTTGGGGAAAAAATCTATCAAAATTTTCAATTTTCGCCATTTTAATAACAGGTTCGTAATCTACGGCATTAAATTAATAGAAAACGAGCCATATCATACGAAATTCGTTAGCCATTTCGGAAATCACTTTTTTGCGTCTGATAATGAATTATGGACGGTATCTTGTAAACTAAGTAACGGAAATTCACGTACGATGCGGC
This sequence comes from Liopterus haemorrhoidalis, assembly GCA_963971575.1. Taxonomy (NCBI): domain Eukaryota; kingdom Metazoa; phylum Arthropoda; class Insecta; order Coleoptera; family Dytiscidae; genus Liopterus; species Liopterus haemorrhoidalis. The sequence continues at coordinate 20,868,784 of OZ020624.1, forward strand.
AAATTGTAGCTAAAGGTCCATTGTACAAATATGTATTTAGCTATTTTGCTGTATCATAAGAATTAGTTATCGTTATCGTAATTGGCGCGCTAGTTTCGCCGCCATCTTGAATTTGCCTCGATTCACAAATAGGTGCTGCGGGTCAAAATAATTTAATTTTTATAAGGAACACGTGTGCCAAATGGCATTCCATTATCATCAAGTGCAGTATCTTTCGACGTAGGCACCAGACTACATGTTAAGTAATAAATGCACGAAGCTGTCGATCCCTGAACTTGACGTTCGAAACTCAATCAGGGATAGCTGAGTATCGGAAAGAAAAATTCCGAAATGATGTTGAAGATTCCCGTGTTTCTGCACCCGCAAAAAAAGGATTTGAAGTCTCATAATCAGACATAAACATTTCCTGTGACGTTTAGTTGATCTTGTTGCCAATTTGACAATTTTAATTTTACTCATTAATTTATTTTGATTCAAGGTTTAGAAATTAGAACAGGTTTAAGTTAAAATTAGTTTTAACATAATTTATGTGATAAAAAATTTATAAATTTCGTAGAGATCACTGTTTTGTTAGTCATCTGACTGATTAGTAATTAGAACCGATTTATGTTAAAACTGGACTAGAAGGTAGCGACTCATGGAAACTTCTAATGGAGGTGCTGCAACCAGAAGTATTATTACCAGAACTGAGATTTACTATACGGGAAAGTAAACCATTATAGTCGGATTGCTGATAGGTGACTGTTACATGTACGTATCAAGTAGTGCATTCATAAAATAATCTATTTACCATTTTTCAGCGATCTTAAAAATGTTTTTTGTTATTTGTCTTAACTGTCAGTGTCTGGTAATAAATATTAATTAAAATATGGCTTGCGGCCAGTTATTTAATTCACAAACTTTAATTTTAAATCTGCTGGAATAAACAACAAATTATAATCCAAAATTTACGTATGAGTATAAATTTTTCCTTATTTATAATTATAACCTTAAAATTAATAATTTTGTTTGTTCGAGTACTGCTGTAAATTTATTTGCGCGCTCTAATTAGTAAAGATATCTACGAATCATGCTGTTTCTTTCTAATGCTTTGTTTTTATTCAAATAATTTTGAAGGTGAGTTGTCAACTTGAGTCACTATACGTTACTATGGGTATGCAAATAATTATAATGATATAGACAGAGAAAGCATATATTATCTGTCTCATTTTGTAATACGAAACTAACAGGGAAACTTCATTTTTTATGTTGTATATTTAAAATATCATCTTAGGGTGGTAATTCTGAAGTAACACCTTTCAAAATATTTGACAATTCATAATTGACATTAAATTATATGTCAACTTACTAACACAAGATTGGATAAAACACAAATTGACAAGTATTTGAAATATATTTTATACAACCAGAACACAAATTATGAATAAGCGAAATAAGATGAAATAAATATTTGTATATAATTCAAAATATTAGACATGTCAATCACAAATTTGACATGTCAATTTGGTATCTGACATGTAGTTTTTGAGTGACTATAACCTCAGTATAATGAAACTTCATCAAAAATGTAAAAGCCAGATTTACAAGTTTACATGGTTTCAAAAAAGTCTATTTACACCACAACAGTCACCAAAGTAACCAAATCTAGTTTCGTATTACAAATTGAGACAGATTATAGTATTGAATATCGATACTTGTAGCAACGAACAGTCACTTATCAGCAATCCGACTATAGTAAGATGGACATAAAAAGTTTAACTAAATACATATACGTTTAGAAATAAAATCATGTAAAATATAGAAATATTACATTATTTTATTTAATATGATGAGGTCAAGTAGAAGAAAGTTAACGTTGTATGTGCTGTACAGAATATACAATATCCTGCATTCTAATTGTTTCTTTAATGGTGCAATTCTGAGGCAAAAGCTTACGGACAAAATCTATAAGAAACTGTCCATAAACAAACATAAAACAACTCCTTAATCTGCAGATACGATCATCTGCAGCTTATAGATTTGTCACAGAATTGCACCATTGATCAATCATTCTTTAAAAATACGAAATTATTATTAATCAAATATACACTTCGCAAGCTTTTAACTGCAAAGGAGTACAGCACCAAAAGTGGATAAGCAGCTGTTACCCCCATTCAGTGTCAATCGTTACGTTACTACAACAATTCCAGCTGCCAGTGCTTGCAGTACATTGTACATCATAACTTGTAGATAAACTCGTTGTCTTACGCACAGCAGTAGTTTAGTATTTTATTATGCTTTTAAATAAAAATTAAGTATATTTAGAGAGAATGAAAAATATCACAAACGTATGTAATTTTTAAATTAATTTAATTTTGGGGGTGCTGCTGCTACTCAGTTTTTATGTACCATCTAGTATAAATCAAGTGATTAAACAAACAAAAAACTACTTTCTCAAAATATTTCTAGAAAACATCTTTTTGTAAGATTTGACTTTAATTTCACTTTTAAGGCATAAATTTTAGGTTTCAGAATTAGGTGTTTAACTTGAAACTATTTCTAACTAAAATTATGTACAAACATTTTAAACTGAACGTCCAAATTTCCTAGAATGATTAATTGTCTGATTTATATAAATACTTGGCAGGGCCGGCTTAGATATATGTTTTCGGGCATCGCATCTTTTATTTATTTTTTTATGCATTTAGGAAATTTTATTAAAATACTATAAATTTATTTTTTCAGCAATACGATTTGTCATTGTGTGATGTCCGGGAAAAACCACTTCCTAAAAACCACTTGTGTCCTTGCAAATATTTGGGAGCCCCGCAAACGAACAATCGCCCGAGGCTCCGAAAATGTTTCTGCCAGCCCTGATCTAGGTTTAAAAATTAGCTGTGGCCACCACAGAACCGACCGCCATCACAAAGTACTTGTTTAATTTATGCTTCTTTATCAAAAAATGTCTCAAATAAAAGTTTTTAGTTATTGCTTTTATAGCAACTTTAGTTAAAAAAATTATTTCGAAATATTTTTCTGTTGATATAAATATTCGCAAAAATCTTAAAATCGACACGAGTAAACTCCCATTTCTAGTCAACCGATTTTTACCAAAAGTTACCGTCTCAAGGTTTTAATTTAAATATAAAAAAATCAGCTGTGGCCACCACGGGACCGACCGCCATCATGAAGTACTTGTATCAAATACATTTTAGCAGCAGAATAGAAATAACTTGGCCTAATATTTTCTAACAGAGATATTATTTATCATGACCATGGAAACGTTACATATATGTAGGTAAGTATGAAAAAATTGAGATTTTTTTTTTTCGTTTTATCAAAAAACGTCTCAAATAAAAGTTATTAGTTATTGCATTTATAGCAACATTTATCAAATATTTTTTTTCGAAATATTTTTTTGTTGCTAAATATTCGCAAAAATCTTAAAATCGACACGAGTAAACTCCCATTTCTAGTCAACCGATTTTTACCAAAAGTTGACCAATTCGTGCTATTGATGTCAAAAGCTTAAATATGAAGTTTCATAAAAATCCTTTCATCCGAATTTGCTCTGCACGTGTACACAGACAGACAGACGGACGGACGGACAGACCAACAGACCGACAGACCGACAGACCGACAGACCGACAGACCGACAGACCGATAGACCGACAGACCGACAGAACTACAGATCGACAGACCGACAGACCGACCGACAGACCAACAGACTGACAGACTGACAGGCTGACAGGCCGAAGCAGACCGACAGACCGACATCATGTTAAAAACAGTTGTTTCACGTTCCAAAAAACCTAATTCATGCTTATCTGTAAAAAACTCCAAAAGTCAAAATTTGAATTATTACAATACCTCCCTCTCTATATGTGATCGGTCATGCTAAAAATAGTCAAAACGTTATGTAGGGACCTCAATTCGTGGAGATCCATCGAAATCTCGAAATGTCAAAATCGGTATGATCACAATACCTCCCTTATATATGTTGGAGATCGGTAAAAATATAATAAAATAAAAGCACAAAAACAGATGGACAAACACAACAAAATTAGATAATAATTTGTCCCAAAAACACTGTATAGAAAACCATAAAAGACTTTAAAAAAACCAGTTGGTCTCTTACCATCTAAAATCACACATACATATAATAAACACGTTAAAATAAATGAATGAGGTATTCAAAGAACAACTAGATAAGAAGACAATGGAGACCATTATAAAAGAAGGACAGCTAAGATGACTAGAACATACTCGTATACACAGAACGAATGAAAACAAAATAGTAAAAAGGGTTATTGCAAGAACACTGAATAAAGTTAGACCAGGAAGACCCAGTGGCGCACTTTCGCAAAGACAAAAAAGACAATTGTCTTGGGCCCGTAATTTTCAAGGACCCAACGAACCCATCCCCTTTGAATAGGGTGACCATTCGTCCCGCATTGTAACTTGTATTTGAGGAAATGAGGACCTTTTTTTTGCTCTTCAATTGGATTTGGGAGGTGAGGACCTTTTTTTTTCGTTCTTCACTTGGATTTGGGAGGTGAGGATCTTTTTTTTTGCTTCGTCCCGCATTGCCTTCTTAAGAAAATGGTTACTCTACCTTTCAACGCCTCTAGGTTGAGGGCCCGTAAATCAAAAATGTCTTGAACCCGGCGAAGGCTTAATCCGCCACTGGGAAGACCAAGAAAAACTTGGCACCAAGAAACAAAAAAAAAGCCACAACGAAGAGAGGTGCAAAGTGGGAGGAGGTAAAGAAATGCCCGAAGGACTAAACACGACTGAAAGAAGTATGGAGAACAATACCAAAAAATATTTAACTCGACTACAGCTTTACACCGCAAGGTAAAAAGCCTTCAGGATTAAGTTAATAAGAAAAATAAAAGTACAGGAAGTGTTATTTATTTTAATCACTGGTTATCAGAATCAGACATTTTATAAAATCAAATTTAAAAGAACAGATTAAATAGAAGAAACATACTTTATTCCCATTTTCGGTTTTCAGAATCTCCGCTTAATAGAATAAACATTCAGTTGAGAATTGTGATCACTATAAACGGCGCTAAACCTTTGTAAAAAGAAACAAATATAAACACTTAGTAGTTTGTTAAATTAATAAATAGATAATTGGTAAATTATAATAATTAAAAAAAAAAATTAAAAGCCCATTTTATTTAGAGAAAAAACATATTTCCTCACCCTCTATCCTATTTATTTATTTATTTTTTTCACTCATATAACTATTCCTTTCAAGTAACAATTTAAAATTTCACTCAACTTCACAAGCGCGTCCTATTCGTTCGCGAGTTGATATCAAACTAAGCAGTTATGCATACTGTAAGTATATTTTAAGATCCGTACTCAAAACATGTTTTTTATTATAATATTTTTTCGATTTTTTTAATTTAATTACTTCTTTGTTAATTTTTTTGGTGGAAAGAATAATTACGGAGGATATATCTTATTGTTTTTAGTGTGAATTTAATTAATTTATACAAAATTTTATGCCTGGTTTGTTACAAAATTAATAGTTTTGAATAATTTTATTAATATTAAATCCTTGATAGGATTTGAAAAAAGGCACGTGTTTGATATTTGAAGTGAAGAATTAAAGAAATATTTATCATCAATTTTTTCAAGTCACGAAACTGTACAAAAAAGTACAGGATATTAAAGCTATGCACTGCCATATTTAGGCAGGTGAAACAAGTGCAGAGACACAAGGCCCAAGGGCCTCAGGATAAAGAGGGACCTGAAAAACAAATTCGTGAGGCCGTGCCTTTTTTTTGTCATCACTTCAATTTATGTTTCTTTTATACCGACCGTCACAGAAAACCGTAAGAGATACGAAGTCGGTTAAATTGGGGCAAAGTTGCCGTATTAGTTGGCCACTTTAATGATGTATTTGGTTTTCCGGAAAAGTGCACAGGTCACTAGATACGAGCAAAAAACTGATTTAGGTCGATTTACTTTTTGGCTTATAATTCTTTTGTTTCAATTCGTACAAGCTTCTTATTTGCACGTTCTACAGGCACTTTTTTACAAAAATTTCACAGCTCTCATCAAAATTTTTATGCTCGTAATATTTTCGAGAAAATCATACTATAGTGATGATTGCTGATAGGTGACTGTTACATGCAGGGATGGGGAGTCGGAGTCGGAGTCGGGAGTCGGGAGTCGAGGAGTCGAAGCTTTTTGGAGGAGTCGGAGTCGGAGTCGGGAGTCGGAAATAGTTATCGACTCCCGACTCTTTGACTACATATTTATCAAGGATGAGAAAAATCCGAAAGCGAAACCAAAATACCATACTACCAGAATTTGTTAAAGAATGGGAACAGGAACGACATTTTTTCTCTGTTCATGAACGAAAATGAAATTAAAAATATTCAATTCCGGTTTCCTTCATGCTTTTCAGTTAAAAATTTAGTTAATTTTTAGTAATATCTAATTTTTCTTTTTTTGTATACTTTGTTTATTATGTTAAAACGAAACTAAACTGGATTTTTATTTTCTCAAGTTGTAACGGTCTTTGTGATTATTTTATGTTTCATGTTGGCAGCTAAAATCTATATGTCAAAAGAAAAAAGTGACATGTTATGAAAAATAAAGTACAGTCTGTTCCAAACGATTAAGCGGAACTAACTGGAATTTTCATTTTTGTAAGTTGTCATTAGCTATTTTTTTATATATTGAAGTTGGCTTTTCCTGAATAAAATGATCAAAAGCTTCAATCAAACGGTAAAAGTAACTAGTATTGAAAATCTAGTTCCGCCTAAACCAAAAGAACAGACTTTATATAAAATACAAAACAATTTTTTATTAAAACTAATATATTTGAAAATTTGTATTAAAAATGACTCAATAGTCAAGATGAAATGAAAATGACATTTTATAAAAACAGCTCACCCCAACCCAAGATATATAATGTAAGTATAGTCTGTTTGCTTGGTTTAAGCGTAATTAGATATCGAAATCTACTAACTTTTAAGGATTGAATGAAGCTTTGTATCATTTTGTTTAACAAAAGCCCACTTTGATAGTTAAAAAGTAAACTCGTGATAATTTGAGAAAATAAAAATTCAATTTAGTTCCGCTTAAACATTTGGAATAGACTTTACAATTTACCAGTGAAAGGAGTCGGGAGTCGGAGTCGGAGTCGATTTTCAAAAATACCGACTCCGGAGTCGAGAGTCGGGAGTCGATAATTTTTCTGTCGACTCCCCATCCCTGGTTACATGTATGTATCAAGTAGTGCAGCGTTTCTCAACCGGGGGGGCGCGGCCCATTGGGGTGGTCGTGAAGGCTTCGTCGGGGGGCCGCGAAGTCATACAAGATCGAAACATGAAAATATAATAGCAATGCGCTATTATATTTTCAATAGCAATCTTGCAAGATATAAATTTTATTCATATGTATTTATAAATGCGAGTCTTATATTTATATTTAGAAAAATATACCTTTCATAACATAAATAAAATGAATATTTTATTTATTATTCAATCTTATTACTTATTTTGACAACTAATTTAAGCTACAGGCTATTTCAAACGTTTAAGCGTAGCTAAATGGAGTATTAATTTTATAAAATTGTGACTAGCTAACTTTATAATGAGTAAAATGAGCTTTTGCTAAACAAACTGATCAAAAGCAATCAAAATTCAAGTTGTACTTTGAAGTAGGTACGACTTAAAAGTGCAATATTTTTATTATATTTTTTATTACTCTCCGAGCTACAGATAACTCAAGAGTAAGGATGCGAATGTGTTTAGATCAAAATATAAGGCACTTTGAACACTTGTAAATAAAAATACTTTACTTTCAAGTCGTTATAGGGAATATAATCGTCATATATATTATAGTTTCTTTGTCAACTGTAAAAGATACTGAAAAAATGTTTAAGTAAAAGTTGTTTCTTTTGAAAAGCTCTATCCAAAGCTACTTAATATGACATACGTTCCCATATAACAATTCGAAACTGTCCTTAATATCCTGTAATTCCGGAAAATTTCAATAGTAACATTTAATGTTTTGTATAAATTTTCGTTCAAAATTTTTCCCAACTTGTTCACACGTTGCCTTTTCGAGAAAACGCAGACAATATTTATATTATTTCGGGGGGTCCCATGCCAGAAAAGGTTGAGAAACGCTGAAGTAGTGCATTCATATAATAATCTAGTTACCATTTCAGCGATTTCAATTTTTTTTTGTTATTTGTCTAAACGGTCGGTGTCTGGTAATAAATATTAATTAAAATATGGCTTGCGGCCAATTATTAAATTCCCAAACTTTAATTTATATCTGCTGGAATAAACAACAAATTATAATCTAAAATTTACGTATGAGTATAAATTTTTCCTTATTTATAATTATAACCTTAAAATTAATAATTTTGTTTGTTTGAGTACTGCTGTAAATTTATTTTCGCGCTATAATTAGTAAAGATATCTACGAATCATGCTGTTTCTTTCTACTTCTTTGTTTTTTATTCAAATAATTTTAAAGGTTAGTTGTCAACTTGGGTCACTATACGTTACTATGGGTATGCAAATAATTATAATGATATAGACAGAGAAAGCATATAGTATTGAATATCGATACTTGTAGCAACGAACAGTCACTTATCAGCAATCCGACTATATCTTTCAATTTTCATATGGGGCTCAAAGTTTTCAATAAATGCATTAAATAGAGTTTTTCTCCTCTTTTCAATAATAACACACCTAAAATAAATGAAAACTAACTGAGAAATTAGTATATTATTGGTTTTATTTATAAATTTTAGCACACAATCAAAATGTATGTACGAGGGTTACCTTTTATGTTTTTACAAACGACCACTAGATGGCAATATTAAAATGTGTCATTACTATATTCGTAAAATTTGACATTTGTTATTGTGAAATCAGTGGCAGTTTATAAATTAATCGAATAGTTTGTTGGCAGTGAGCGTTTAAGTTCACGAAAAAATGGATATTACTCGTCAAGGTTTTCATTGGATGATTTTTTACGATTTTAGTAAAGGCCTAACTCAACAACAATGCATAGATTCGCTTCGTTCAACTTTTGGTAATGAAGCGCCATCAGAAAAGACTGTTTACAATTGGTTTGCAGAATTTCGTCGTGGTCGTGCGTCCGTCAGTGATGAATCTCGTGAAGGTCAACATATATCGGTTGTGGTTCAAAAAAAACATCGATGCTGTGCGCAAAATGATTGAAGAAGATCGGCATGTGACTTACCGTGCGATAGAGGCATCTTTTGGTATATCGCAGACAGCAATACATTCGATTTTGCATGAACATTTAACTGTGAAAAAGATCTGTTCCCGATGGATTCCGCATCATTTGACCGAAGCTCAAAAAAAGGCTCGTGTTGATTGGTGTAAGGGAATGCTAAAAAAATTCAACCAAGGCACTGCAAAATCCGTATGCAACATCATTACAGGTGACAAAACTTGGATTTATTCATATGAATCGGAAACTAAGCAACAATCCACTGTTTTGGTCTTCCAAGATGAACCGAAACCCACAAAAGTTGTTCGTTCACGAAGCACTTCCAAGAAAATGATCGCTTGTTTTTTCGGTTGTACTAGACATATCGCAACCATTTCTTTAGAGGATCGGAGAACAGTTAATGCTGAATGGTATACAACAATTTGTTTGCCAGAAGCCATCGACTAAATCAGGAAAAACAACCAAAAACATCGCATCATTCTTCATCATGACAATGCAAGCTCCCACACAGGACGTCAAAAACAATTGATTATTTGAAGGAGAAAAACATCGAATTAATGTCTCATTGCCCGTATTCACCTGATATATCCCCTCAGGACTTTTTTGTTTCTCAATGTCAAACAAAAAATGCATGGACAGCGATTTTTATCACCTAAAGAAGGTGTTGAAGCCTTCGAAAACCATGTTTTTGAGATACCAACTTCAGAGTGGAAAAAATGTTTCGATAATTGGTATGAACGCATGCAAAAGTGTATAAATCTTAAAGGCGAATATTTTGAAAAGCAATAAAACAGTTTGTCCAAAAAAAATTTTTCTTTCTTAGTTTTTGTAAAAACTTTAAAGGTAGACTTTTAAAAAAATGATGATCTGAAAACCGATTTAGAAGTCCGAAATTAGATAGACATAGCAAAAGAAAAAATAGTCAGATTTTTAATGTCAGCGTCCACAAACAGCTACAAGAAATTTGCAAGCAATTAGTATTATATTAGTTTAAAAATTAATAGCATTGTATACATACCTAAAATTACAAATGCATGTTTTTAAGGTCCTATTATGCAACTGTATCAATATTGACATAATAAACCTGTTTAATAAAGTAATTAAACAAAATTTTAGGTCAGTTTTAATGTTATCAATGAAATAATTAATTACATTGCATCCTGCGTCTGGGAAAGTTAAATTCTTAATAACTGTAATTTTGAGATTGATATTAAAACAAACAAAAAAATGCCTGAGGAATTAAATAATATATTACATAGTAATACTGTTTTTTATGTGTATTGTTTGCTATGTTTACACATTTTTTTGTAATTAATCGTATTTATATCTAGTTTTGAATATTCAAACAATGACATTGAATTTCTTATTTAAATAAATTACAACCTGTTATTAAGCTACAATGAAATAATTATTCATAAGTAGAATTTTAATGAATGTAGGTGTCGCTAAAGGCTGCAATAAATTGTTGCACTTAATGATGTTTTTTTTTTTAAACTTGCTAAAAGGTAATATTGAGCGCATTGATTTAAATGATGTGGACACATCGAAGAGAAGAAAAAATGGATGTAAATTGTGAATTTTCGCACATAACCAGTTAAAGTTAATGTAAAAATGGCAAATGCAATACGAGTCATACGAGCAATGGTATCACTAAAGACCGGATAAATACGCATAAAAAAATTTAAAAAAGCACAAAAATGTAGCAATAAAAGCACCAAAAAAAATATGGTAAAAAAAGCACAAAAATGTAGCAAAGAAGCACAAAAATGTGCCACAAGCATGAAGTTGAGTACAAAAAGCTCAAAAGCTAAAAAAAACGTTTGCAAAATAACGAAATTAATTTAAATAATACAAAAATTAAAAATACAAAGACTTAAATTAAAAATCTAACCAAAACTAGAGGTAAAACCATACTCCCGTTAAAAACAATTAACCACTAAGGCCCGGTCTTTCCACCTTCTGATAAATTTCTGGGTAACTATCTGATATAGTCGGATTGCTGATAGGCAGGACCGTCTTATGAATTGTAAGGGCCCTAGGCCATGGGTATTTAACGGGCCCTCCTCCCAGGAGAAGTCAAGTCAAATTACGAAATTTTGAGACCTAATTTTTAACCTTGATTATTCATTACCGCTATATTTAATTTTACTCTAATTATTGCTTGATGCAAAATTAACGACGATTTTTTTGGAGTTTTTATTTAGTGTTCAAAATGGCGCTTACTTTATGTAATAATTAGGAAAATATTCTTATGTTTTTATGTGAAAAAAAATGCGTGTCGAAAATCATATTCATGTTCGTTCTATAATGCGCTACCATTTCGAGGATGGATGATGGCTATTCGGCATCAGTCAAAAACAAGTTGAAAGAAGGTTCCACAAGTTAAAATCGGGTGACACAAGTCTTAAGGATGATCAGGGAAGAGGACGGCTATCGGATTTCGACGATCAGGCACTTTTGTCATCCGTAGAAGTGGACGATAGCATGACAACCCCGCTACTGGCCGAAGACTTCAATGTCGACCAAACCACGATAGATTCGTCGCCTAAAAAAGCTTGGAAAAGTGTGGAAATAGGCTGGATGGGTGCCTCGCGAATTCTCCGACAACAACAAAGCCAAAATTCGATCGAGTTCGAATTTTCACCGAATTGCTGCAGAGAAACGAACCATCGTCATTTTTGAAGAATCTTGTTACTGGCGATCAATCGTGGTTGCTCTTAAAAAACGTCAAAAGTAAAAAAGTTTGTGTATCTCCGGGTGAAACACCGAAAGGACTAGCAAAAGGTGCCCACAGTAAGAAGGCAATGTGGTGCGTATGGTGGGTAGAAGCGGAATCATCGATTGGGAGATCATTGCAAACGGCATTTGCTTTTGGTGGAATGGAGATGAAGAGCGTCAACAGAAGCGGATTCCGCACAAAAACGGCAAATGGCATTCAACATCAACAGCGACGTCTATCTGACTCAGCTCGATCGTTTTCATACAGCAATAGATCGTCTCCAAACTGCAATTTTTTTGTTGAATAAACTTATATACAAAATAAAATCGTCGTTAATTTTGCATCAACCCAATACATTTTACATACACAAATTCTACAATGCCGAACAGGAGTTCGTCTTAAATATAAATTTCCTGGTTATTTATAATGTTAATGTTATTCATTTTGTTATTTATTTGTTTATTTTTTTGTAAAATCAGTTACTTTACAAAATAAAATTAAGACCGGCGACCGGGCCCCTTTTATAAGCTGGCCCTAGGCCATGGCATTGTTGGCCTAGGCGAAAAAACGGCCCTGCTGATAGGTGACTGTTACATGTATGTATCAAGAAGTGCACTCATATAATAATCTAGTTACCATTTTTCAGCGATTTTAAAAATGTTTTTTGTTTTTTGTCTTAACTGTCAGTGTCTGGTAATAAATATTAATTAAAATATGGCTTGCGGCCAGTTGTTAAATTCACAAACTTTAATTTTAAATCTGCTGGAATAAACAACAAATTATAATCCAAAATTTACGTATGAATACAAATTTTTCCTTATTTATAATTATTACCTTAAAATTAATAATTTTGTTTGTTTGAGTACTGCTGTAAATTTATTTTCGCGCTCTAATTAGTAAAGATATCTGCGAATCATTCCGTTTCTTTCTAATGCTTTGTTTTTTATTCAAATAATTTTGAAGGTTAGTTGTCAACTTGAGTCACTATACGTTACTATGGGTATGCAAATAATTATAATGATATAGACAGAGAAAGCATACAGTATTGAATATCGATACTTGTAGCAACGAACAGTCACTTATCAGCAATCCAACTATAGATAAAGTTATCTGATACTTTATCTGTTGGATAAATGTCATCCCGTCTTTCAATTCAAATTTATCTATCAGATAGTTATCTGACGGATAATGAGACTGACATATTGAATCCTCAGATTGGTAACACTGAATGTGTAACTGAAATAGACGTTGAGAAAGATTTTTTTTTTGTTTCTCTATGGAAATAAATAAATAAATTGGTAAACTGACAGCTGTCGAGCCGTTTTTTGGTTATTGTCATTAACAAAATTAAATTTATGTATGCGTTATACAAGATTTTAGCAATTAAAGTCTGTTCCAAACGGTTAGGCGGAACTAGATTTTGCAATCTAGTTACTTTCATCGTTTAAATCGTGCTTTTCGGCCGTTTTGTTTAAGCTTTGTAAATCATACTTACAATAAACATTTTTTGGTTAAGGTTAATATCATTTTAAAATGTCATTTTCTTTATATTTTGATTTTTTTTGTGATTCTTGATACAAATTTCCCATTTACTTATTTTTTGTCATTGAAATATGTAAAAAAAAATTTAATTTTGACATATGTCATTCGTTTCCATGGTTTCATTGTTGGAATTTTAAATTTTGACATTCCAACGTGAAAAATGAAATAACCCAAGCAAGGTTATTTACTAACCCAAACGGTTAGTTCCGCCTAACCGTTTGGAACAGACTGTATTAATGTCGTAAGCATGTTATAAAATTGGGGGGAGGAAAAATAGATAGTAGATATTAATAATAATTGTTCTACGTTTATTTAATTTTTTAATTTTATTATGATTGATGTAAATACAAAATAAGTTATAATAAATTTGAAAATAAGAAATTAAATCACGGAGTATTCCTTCATTTTCATTTCTTCTGAGTAATCAGTTTCTTCAGGTACGTCACCGACACAGTACTGATCTTTTGTGGGTGGTTCTTCATATCCACTCTTGTAACGTTAAAGTTGCGTAATACTGCAGTTGCTACTATACCAATTATAATCATGTTGCTCAAATTCGACGCGAATATTAGAATTATTAAACATTATATTCTAAGGCGTGAATCCCGGCTAACGTTTAATATAAAATATCCTTCTCGACACCGTTTACTTCAGCCTTTTTTTCACAAAAGAAATCAGTTTCACTAACATTTCATCCCAGGCTGCAACCACTCGTGGATAGCGGGCAATTTCGTAAAATACTCGTTCAAATTTGTGTATTTAATTTTCCGTACAAGGCTTACAAATGAAATCAGACATAAGCTGGATATTGCACTAGATACTTTTTTCATATTTTTTCTCACCGTGGACTAGTGCGCTGTTATTTTGGAGTTAAATCATTATTTCTACGATTAATAAAATTCAAACAAATTATATTTTTTCAAGTCCATTTTGCAATTAATTGTTCCAAGAAATCATCAGGGGGGTGAAACTCTAATGGCAAAACGAAAACCATATTACGCTCCATAGTCGCTATAGCTACGTGCATGACAGGATGTTGCCTGTTACGGCTTCTGTCATTAGCGTCAAAATCTATAATTAGTGTCAAAATCGTCTTCTGTAATTTTGTAATTTCATTGTATAGAGTTTGAAGGGGGATATTGTAAACATTGTCCCCAAAATTCAATGGCTTGTCCATGGAAGTGTCCATAAATATTAAGTATTAGTAAATATTATTTTATATGTTAGTCTACTTAATAAATAATTATTTCTGCTAGTTATTGTTTTTCTGTTTCTGTATAATTCCTAACTGCTTGTTCTTAATTGTAAACATAATTAAATGTTATTATTAAATGATACAATTGTTATGATTTATTTTGTCTATTTTTAATATTGTTGTCGTAAATAATATTGAAAATAGACAAAATAAATCATAACAATTGTTTCATTGAATAATAACATTTAATTAAGCTTACAACTAGATCCACTGAAGCATTTGAAATACCCAACCCTTTCCTCCCCTACCAATTTTAGTTCCATAACCCAAAAACTACAGCGCTAATTTGGTTTAAAAAAATATAACGGCAGTTTCGCATCTATCTCCTTCTTTATCTATGGAAATCATTTAATTTATAACTTTTTGACAGTGACAGCACTTATTTGTTACTTATTTTTACAACGTTTGCAAAATAACGAAATTAATTTAAATAATACAAAAATTAAAAGTGCAGTTTATTCATAGGAATAACATTATATGAAGGTGGAAAGACGCTTTATTGTTTTTATCCGTCAGATATCGTTACCAGCCACTTTATCTGAAGGTGGAAAGATCGGCCCTAAATGTTCTAAATGTTCCATAGTAAAATTTTGTCTTTCCTGACTTAACATTTTCCTATATGAAAAGCTTCTTTCGACATCCACGCTTATGGGTTCGTATTTAAATTTAGATACAATAGTCGTACCCATGTCAAGATCATCGACAATTTCCCCACTTAATATATTTTATATTTTTGAAATTTATTATTTTCAATTTTCAATTCCTGATAATGACGAATCCACTCTTCTACTGTATGTTTTTGTTTGGGCATTTTAGAACAATACATAACTTTACACTAAAAATGGTATTAAAGAAAACACTGTATAAGACTTAAAAAGACAACAGCAAAACTAACGGAGACACACTTGTAGTGTACAATGTTCGCTGCGAGTACAACCAGTTTCGGAATAAAGCACAACTATCTACACTGGTCAGCTGTAGATAGTTGTGCTTTATTTTATGTCCGATACCCGTACAATCTTTCCACTTTTACTCATTACGGGCACGACCATCTCCACATTTATTATTACATGTATATATATTTGTTTGATACTGCAGTTGGATGGGATTGAATGTTGAATTATAAATTAAATTATTTAATTTTTAATCATTTCTGACGGTAATTAATCACACTCTTCCCTCATTCTTATAATAAATTCTTGTTGATTTTCTAGTCGATTAACATACACCTTATTTTTTAAATAACCCCATAAGAAGTAAACTAACGGTGTCAGATCGGGTGGCTAGTGTTTTATTGCCGTATTAAGTCAGTATTAGAAGACCGTCCAATCCATTCTGTGCAAACTTAACATTTAACCACTGTTTTACAGGAAGTGGAAAATAAGAGGGAACCCCATCCAACTGCAATATCAAAAATAAAAAAATAAAAATAACGTTTTTGGGGGTTTGAGACAAAGCAGGAGTTATTTGAAGAGTGACATTTTTTCGTAAAATTGATAATGAAAAAGATATCCATTTGTGTCAAATTTCTTGGATCACGCTGTATACCAGGTCTACAAGTATGAAATGCGGATTTTTTTTTAAATTAAACACATTAATCTCAAAAGAACAGTAAAAGTTTATTTATTCAAAGTATGCTCCATTAGAAGTTATACATTTTTCCCATCTTTCAGGCAATTTGTGAATACCTCGCCAGTAGAACTCTTCCCCTTTCCCCGCAAACCATTCATCTAGCCATTCTTTCACATTTTCATATGAACAAAAGTGCTGCTCGGCAAGTGCGTGACCCATCGATACGAACAAGTGGTAATCTGAAGGGGCCAAGTCTGGTGAGTAAGCGGCATGGGGTAGCACTTCCCACTTGAGTGCCTCCAATGTGTTGCAAACTGCTTTTGCCTTATGTGATGGAGCGTTATCGTGAAGAAAGATTACCTTGTGCTGTCTTCTTTCGTATTCTGGTCGTTTTATGAGCAGCGAATGATTCAATTCGATTAGTTGTTGTTGGTAGCGTTGGGTATTAACTGTTTCACCAGGTTTTAACAATTCATAATAGACCACACCCTTTTGATCCCACCAAGTACAGAGCATTGTCTTTTTGCCAAAGCGATTCGGTCTTGCAGTTGATGTTGATGGTGAGCCTGGAACCATGATTTTTTGCGTTTGGGATTTTCAAAATAAATCCATTTTTCATCGCCAGTAATGATACGATGCAAAAAAGACTTTATTTTGTATCGTGCAAGCAAAATTTCACAAGTGTTTTTGTGTTTTTCCATCTGCCTCTCATTCAATGCATGTGGAACCCATCTGTCGTTTTTCTGGATCTTACCCATCTCTCGTAGGCGATTGGAAACAGCTTGTTGACTAACGCCTAACTGCTCTGCTAATTGTTTTTGTGATTGACTATCGTCTTCCTGTAGCAATGTTTCCAATTTTGTATCTCCATATTTTTTAGGAGGTTTTCCGTGTTCTTTGTCTGTAAGATCAAAGTCACCACTTTTGAAACGCCGAAACTATCGTTCACACATATCTTGCGATGGAGCATATTCACCATAAGTTTCTCGAAGCAGTCGGTATGATTCAGCAGCAGTTTTTTTCAAATGAAAACAAAACAGTAGCACTGTCCGCAAATGCTCTTTATTTGGCACAAAATTTGACATTTTTAACCTATACGCATTTGACACTTAATGATAACTTAACAAAACGCCATATGTGTTGAAACTTTGAACTATACACTCTGTTTGCGCGGCAAGTTTGAAAAACATCCGCATTTCATACTTGTAGACCTGGTATATAAATATAAAAGTTATTTGAAACCCACAAATATAATTAAAAAATTATAGAACATTGTTGTCTGATATATATTAAGTAATGGAGCGATAACATCTTAAAACATTTTTGTCTACAATTAAAAATATACTATTAGATACATAAAAATTCGGTGCAAAATTTGATGTCTAGATTTGTTGCGGCGTTTGAATTATGATCCATCCAATATAATTTTTATTACACATTTCCGTCCGGTAAAAAATGTTTCTTAAGTATTTTTTAAATTCAATATTTTTACAAGCCTATTCATTTTACGTTTCGTATTTTTCTTTCCTAGAAACCATCTATCCCAAAGGGCCATAAACCATCTAGCTGCTACGGTTATTCAGCCCCTGAGTTAACAATATTAGACAGTTCTGTACCTCTTCAAGCAGTCAAAAACTCTTATTCGAATTCACTCTCAAATACAAAATCATTTAAAAATTCTAACACTGGTATATTTCATTTAAAATCCTGCAGACATTATAATCCCACCGATTGTTACTAATTTTATTTTAGATTTTTAGTTTTGTATAAGAAACTTGTAATATCTTGGGATTATACGCAGCGTTGATGTCGTAATCATACATTTTATTCATTAACTTTGACAGTACTAATTTGTCTGAGCTCACAGATAAAAGTATTAACCTATACCTTTTTGATGAACAGATACCCGAACTGTAAGTTATAGAATTTTGCTGGTTACCTGAAATGGTGTTTAACTACAGATTGAAAAACTAACAAGTCAGTCAATATTGACCAAGTAAATATATAGACTAAAGACTGTATTCAGTACATGATACATGTTTTCTCTTTTCTTAATTTGTACTTTTAAGTCAATTTTTATTACTATTCAGAGGTTGATGAAACCATAATTTACTAAATAAAATAATCCAATTCCGTATTTAAAATAAATTATACACCCAAAGGTCAAGTGTTTGCTTTTTTAAGCGAGAAGACGTTTAGAAGAAGTTCAAAAATAGATTGGTTCCCACGAAATACTGTCAGATCGCTGAAGCTGTTAAACATATTGTCATAACTGTTGGATATTTTGATATTTTAAGAAGCATATATTTTTTTATAAATTTTCAAGGAATATCATTATCAAAGAAGATGTTGAAACATTATTGTCAAATATCATGCAATAAGAAAACAAATAATTCTAACATTATCCTAGAAATAAATCACAAAGCAATATAAATTGAAATCATTTTATTTTTGAACTCTAATAACACAGATATATAGCCTATTCCAAACTTTTAAGCGGAATTACAGTATGACCTCTTTAATCCGAACTAATAATTGTACTCGAAAAAAGACAGAAAATATCAATTTTCCTAATAATCTACGAATTTCAACATTCCTACAATGAAAAATTTCATCAAAATTTCACGAAAATTTCTTTATTTTCAAATAAAAAATTAAAAACTGTACTACCTAACATATTTTGTTATATGTAATTATACAACATAATTACATATATAAATGTAAGAAGCTGTAAAAAATTGAGTGATTTTGTTCGGTTTGATGTTTTCTTCTTTTGACTTTTGAGCTCGTTTTTCATTTCTAATAGAATTAAAATGTGATGTTTAGCATTTTCCTGAGCCCATTTCAAACACGTTTCGAAACTTCTGACTGCCACTATGTGCTTTACGGTTCCATGACAACTGGAGCCGTTCACAATTGGGGCTTTTTACAACTGGGGCCATTAACAACTGGGGCGATGGACAATTCGGGCCGTACACAATAGGGGATACGCATAAAATTTGTATTTCCTTAAAACTACATTATTTTGATATGTTAATGTTAGTTATGTCACCTAACAAAACAAAAATTACATTTTAATTAATATTATAGCCAAATTTTTGAATTAAAATATTGTAAATTTGAAATAAGCCGACCACAGAGCGAAGGTTGCCGAGAAAAACGACTGAGTATGACGTCAAACGATAGGGGTTTCACATCACAGATACAGCTACAACATAATCTTTACACGTGTGTGTATTGTATTGTTCGAGAGTTTTGTATTTGTTTTTAAACAATTTTTCACGCATTTATTATTAAAATGGCAGATAAAGATTTTGTTAGGGCTCAAAGTGATAATTTACCAAACATTGATGCATTTATGGTCATGGAATATATTAAAAATAATGAATGCTACAGTGCTGAGGAAATACGTGGTGTCAAAGTAATTTTTATTTTATATTCTATAACTTTATGTAAACAAACGCTGCAACCAGGGTTGGATTGGCCCGGCGGGATACCGGGAATTTCCCGGTGGCCCGAAAATCAAAATGATAAAAATTAAATTGTCATATAGAATTGCTGTGATAGAATGATAGAAACATTATGCATGCATTTACAGAATTTATGCTTTCTACACATTAAAATGTGTAAAATATTTTTTTCAAAAGAACAAACAAATTTACGTAATCCAACTCGTAAAATAATAATTTTTTATTTTAAAATAGAGAAGACTCTAACTCTAATAGTTATGGCCCCAGTTGTCAAAAGTCCCAATTGTGAATGGCCCGATGTGTTAATGGCCCGATGTACAAGGTGTCTCAAAAGAAATTTTATATTTATTTAGCTTACTGCGTGAACGCAATGTATCCGAGGGGCGCGGGGGTTATGTCAATCGGTAGCCTAGCTCTTGGGAATTCAGTCGCTATGGAGCGTTTCTCGGGAGCAGACCGCGCGTTATGCGTGCGAGAGTTTTACAAAAACGGTGATTCGGCGACTGTAGCGCGTAGAAAATTCTGCAGTATTCGAGGTTTTCGCCACTTAAATGATGCGCCAAGCATTCCTCTCATTCAACATTGGGTTAAAAAGTTTGAAGAGACTGGTACAACGCTGGATAAATCAAAATCCGGGCGACCTAGGTCATCAAGAACGGTAGAAAACGTGGAGAATGTTAATCAGTCTGTTCGTGACGACCCGAACTTTTCAATTCGGAAGCGCGCAGTTGCTTTAAATGTGCATAGATCATCATTACATCGCATTGTGCACAAAGACCTAAAGCTGCACCCCTACAAAATTCAATTGGTGCAAGAATTAAAGCCCCAAGATGCCAGTCAGAGGCTTAATTTCGTAAATCAGGTGATTGAGCGATTTTCAACGTTTAACAACATTTTGTTTTCGGATGAAGCTCATTTTCATCTTAATGGCCACGTAAATAAGCAGAACTGCCGCTACTGGAGTGCAACGAATCCGAAACGCAAACATCAGAAAACCCTACATTCGCCTAAAGTGACCGTATGGGCTGCGATGTCGGCGCGAGGAATTATCGGCCCTTACTTTTTTGAAGACGAAAGGGGGCGTGCAGTTACAGTGAATTCAGAGCGTTATGTGGAGATGTTAGACAACTTCTTGGTACCTGAACTGCAAAACTTTCCTGGATATAACCAAAGAACATGGTTCCAACAGGACGGAGCAACTTCACACACGTCCAATATGTCTCTGCCACGTGTTCGTGAAATTTTCTCAGGTAAATTGATCTCCCGGAGAGGTGACATAAATTGGCCTCCACGCAGTCCAGATTTAACCCCTATGTACTTTTTCCTATGGGGTTATCTTAAATCTAAAGTTTACGCCAATAAACCGACTTCACTGGCGCATTTGAAAGAAAATATCCGTCACGAAATGGCAGCCATCCCTGAGTCCACCTGCCGAGACGTCATAAGTAATTTTACTGTTCGATTAAAGGAGTGCCGAGAACGCGAGGGTCTATATTTAGACGATATTATTTTTAAGAAATAAATCCCCAAAAAGTGTATTTTAATAATTAATAAACATTTTTTCTATATACGGCTTACTTTTTTTTTAATCGATCCACTAAATATAAAATTTCTTTTGAGACACCTTGTATTAATGGCCCGAATTGCTAATAATTCCAATTGTGAAAAGCCCAAATTGTAAACGGCCTGAATTGTCTATCGCCCCAGTTGTGAAAAGGAGCTTGATTCATTTTGAAAATGCTGCAAAATATCCGTATCGTTTATGGAGTCCCTCGATTCTTTTTGTCCGACGACCCATTCAATAACTTCTTGTCTTGTTCCATCTTCAGAAATGTAGTTTATCAGTTTAGTAACTTCCTTTTTTTCTTTCTCTATACCTACATTTTATCCTTCCATTGTGATAATGGAAGATTATCATCTTCATCCCAACCATCATCAACTTAGAATTTTACTTTAAACTCCTAATTAGCTCAATCTTTTTTTTTACTATAAACTTATACTTTTATTGCTATAACTTGCTTATAACTAGATAACATTCATAGTTTGAAAACAAAACAAAAAAATTAGTATTTTCACAACTTAAACTACTTAAATTTAAACATTATTGAATTAATATATAGTTCTTTGGCAGATATATATATATACAGACGATTCCGCTTAATTGGGCCACCGCTTAATTGGGGCAGCCGCTTATTTGGGACAAATCTCAAAGAACAGAAACCAAACCTAGGAACCAACAGTAAATTTACATGTTTAATTGGGACAACATTCCGCTTAATTGGGACAGTTAAGATCACAGTACATATTATGTTACGCATATTCTCAAGAAAATGTACAAAGAATTTAATATTACAGTGTTATTTTATGCAGGAAGGAAATGAATGGAGCCCTACATCCGCACTGAATACCTGTGCTGATTTTGTAGAAGTGAAATGTTACAAAAACAAAAGACAGACTACACTTGACGCATTTTTGCATTGAATTAAATTGTATGTACCTATTTATTATTTTATTTTGGAATTTATTATTATATTTTCTTAAAAGTTTATATTTTTTGGTTATATGTAATTTATAGTTTTGTCCAAGAGTTTATAAAATAAAATTATTGAAAGAAAAATATGCATAGTTTAATTTTATGTAAAATTCGCTTAATTGGGACAGCCGCTTAATTGGGCCAAAATGCCTAAGTCCCGATGTGTCCCAATTAAGCGGAATCGACTGTATATATTTATTGTGTGGTGTTTTCTTATATGCTGTATAGAATAACCTGTATATATGTACTCACATGACATTCCTTCACATTTTTATCAGGCTTAGGACTGCCTATATTTGAATTATTAATATAGACATGTTTAAAAATCGTTTTGTTTTAAAGTCTTTATAGTCTATATTAAATACTTATTAAACAAATATACAAATTAAACACAAACAAAAATCATTCTTTTTTTAAATTTGCCAATTTATGGTAATTTAAAATTATTAAAATATTAATCATTATCACTATTATCATTGTTTATATCACTATCAGAGTTTGTGTCACTACCACTGTCATTTAAATTAATATTTATTGAAGATTTATTTCGATTATATTTTAGATTCAATTGTCTTTATATGTTCTACACATATTTTCCACAAATCACTACTTTTTGCACTTGTTTCGTCTTTAATTAATTGTGCTACAATGTCACTTTCTGTCGGCGTTGTATTTTTCTGGCGCACGTTACCTTTTAATTGGCTCCATATTAGTTTTATAGGGTTTACTAGTCTATCTGATTCCATAATATGTAAAAGTTTATTTAACGTTCTATATCTAAATCCTAACAACTTCAAATAATTATACATATGGCTAACTTTATATGGAAATTCTATTCCGTCTTCTTCCAACTTTTTTATTAAAAGATGCACAGTCGGCACTATATTTTTCTACAGTTCTAAGTATAGGATTGTCATTACCTTCTGAAACTAACTTTTTATAAACGTTCAGTATCAGAACTTTGCAATCTTCTGACAAATGACATTTTTCTTTAGTAGCCAGGTTCACATTTTCGCATTCCACGTCAACGTCCACATTTTTGCACTCCAAATCACCTTGCAGAGCTTCACTATTTTCACTACAGAAATCAGGAATTTCTGCAAAATCAAATGGCCGCCAAAGAGCCATGTTGTTATTCTATGCACGTTATGAACGTTGAAAATTAACTAATGGTTGGTTTATATACGGAACAAGAATAAGGAATAGGAAATAAGAATAGTACACAAGAATAAAAAATATTAAACCGTTTATATAGGACATAACATTTCGTCGCTGCGCCTGCGTACTTGCGTTGACCTGTGTTTAACGTTTGTCACTTGAGAGGTTCTTAAAACTTACAAGAAGAATAAATAAAAATAATAAAAACATTTTATTGTTGTTTACAACCCTCTGATCACAACTGAAAAACATCTGTTGAACAAACTTTATTACGGCAGACATTTTGATTGCTGTGCGCAGGCTTATCGTGTCTTATTCTTGAAATAAGAATAGAAGTTGAATGATACCAACTATTCTTATGTTTAAGTTAAATTTCATTCCTACATAAACCGATATACGGCGCAGCCATGTTTTAACATCTTGTGTACTATTCTTATTTCCTATTCCTTATTCTTGTTCCGTATATAAACCAAGCATAACAAACAAGTATAACAACCCATAAAATTTAAAAACAATAGGATTATAGATTTGGAAAATATCCTTAATGGTTTTTTCAAGAAACTTCAGGTGAACTAGTGTTAAATCTATTCAATTTAAATTTAAAAGTCCCTTAATACCTCTTATATTCTATTTACAGCAACGAGTTTTAGGATTACTGCCATAAACCCATAACGGCATTGTTAAGCTTTTCAACAAGAGTGGCCATTTCATTTTGGAAATACTATACATATCAGTTTCGTACGTAACATGTTTCCAAGCCATACAGCAAAATATAGAACAGAAACATATTTATCGTAAAGAACTACCAAGTTCTTGTCTATTTCCATGGACAGACAATAGAATTAATTTGACTTGATTTTAACAACGTATACACATGATTTAACAACGTCATAATTTTTATTAACTCCAATCTATGACGCGTTTCTTTTTGACGTAGATTACATTTGATAAAATCAAAATAAATTACGTCAAAATTTGACGTAACTAAAAATGTACGTATTTAAAATTCTTAGGCGCCATTATATAATTTTACTTCCTAAATTTATTATTTTAAATTTACACTAATAAACTATTTTAGTTTATTATGGTATTATAAAAAATATAATATATTATTGCAAGTTAAAATTAAGTGCATGCTAATGAGTTTGAGTTAAAAATAAATTGTTCCTAGAAGCGAAATTATTAGGAAATTATTTTATGTCAATTTGAATTAATATATTTATTAAGAGTGTTATTTGTTGGATTTAAATTGATGCTCTATGATGTATAATTAATTTTGTTACTAAGGCGAAATTTAACACGTTGACCACCGGTCACAAAAAAAAATTATAGAAAAATTGATGTGAAGTGTGAATTTTCACACATTTCAGGGTTTCGCAGGTATTTAGTAAGTAAATTATGATTATTTTGGAAGCCAAAACAAATTTTATGTTAAAATATTTTTATTAATTTTAATTCGAATGCCTAATACCATTATTTAGGGTTCTAAATATGTACAGTATTTTTTTTTTATATATAGCAAGGTTCATTAAGATTTTGAAAATTGTGCCTATGGCTTCCATTGGTTGTTTTAAGTCATAACTCCGCCCCTCTGATTTCGTGTATTCAATTTCAACAAGTTCCACTGGTTACTAAATTTACGCTTTTAAAAATTAAATGCAACATTTGCCCAAATATAACTAGAATTTTGAAAAAATAATTTAAACCAAATTAAAAGAAAGCAGAAAAAATAAAATAGTCTCGAGATTGGAACCCTAGTTTGTAAATTAGAACGCGAGAACGCTAACCATTACATCATGAAAGCAAGCTGGTTTACTTTGTTACCTAAGTTATTAAATATTTTACATGGTCAATCAAAAAACACAAAAAATGCGTTATTTTCCGAAAACATAATCTGATCAAAAATTTCTGTTGTACTATTCCGGTTCACACAAATGTACATTACCTACAATTTTTTCAGATTTTTAGTTTAAACCATCTGGGTTCAGTTTTGGCAAAAATCGCGTGAAAATAATTTATTTTGCAAAAATAAAATTTTGATTGTTAATACACGTACTTAGGGCTTTAATAATAATAATAATAATAATATAATTTTATTGACTATGTTACAATACATAAATTGTTTAAAGTCAGTCGTAATTACACATAATATACACAAAATAATAGTTTAAAATAGAAGAAAAAATAAATAAATATATATAGTACTAAATATTAAAACAAGCGTTCAGAGAGACTAGCTAGCAAGCGCGTTAAAATTTAAAAGACAAGAATTCATTGACAGAATAAAATGGATTGTCTGTAAAAAATTTTTTTATTTTATTTTTAAAAGTATTAAAACAGTCAGATTTAAAATTATTAGGCAGTAAGTTCATGAACTTTACTGAATAATAGTTAGTACTATTTCTTGATTTTTGGAGTCTTATATAGGTTGGATAGATTTTGCCTTTATTACGAGTGTTGTAGTTATGTACCTGCTCATGAGTTACAAGTTCATTGAAGTTTCTGTGGGCATACAATAGGGAATTGTAAATAAATAGAGAAGGCAGTGTCATAATTTCCAGTTCAGGGAAACAAAGCCTACAGTCGCTTTGGTAAGAGACTTCGGCCAGAATTCTTACAGCTCGTCGTTGTAGGGAAAAGATTCTTTCTGCCGCCGGAGAATGTCCCCAGGCTAAAATGGCATAGGATATTTGCGACTGGAACAATGCAAAATAAGTAATGCGAACAATTTCTCTGGAAACTGAGGCCATAAGATTTCTTAATAGATATACAGTGCTACATAATTTATTGGATAGGGAGCTAACGTGATGATGCCACTTGAGGGTGGGGTCGAGATGAACACCCAAGAAGTTTACGAAGTCTGGGTTGTCAAAATTATGGTTTCTCAATGCAAATAGGAGGTGTTGAGTTTTGCTATCATTTAAGATGAGGCCGTTTGATGTAAACCACAGTTTGGCTTTGTTAACAACTGCGTTATTTTTACTAATCGTGCTTTCTAAGGAGTTAGATGTCACTATTAGGTTAGTGTCATCAGCATATAATACACATTTATTATTTACAGCGGATGGAAAGTCATTCACGTATATAATAAATAGTAATGCTGCAAGAATAGACCCTTGTGGAACACCGATATCGAGGGGAAGATGAGTCGACTTGGAATTGTTTACAGAGACGAATTGGATTCTGTTGCTAAGGAAGGATTCTATCAAAGAAAAGCTAGCTTCGTCAAATCCGTATTTTATTAATTTTTCAATGAGGATCTTGGGCGAAACACAATCAAACGCTTTAGATAGATCGAAAAAGGTTGAAAGGCAGAAATTTCCTTTTTCCATGCTATCTGTAGCTTCGGATATGAGATGTAATATAGCGTCGCATGTAGATCTCTTCGTGCGGTAGCCGAACTGCGAATCATTAAACAGATCATGTACTTCAAAATGTGAAATTATTTGAATGTACATAATTTTTTCTAGAACTTTAGAAAAGACGGGTAGAAGAGATATTGGTCGATAATTATTAGGTTCGTGTTTATCGCCTTTCTTGTGCAGTGGAATCACTTTTGCAATTTTTAATGCGTCGGGAAACGTATTGCTTCTAATACAGCAGTTCATTACCTTGGTGAGCGGAAGGATAATGGTATCCTTGATTGTTTTTAGAAGATCTACAGTAATACCGTAGGTGTCTTTAGATGTGCCGTTCTTGAGCGTGTCTATTATATCTCTAACTGTATTGAAAGACACTTCATGAAAAGAAAATTTTGGCATAGGAAATGGAAGATTTAAATAGTCAATAGGCGATATGTCGGTTTCTGGTAGAGATTCTACTAATTTTCTGGCAATGTTTGTGAAGTATATATTGAACTGATTTGATGAAATGGATGTATCGGTCAAAGAAGAGTTTCGTGGATTTCTATGGTTATTAATGATTTGCCATGTAGCCTTTGAAATATTTTTAGATTCAGATACAAAACTGGAATTGGCAAGAATTTTAGCGGACTTTATTGCTGAACGGTATTCTGCTCTGAATTTGTTTCTTAGGGCTCGTGTGGTCTCATTGGGCATTGATCTGAAGGAACTTTGAAGATGTTGTAGTTTGTCACGCATGATTTTGATCCGATTGTCGAACCATTTTATGTTTATCTGGTAGCTGTGTGATGAGGGTTTGAAGGTTTTTATTGGGAAACTTGCTTCAAAAGCGTGAAGAAATTTGTCAAAAAATAATGTAAACGCTGTATTACCATGATTGATATTATTTAGCATGTTCCAGTCTGTTGTTTGAAGAGTTTTATACAGTGAAAATTTTCCAGCTACCGTAATAGGTCTTGACGTGATTTCACCCTTAATCGTATTGCTGGTTACTAAGGTAGGAAATGAAAAGTGTATGCCCTCATGATCAGAGAAAGGAACTTGTACCTTAAGAGCAAAAGCAGTTGAGAAATCTATAGATTTAAAATTAAAAAACACGTTATCCAACCTATTGTTTCCCCTGGTGTTGAAATTAACATAGGTACTAAAATTAAACGATTTTAATAGATCCAACAATTCAGAAGATTCTTTAGTTATGCGATTAAAATGTACATTGAAATCACCACAGATGATGACGTTTGTTTTAAATTTGCTAGCAATTAGAATCTTATTTAAATTGTTGGTGAGAACATTGAAATTTCCATAAGGTGAACGGTATACATTTATAATTACTAAATCTAAATTTTCAATAATAGTGGCAGTTGTTTCACAGTGCAATTCTATGCTTAGTTTAGTAATATTGCGTGCGGGTTCAGATGGTAAATGATTTTTTACTAAAATCATAGCTCCTCCGTGTATCATATTTTTCCTGGTGAAAGATGATGCTACCTTATACTTGTTCATGTGGAAATTAACCATTTCAAATTCATCAAGCCAATGTTCGCTAATGCATAAGAAGTCAAAGTTTTTGTCTACTAGAAATGCTTCCCACTCATTTAGTTTCCTTCTAATGGACTGTGTATTGAGGCAGAGCAGGTCGAAAAAACTGCGACTTACTTGGATTGATTGCTGAGTTGGATTGTTGGTTTTTCTTATCTATGATGCCGGCTATGTGCGTCAGGAGTTTGACCTTCCCCGAGTAAGTTAGATGAAGACCATGTCGGGTAAAGTCTGTACGACTTAATAGTTGGTTTGGGCTTATTATAGTTGCCTTCGTTTTGAAAGAGGAGATAAGTTGCCAGTTGTTAAAGAGAATGGTTGAGTTAAACTCAATGTTGTTGTTCCAAAACGGTGTAAGTATAAGTATAACATTGGTGTGCTTTAGTGAATTACAAAGAGTATCTAAGTAATTTTTCGACATGTGCTTCCTTTTTAGTGCATTGTTGGAGCCTGCTAATATTATGACAAAGTCCGATTTAGTAAATCCTTTGCATAAATTTTCAGTGTCTTCTACTACACTTTCGAGGATAGCGTTTGGTTTCATTAAACACAAGGAAGTGTAGTGTTTTTTGTCGAAAATGTTTTTCAGGACTTCTCCACCATGTCTACCTTGACTATCAGCTACGAGTAATATATTGCCAGAGCGTTTGTCTATGTTGTTGCAGATCTCGCTATCAGTAACATTTAAAACTTCAGATGTATTGGTGTTCACGGATATATTGCTCGTTTCAAAATTGTCTAACTTGTGTTGTAGATCTGTTATTTTGGATTTCAGAATTTTTGTTTGATTTTCAAAGTCGGTTATTTCTAATATTTTTATGTCTATTGAGTTCTTAATTGAGATAATGTCTTGTTCTAATGTTTCACAATTTTCACAAAAGGTATAACTATTACTGGGTCTTAGGGCTGTTATTTCCTTTTTTAATGAAATAATTGTATCCTCTTGTTCGGCAATCTTTTTTATGAGGTCTTCTTCTGCGTCTACAGCTAGGGTTTGAAGATCATCGTAACTCTTTTTTAATCTTTCAAAAGTTATATTCTTGTTCTCGATTTCTTCCTTTAAAATGTCTATATGCTCTTGTAAATTATTTAGTTCATTCGTTTGACATAGAACTATATTTTCATTTTCCAGATTGGTTAATAGAGAGACTAGAAATGACTTTCTGAGGTTTTGTGTGGATAAACCTTTGTCATGAAGGCGTAGTTGTAGATCTTCTGGATTTAAATCTTCTAAGCGTGCCATTTTGGTAGTAGGTAAGATCACAAAATAAGGATGATAAATAATTTAAATATAAAATGTTATAATTTACAAGTCGAGTGAACTTTCATTTGATACCCTACTAAGAATTTAAAAAATATATATATTTTTTTTCGATGAGAAGATATTAGTTTATATTTATTAGGGGGATATGTTTTTTAGATGTTTTAGTATTTTTCCTATGTGCGGGCCAAAGAGTTGTATAAGCATGCCAAAATTCAACTCTCTAGGTTTAGCCGTTTGGCTACAATTTTTACCGAACAGACAGACAGACAGACAGACAGACGACAAAATGACAGTATAAGGGTTTTTTGGTCATACCTACAAAACCCTAAAAATAGTATACAGATGAAAATTTCACAAAATTAATCTTAGTCCTATTTCAAATAGGTCTTCTTGGACTCTGCTTGTGAATATCTATACGAGAGGTGCGTTCGGCATAACTGTGCAGTGTTAACTCTGTGTCGTGCAAGTTTTTTTGTCACGTGACTACTGTGCACACTGTGCAAGAATGTCAAAGACCAACGCTTTGTTCAGATTGTGCAGTTATTCTTGTTATGCTAACCTTTTTTTTGTAAACAAATAAATTACGTCTGTTTGATTACATGAAGTCTCTTGCTACTTGGTTTGGACGATAATATAAAAATGATGCATGAAGGTTTTGGGATGCTTTTAAGTAATATAAAAGAAATTTTATTTGATGAGGAAGACAATTTTCCAAACCAGACAATATTTTGGAAAAACTATTTGAATATGCAGAGAGTATTGTTCCAAACATGACTACAAAACAATTTAAAGTCGATTTCCGCTTGTATCCAGAAAATCTTTTTGAGTGTATTTACTTGTTCCATCATGAGGTTCAAGTCTGTACTATTTATTTTGCAAATGCTTCAGGCATAAACAACGATATCTTGATTGTTTTCACTCATATTGTTTTGTAGAAATAATAACTTATATTTTTACCGCGAAAAACACTATTGCACAAGATTGCCGCACGATCTGAACTTGTGGCGACTATGCTACAAAAACTGCACTGCACGATATTTGCCGAACGATCTTAATGCAGCACATAGCACTCATGGACAGCTTGTTACTCTTCCCGAAGAAATAGAACTTATTGTTTAATGTGTGAAGTCTTGTATGAAGTCTTAGATGATGGTAACAGGCACCTTTACAACCTCTCACCATTGTCCTGCGTTTGTTTAACTTTTCGTTTTCGTTTTTTTAACGTGTTTGTCCGTGCAAGTGGGTCTGTTATCTTTGTGTATGGAAATATTCATTCATAAAAATGGGCAGTTATCCGCGATAGCCATTGTTGCTGTTCGCAAAAAAAAAAATAAAATAAAACTAACTAACTATATTTATGTTGGCGTCGAAGGATTATTAAGATAATCAAAAAGATTAAGATAGTTTTTAACGTGTGGAGAAGGTTGTACGGGTTGCGGACATAAATAATACAACTAGATCTAGCTGACCAGTTTTAAAATATTTTATTTCTTCATCAGAGCTACACAAAAATTGTAGAATATATACAATTTTTGTGTTACACAATTTCGAAACTGGTAAGTTAGATCTCGTTGTATTATTTATGTCCACAACCCATACAACCTTCTCCACATATATTAATTAAGTTTTTAACGAGACATGAATTAAGAATTTACTAATTGAAATGTTGGTTATTAAGACTCAGCTTATCAGTTGTGACCTGACTTTCTTTCAATCAAGTACTGTGCGAGCTAGGTTGACCATTTTCTTAAGAAGGCAATGCGGGACGGAGCAAAAAAAAAGGTCCTCACCTCCCAAATCCAAGTGAAGAGCAAAAAAAAGGTCCTCATCTCCATGGTCTTAGGTAAATATATGTAGAAAGTAAAAATAGATGAGGACCTTTCTTTTATTTTTAGGTCATCACTTTGTATTTCAGAAGTGAGGACCGGTTTTTTTTTGAGGTCATCACTTGTATTTCAGAAACGAGGACCTTTTTTTTAGACCATCACTTGAGCGAGGAGCTTTTTTTTTAGATCATCACTTTTTTAGAAATGAGAATTTAAATAATGTAGTCTTGCCAGCCCCCCCCCCCCGCCCAAATTTCCTGGGTGCGCCACTGCAGTAGGGTATCCGCACCGACATATATACAAACAAATCTTTTACAGTTGTTGCATCCTCCCGCATATTCTTCGCCAGGAGTCTTTATCTCTCCAGCCGTATACTTTGAGACCTATTGTTTTCTATTGCTTCATAAATAATAATAATAATAAATACACATCTGTCTTCAAGAATCTTAGAGGTCTATCAGGTCTTCTGCATCTTTCTGGCACCCAATTTCATATTCTTTTGGACCATTGCGTATCCGGCCATCTTTGTAAATGTCCAAACCAAGAAAGTCTCTTCTTTCTGGTATCGGTTATGTTTTCTTCGACGCCCATTATGGCTCTAATTACCATAAGTACACGATCAAGCCTCGAGATACCGTAACTTCTCCTCCATAAATACATCCGTACAGCTGGTATCCTTTCTTTATCCCTCTTATTTAGCAGCCAGACTTCCGATCCATACATGCAGTGGGTTTCTAATATGGATTTGTAAATGGTTTAACTTTTTCAATTTAAAATTGAAAATAAGCCGTAACAATGGGCCGTATGAATAAAAATAAGCATAACCTTTTACTTGCAAATTATGAAGCAAATCCTCCCAACAATATGAATAAAATTGCAAGCAAAACCTTCTACTTATGAGTAAGAAGCAAATGCTTTTTTGTTGATCTTTTGCTCAAGACAAATGGTTATGAATAAAACAGACCTTTTACTTTAAATTATAAGCAAATGCTTCGAAAAACATGCATCTATATATTCGTATACTCACTTGTGAAAAAGTGTTGTAGCGAACTAATTGCCATGGCAGATATTGTGCATTTAAGAAATATAAAATATTATAGGCATCGTTCTTCATCACGTCGTACTGACATAAAAGTTAGTTTCGTTTTGAACAGGAGAACATGGAGTGTTTAGCTAATAATTCTTGGATTTCAAAGAAGTATCGGTGAGGAACTTGGGGTGGAGCAATCCACAGCATCACTGACTGTCAGCAGTGTTGTTGATCAAATAGTTGCACTAGCTGGCAACTGGATTAAATTTCTTACTTCCCAAAATTTATTAGTGGAAGCGAAAAAAATTTGGCAAAGAAAATACCTTTGTCTAACCGCAGTTGGTGTCATTGACTGTACACATATAGGGATAGAAAAACCGAAGATCCATGAAGATGAATATGTCAATCATAAAGGAAAACCTATGCTAAATGTATAGGCACTTTGTGATGCCAGTGAAATGTTCACAAGTGTAGGTGTAAAGTGCCCTGAGTCTGTACATGACTTTACACCAATAAATTCAAACATGGAACTCAGTACAGCACTAGTACAGTTTTGATAGTATTTATAGACAAATTTCAAGTTGACAGCAATCAGAAAAAAGTAATACGATTTTGATAAATACTGATTTTCAGGTTTCAACATAAACACATCCTCTTAACCTTTTACTCACCGGTAGAAGCATTGACTTGTAAGTAAAAGGTAATCATTATTCATATAAAAAGAAGCAAATGCTTTTACTCCGACCTTTTACTCGAAGCAAATGCTTTTACATCTACCTTCTACTTATGAGCATTTACTTCAACTTTATTCATACGGCCCATTGTCTGTACTGATTTGATATATTATTTTTCTAAACACTTTAACTTCCGTTGATAAAAGCCAGATAACATTATGTAAATCTGAACAGATTGTATTTTATAACATTCGAAATCATATGGTAAAAATATGTCTGACATTCATGATGCGCAAAAAAATTTAATAAAAACTATGATGAAAATGTTTTGTATCTAATTTAGTTTTTGCGCAAACCAATTATTTAACTGATATATTTACATTTTTTTTTCAATATTGTATTTTAAACATGCTGGACTATTTTAGTTCGGTTATATTCGTAAATATAAAAATAGCGAATATAAATTCTAGCTGCGGTTTCCGACTTTTATCGCTATAGTATCTATATTTCCGTTTAATATATCCTTATTTATATTTAGATTATTATATAAATTGATATGAAATATTTTTGTTTAAATACAATTTTTAAAATTAAGTTTCTGTTAATAATATGACATTAGCATATGACTTCATTATTGTGTTTCTCTAGTTCAAGGCGATTATTAAAATTCCTTTCGAATTATATCGATATATAAATTATTTCGATTATAGGCTTCCACGGTTTACAGTATGAATACAAAAGTGGTACAAAAGAAATACAAGTGTACAGTATGTAGTCTAGTGCCTACGCACCATATTTTACGTTGATACTGCACTTAATGATAATGGAATGCCATTTGGCACACGTGTTCCTTATAAAAATTAAATCATTTTGACCCGCAGCACCTATTTGTGAATCGAGGCAAATTCAAGATGGCGGCGAAACTAGCGCGCCAGTTACGATAACGATAACTAATTCTTATGATACAGCAAAATAGCTCAATACATATTTGTACAATGGACCTTTAGCTACAATTTGCCTCACCGTACGCGAATTTCCGTTACTTAGTTTACAAGATACCGTCCATAATTCATTCTCAGACGCAAAAAAGTGATTTCCGAAATGGCTAACGAATTTCGTATGATATGGCTCGTTTTCTGTTAATTTAATGCCGTAGATTACGAATCTGTTATCAAAATGGCGAAAATTTTAAATTTTAATAGATTTTTTTCCCAAATTCGAGACATGTTGATATTCTCTATCACTGCAAATCTGCGTATATTAATATTTTGTTTCAATTATTCCTAAATCTGTAGGGCATATCCTTGGCTACAAGTATATGTGCGGAATTTTTCTCCGCGGGGCGCCAAAATTAAGGTAACGGCCGAAATGTGTAAAATCTCAACTTCGTATTATTTTGACAGTCTTTATATCGTTTTCGACCAAATCAGACCTGTAAATTACAAAAATCAAATAAAAAATGGCCTATGACTTGTTATTATTCGGATTTTGCCCGAAATGAAATTAAAAAAAATTATATATCCAGCCGGAACGGCTGTAAATTATGACATTTAAGTAAGATACTCCATGCACCTGGTCTCAAATGAAGCCGCTTTCGAAATAACGCTCGAAAATCGAATTTTGCTATTTACATCAAATTTGTTGAGTTGTATATCAATTTCGGGTATATTGAAGTCGCAGATTTCGAAAATGAAGTTAATTTAAAGATTTGCTACACAAAAGATTTTATTTTTCCCGAAAAAAATAATTACATGGATTCTTTACATAGCAATGACATTCATTATATGGCAGTGAAGTGTCTCTCCATCCAAAAGAGTAGTAAATAGCAGTTCTGACAAAATAATATAGATTACTACACACTTAATACGATTCTAATGGTGGCCGAAAACTATTCTTTCGAAAATGGTTAAAATATTTTCAAATATTTTTACCAGTTATCAGGACAACATTTTAATGTGTTGATATATCCTCTATATGTGCCAATAATACTGACTTCCTCTACTACTTAATTCTATACAAAATGAAGATATTCGATGAATTCTTATTCAACACTAGTCTGAATCGAAGTCGAAACCTGGTGTGAAACATTATTTTGCATAATTAATTGAAGAAACATTTTAAATAAACTTTAATTTAAGAAATAATAAGTAATTTTTAATTATTAGGGAACGGACGTAATTAGCCCCTGAACTTAACGTTTTCATAGGCGTAGTTTTTAAAAATATAATTTTGAAATATTTTACCCCTTTAAAAATTTTAAATAAACCTAAATTAAAATTAATAACGGCAATAATCAGTACAATTGATGGCATGAATGGACATACTCTATCTCACTAGAATTTTATATTTACATAGGCCCACCCAATTAGTGAGGCTTTCGACTTTGATTTGTAAACAAATATAAATTATTTAAGGTAGGACTGGAAGTCAGTATTATTAGCAAACATAAAAGAACTATCAACACATTAAAATGTTGTCCTAATAACTGGTAAAAATATTAGAGAATATTTTAACCATTTTCGAAAGAATAGTTTTCGGCCACCATTAGAATCGTATTAAGTGTGTAGTAATCTATATTATTTTGTCAGAACTGCTATATACTACTCTTTTGGATGGAGAGACACTTCACTGTCGTGTAATGAATCTCACTGCTATGTAAATAATACATGTATTTTTTTTTTTTCGGGTAAAATACAATCTTATGTGTAGCAAATCTTTAAATTAACTAAATTTTCGAAATCTACGACTTCAATATACCCGAAATTTATATACAACTCAACAAATTTGATGTAAATAGCAAAATTCGATTTTCGTGCGTTATTTCGAAAGCGGCTTCATTTGAGACCTGGTGCTGCGAACAAACCTAATAAAATTGATGAATTCTGTATATGCATGGAGTATCTTACTTAAATGTCATAATTTACAGCCGTTCCGGCCGGATATGTAATTTTTTTTATTTTATTTCATTTTTATTTCAAAATCCGAATAATAATAAGTCATATGCCATTATTTATTTAATTTTTGTAAATTACAGGTCCGATTTGGTCGAAAACAATATAAAGAGTGTCAAAATAATACGAAGTTGAGATTTTACACATTTCGGCCGCTACCTTAATTTAGGCGCCCCGCAGAGAAAAATTCCGCACATATTCTTGTAGCCAAGGATATGCCCTATAGATTTAGGAAGAATTGAAACAAAATATTAATATACACAGATTTGCAGTGATAGAGAATATCAACATGTCTCGAATTTGGGGAAAAAATCTATCAAAATTTAAAATTTTCGCCATTTTGATAACAGATTCGTAATCTACGGCATTAAATTAATAGAAAACAAGCCATATCATACGAAATTCGTT
This sequence comes from Liopterus haemorrhoidalis, assembly GCA_963971575.1. NCBI lineage: Eukaryota > Metazoa > Arthropoda > Insecta > Coleoptera > Dytiscidae > Liopterus > Liopterus haemorrhoidalis. The sequence continues at coordinate 20,905,309 of OZ020624.1, forward strand.
AGCCATTTCGGAAATCACTTTTTTGCGTCTGAGAATGAATTATGGACGGTATCTTGTAAACTAAGTAACGGAAATTCGCGTACGATGAGGCAAATTGTAGCTAAAGGTCCATTGTACAAATAGGTATTTAGCTATTTTGCTGTATCATAAGAATTAGTTATCGTTATCGTAATTGGCGCGCTAGTTTCACCGCCATCTTGAATTTGCCTCGATTCACAAATAGGTGCTACGGGTCAAAATGATTTAATTTTTATAAGGAACACGTGTGCCAAATGGCATTCCATTATCATCAAGTGCAGTATCTTTCGACGTAGGCACCAGACTAATGTTACATAGAAAGAAATACAATAAGAAAAAATACAATAATATACAGTCGGAATTTATCACGGAAAAGGTCCGAAAAAGGTCTCATAGCAGGTCGTTCGTTATCAGTGTTGAAACCAGACTTTTACTCCGGGAGGGCGGGAGGGGGGGGGGAGAACTAAATGAGCACGGGGGCAACTACATGTGCCCGGAGACACTACATGATTCCGAGGGGCATGCTTGTGCCCGGGGTGAAGTAAATTTCGCAGGTATTAAAGCTAAAAAAAATAATCCAGGGGGGAAATTACCTCCCCGGGTAACCTCTTGGATTCAACACTACGCGTTATTGCTTTTGAACGGTGGACAGAAGTCATCTGAAATGAATATCTCCAAATGGCTAATGTAAATTGACGGGAGTAACTTTTATTTTCGTCCAATCATAGATGGTGCTATCTGACGCTACTGTACTAATACTACCGTAGCTTTATTTATGTGAATCTTGAATATGAGCTAGGCCGTAAACTTTTGGCGCCTACAACACTGTTTTTTGGTCACATTCAGATCAATCGAAAATGTAAAATAAACAAGAATCCATATTGTACACGAAACCACGTATTTCAGAATAATAACACTAAGGTCCGGTCTTTCCACCTTCAGCTAAACCTCTAGGTAACTATCTGACAGATAAGGTTATCTGAAATTTCATCTGCTGAATAAATGCCAATACCAGTCAATGAATTCAATACGTCAGTCTCATTATCCGTTAGATAACTATCCGATAAATTTGTATTGAAAGACGGGATGACATTTATTCAGCATATAAAGTATCACATAATCTATCAGATAGTTACCTAGAAGTTTACCTGAATGTGAAATGACTGGGCGTAAGTATTTGAGTTGTGAAAACATTCTACAACTCTTTAAATGCAATTTACGACAATATTACTAAAAGTTGAAAGATGATGGAAAGGTAAAATAGTAAAATTGAAAAATAATACAACAAAACAACGCTGACAAACAACAAAACAATCATAAAAACAATATGGGGCTGGCGTTTTTCTTAGCGATAGCTGAATAAAATAAATATAAATTAGGCAACCCGTTATACTTCTAGGGGCAAATTCCCCTTCTGTCTCCATAGGTTTACTTGAAGGTGGAAAGACTAGGCCTAAATAGGGCATATCATGAGGATGAAAGAATACAGAATGGTCAAAAAAAATGGGAACAAACGGAGTATTCCTAGATCGGTAGTTTAACAACGCAATGTAATAACAATGTATTGAAATAAACTTAAAAATTAAAAACATAAATTCAAAATTACAGACCTGGTAGTGCTCGAATCATCACTTGTTGTAGTGCTCTTCTCAGTGATACCAGTTTTTGAATTTTTACCATGTTTGAGTTTTTCCTGAAAAATTAAACAAATGTAAATGATACCATAATTTGTTAATAATTAATAATAGCTAGAGCCTGATTATCCATAGAACGTACATGTCTAGGCCTCTCTATCAAATTAGAAGCCATAAGGGCTACCATAATCTTCTACTGACAATCAAATATTTATGAATATGAATATATGTATATGAATTTTAGTTTATTTTTGTTTTGTTTCTTTTATATACGTATTTATGTAGTTTATATTTCTTTTGTTCCTTTATAAAAAATAAATAAATAATATACAGGGTGTTTGTTTGAAACGGGGCACCCCGAAAATCTCCTTTATTTGTAAAGATACAAAAAATCTTCAGAACAAAAGTTAAACTAAACAAAAAGGCCCTTCTAAAGGTTACTATAAGAATTCTGAGGCACTTTCACCGGAAATGATGTCAACTTTTGATCTAGCATAGGGAATCGATAATTTTATATTGTTTTCCTAAAAGTACTTTAAATTAGCTTTACAATGACACCAAAAAATCATATTTTTATGTTAACCATTTCAAAATAGCGACCATTTATTTACAAAATAATAATCAACATAAGTTTTACAAAGTTGAACGTAGCAAGCTTTATTTTTTTATTTTTATTTATTTATTTTTATTTATCCATAGAACGTACATGTCTAGGCCTCTCTATCAAATTAGAAGCCATAAGGGCGGTAAAAATTATTCTATTTGTAATAATATTACTTTCAAAATTATATAAAATTAATCAAAAGTGTCCGATAATCTAAATACATGGCTATAAGCTACATGGATAGTAAAAAAGAGCTTTATCTAAATTTCTTTCTTTTCGTTATTAAACAAAATCTCAACAAAAACTGAAGACAAAAATTTTTTTTGTTTATAAGAAAGATTAATCTATAAACTGGTACAGACTCAATATCGTTGTTTATTTATATTAGCGCAAGACAAAACTTTTCGAGCGCCGTATGTATCTGTATAATGTATACACTTATATAAACTTTGCAATATGCAAGGTTTCTTAGAATTAAGGACTTTTTGGAAAACGATTATTAGCTTCAGGCCCCCGAAAGTCTAGATCCGACATTATACCGTGCTCATTAGTAACAAAAAGCCTGCCACTAAATTGAAAAAAAATATAATAATATAAAAATTAAAGGATTATACAAGGTGTCTCAAAAGAAATTTTATATTTATTTAGGTTACTGCGTAAACGCAACGTATCCGAAGGGCGTGGGGGTTATGTCAATCAGTAGCCTGGCTCTTGGGAATCCAGTCGCTATGGAGAGTTTCTCGGGAGCAGACCGCGCGTTATGCGTGCGAGAGTTTTACAAAAACGGTGATTCGGCGACTGTAGCGCGTAGAAAATTCTGCAGAGGTTTTCGCCACTTAAATGATGCGCCAAGCATTCCTCTCATTCGACATTGGGTTAAAAAGTTTGAAGAGACTGGTACAACGCTGGATAAATCAAAATCCGGGCGACCTAGGTCATCAAGAACGGTAGAAAACGTGGAGAATGTTAATCAGTCTGTTCGTGACGACCCGAACCTTTCTATTCGGAAGCGCGCAAGTGCTTTAAATGTGCATAGATCATCATTACATCGCATTATGCACAAAGACCTAAAGCTGCACCCCTACAAAATTCAATTGGTGCAAGAATTAAAGCCCCAAGATGCCGGTCAGAGGCTTAATTTCGTAAATCAGGTGATTGAGCGATTTTCAACATTTACCAACATTTTGTTTTCGGATGAAGCTCATTTTCATCTTAATGGCCACGTAAATAAGCAGAACTGCCGCTACTGGAGTGCAACGAATCCGAAACGCAAACATCAGAAACCCCTACATTCGCCTAAAGTGACCGTATGGGCTGCGAAGTCGGCGCGAGGAATTATCGGCCCTTACTTTTTTGAAGACGAAAAGGGGCGTGCAGTTACAGTGAATTCAGAGCGTTATGTGGAGATGTTAGACAACTTATTGGTACCTGAACTGCAAAACTTTCCTGGCTATAACCAAAGAACATGGTTCCAACAGGACGGAGCAACTTCAAACAACTCCAATATGTCTCTGCCACGTGTTCGTGAAATTTTCTCAGGCAAATTGATCTCCCGGAGAGGTGACATAAATTGGCCTCCACGCAGTCCAGATTTAACCCCTATGGACTTTTTCCTATGGGGTTATCTTAAATCTAAAGTTTACGCCAATAAACCGACTTCACTGGCGCATTTGAAAGAAAATATCCGTCACGAAATGGCAGCCATCCCTGAGTCCACCTGCCGAGACCTCATAAGTAATTTTACTGTTCGATTAAATGAGTGCCGAGAACGCGAGGGTCTACATTTAGACGATATTATTTTTAAGAAATAAATCCCCAAAAAGTGTATTTTAATAATTAATAAACAATTTTTCTATATACGGCTTACTTTTTTTTTAATCGATCCACTAAATATAAAATTTCTTTTGAGACACCTTGTACATATAGTGCAATTTTTATTTTTATAATTATTTCATGTTTTCTATTCTCTTAATTCACTCATGGACCTTCATATTATTTTTTACTAAAAATGTATAATTGCATACATTAATATCCCGAGATACGTAACACGCGACTTACGTAAAATAAAAATTTCAAAAAATGGTCGATGACTTTAGGCGTTTAACTGAACTAGAAACAAGTGCGGCAACCTACGGAGACGTGCGGGAATTTGGCGCAGCAATTAGAACTGGAAGTAGAAAACGGTGACATCAACGAATTTGAGTAAAGAATTTGAGCAACGATGAAGAATTAACCAATGATGACCTTATTCAGTTAGAAGCATTCTGAAATTCCGAAGAAAATACTGAGCCATCTGATGTACAAACTCCGATCGAAAAGAAATTTCCTACTAAAGGATTAGCTGAGGCTTTTCACCTTACAGATGAGGCACTATCCAAATTAGAAGCGATGGAGTCGAACACCCAGCGGTTCGAAAATGTAAACCGCCGCATAAATTCTGATATGTCCATCTACAAGATGATCTACGATGAAAAGAAGCGGGCGACCAGGCAATCAACTTTAGACATGTTTATGAGATCTTCAACCAGTGCCGGAAATCCAGAGCCAAGATATAGAAGTTAAAGGAAAATCTTCTACTGACAATCAAATATTTATGAATATGAATATATGTATATGAATTTTAGTTTATTTTTGTTTTGTTTCTTTTATATACGTATTTATGTAGTTTATATTTCTTTTGTTCCTTTATAAAAAATAAATAAATAATATACAGGGTGTTTGTTTGAAACGGGGCACCCCGAAAATCTCCTTTATTTGTAAAGATACAAAAAATCTTCAGAACAAAAGTTAAACTAAACAAAAAGGCCCTTCTAAAGGTTACTATAAGAATTCTGAGGCACTTTCACCGGAAATGATGTCAACTTTTGATCTAGCATAGGGAATCGATAATTTTATATTGTTTTCCTAAAAGTACTTTAAATTAGCTTTACAATGACACCAAAAAAATCATATTTTTATGTTAACCATTTCAAAATAGCGACCATTTATTTACAAAATAATAATCAACATAAGTTTTACAAAGTTGAACGTAGCAAGCTTTATTTTTTTATTTTTATTTATTTACTTTTTTCGTGGTGGGGCTGGTCGTGAAAACATGTACATCTTGTAAAAAAAAAATATCCAAAAGTCATTTCAAGCCACTTGAAAATTTGCAGGTATTGTTTAAGTGATGATAATAATAATAATAACAATAATAAAAGTCAGCAGCGTGCGTAGTGGGAGATTATACGTCAGTTGCTTGTATAAACCTGTCATAAAAAAAATGATGTAAAGCCATTTCAAATTCAATGAAACTTATACATCGGACTTATTATATAATAAGAATAATAAAAACAACAATCAGCTGTTTGCACAATGGGTTAAGACCGTCAGCTGAGGGATTATAATTGCTGAGCGGGCATTCAGCCTAAGCATTTTATAATGTAATCAATGATGAAACTGATGATCTTTACCCCGTTATGTCGGCAGCTGACGATTATGTTTATTTAATATAATATATAAACTATTCATTATAAAAATTTCAAGTGGCTTGAAATCAATTTAGCTATAATTTCATTGTTTTAATCGATTTTTTATATTGTAAGCATTGTATTACTAAATGAATGATGTGACTTGACGATCTTTACCCCGTTATGTCGGCAATTGACGATCATTTTTGTTTAATATGATATGTATACTGTTAATTATAAAAATTGCAAGTCGCCTAATATCAATTCAAGTTAAATTTCGTAGTTTTAATATATTTTTTTATGATATTTCATTTTTTCGATCTATACAGGGTGTTTGTTTGAAACGGGGCACCCCGAAAATCTCCTTTATTTGTAAAGATACAAAAAATCTTCAGAACAAAAGTTAAACTAGACAAAAAGGCCCATCTAAAGGTTACTATAAGAATTCTGAGGCACTTCCGGTTTCACCGGAAATGATGTCAACTTTTGATCAAGCATAGCGAATCGATAATTTTATATTTTTTTGCTAAAAGTACATTATATTAGCTTTACAATGACACCAAAAAATCATATTTTTATGTTAACCATTTCAAAATGGCAACCATTTATTTATAAAATAATAATCAACATAAGTTTTACAAAGTTGAACGTAGCAAGCTTTGAAAACAATAAAAAAAGAAACAAAATATCTCTAAAATAAACTATTTAGAAAAAAAAAAAACTATTACTTTTTACAATTATTTTACAAAAACTCTTGTTATTTATAAAACATTTAATTGAAAAATTTAAATTTAAGTTAAGCATGTTATTTCATGTTATATGTACGTTCAACTTTGTACAACTTATGTTGATTATTATTTTGTAAATAAATGGTCGCCATTTTGAAATGGTTAACATAAAAATATGACTTTTTGGTGTCATTGTAAAGCTAATTTAATGTACTTTTAGGAAAAAAATATAAAATTATTGATTCTCTATGCTAGATCAAAAGTTGACATAATTTCCGGTGAAACCGGAAGTGCCTCAGAATTCTTATAGTAATCTTTAGATGGGCCTTTTTGTCTAGTTTAACTTTTGTTCTAAAGATTTTTTGTATCTTTACAAATAAAGGAGATTTTCGGGGTGCCCCGTTTCAAACAAACACCCTGTATATGGCATGTACTAATATATGTATAATAATAAATACGTAGGTACACTTAAGCAATTTTCAAATTAGACAAGTAAAATTCGAGGTACGCAAAAGTCTACGGTCCGCATCTCGGGAGATTACTGTCCATATTTTTTTCAAATTATGTATAACTTTTTATGCAGAACAGGGGTAGACCTCCATATCAGATTGTGCCTATGGCCTCAAATTTAGTTAATCCGCCACTTATTTCATTTACATTTATTAGAACGAAATTTTTTAAACTTTCCTACATAAATAATATAAACCGCGCGCCTAGTATTTATTCTTGGAGGGAGGAGTCAGAAGCCAAATTTGTTCTTAGAGGTGTTCAGATGATTTTTTTCTTGCGGTGGGCTCACGTTCCTATTAGGGCCGCTTTTACAAATCTCGGATAAGCAGCTGAATAACTATCGGACATATAAGTTTATTCGTATGCTTACTTTTGTAGTGCATTTTTACTCGCGGATAGTTACCCATGGTTTTAAGATAAATAAAATATTACGCGCCTAAACCTGACAACAACATAATAACATAGGCTGAATGAATTAAGACACTGAACATGAATTGGTAAAGAAAATCGATTTTAATGACAATAAATAATTATATAGCTGTAAAAATAAGAAAAATCAAATTATTACACAAGAACAAAATTTTATTTTTTAATATAATATGGCCCCGAAAGGTTTTAATCTGGCACTGACAGTAGAAAAGAGTTAAATATTTAAGATGACGCAAAAATTCCTTAAAAGCCGACATTTTATCCAGCTTTTCAGACATATTATCCAGACCAGTCTCCAATTATAAAACTAAAATTTATTTTTAACCAAACATTTGTAACAAAGTTATTTTCAAGTCCCAAATTCTTTTTATACAAATTAAACAGTTATCAATCACATCTCAATCTATTTTAAAAATAATAAACATTTCTAAAATTAGCCTTTTAACTTCATAGGTATCCATTTATTTGAATAGGAACCAGCTATATATTAATTGTCAAAATTATGATTCTTACAACATTTTAAAATCTCTTTGAAATTGTTTCATTGAAGAATATATTTGCGTAATATAATAATATATATTTTTATTCAAACATCCTGTTTGTAAAATGGGTCGCGGGCAAATATTTTGGCAGGGACAAAGAATAATGACCTTGGAATTTTTTGATGAAAAATTGATTTTTTGTTCTTGATTTGAAACACTAAAATATTGTGAACGAATAATTATTTTTAACACAAGGATTAGTTCCTAGTTTAAATTACAGAAGAGTAAATTCTCTAAAGTAGTTTTTCAATCATTTTACATCCATGGCACACTTTTGAAGGACAAAAGAGGACGAAGGCTCTGTGGAAGCCACTGCCGCAGGTCTTTTGGGCGTCGATTACGTCGCGTAGTATTGGGTGTTAGGTTTTCACTCACCTAATCAAATTTTCTCACAAATTTTATTACAGATATCGATAGACCTCGCGTAGACGAAACAAAAGATACCTCAGAATACGTGTTATCAGGTCGCAGCCCCAAGTTATACTAATTTTACTGCGCGCTCCGAGCACCGATTTCACTAAAAAAGGACGGACGCGCATGCTTATCACGCTTGCGTCATCTGACCTTGAACGTTATTTCGATACTCTTTGGACCTTCCTTTCTTCAACTCAGTTATTATAGGCAAATTGTCATAATAGAGACTCTATTTGGCGGAATTATGTTGAACTAACCAAATAGACAAGTTTGTTATTGTTTTGACGCACGTGTTACATTTGTTTGGATATTAAGATGTTGTATCTGTTTGGCATAAGTGTGATATTTAGTAAGACAACACAAATCAAGACAATAATATTAATAAATTCTTTCTACATGTTAGATTACAACGTATTGTCCATATGTCAAAAAGTTGTTATTGTCTATTTGGTTAGTTTAGATTTTACCACTTTGGCGGTGCAATCTTAAAAGGGGTTACCTATATTGTTGGTTTTGGTAAACCCTTTTGGAACTACCTGCCAAGATCGGACTCAGCCCGGACTTACCGTTTTAGGTCTATAGGTGATAAGTTACACTTTAGGTTAAATTTGAATACAAATTTAACATTAGTGACCCGCCATTGGCCAAATGTAATTTTTTGGCCACGAAAAAAACTTTGGCACTAGAGATTAAAACAATCGAAAATCGTTTCTTGAAATGAACAAAATGTGATTTACACCACTTTGGCATTGACCTATTCATATATGGTATGCATATATGATTTAAAAATATCGTTGCCAGTTTTGTGCCACGCCACACTGGTTGAAAACCACTGCTCTAAAAAAGAAATCGTCTATGCAAAGATCCTTCTCAAAGCTGGCATTTTTAGTATTTGTCCATACACACTTTAACTTTTTCAGGCTGTAAATTTTTATATTCGCTGACAACGTTGTGGTAGATGTTGAAGATGTTTTAATTAGATGTTTACTTGTCATGGTCATAACACCCAGTAACATGTTGGATAGTAGTTCTTCAGCGCGTATTATATAAAATACTATTTACTTACGAAAGATTTTAGGAGTTTAATAGTGTTCTTAACTTGTCCCTCTAACCGCATGAATTCATTGGAAACTGATGTGTACAATTCGGTAACTTCAGTGGAAGTGGTCATATGCCCTGCATCGCCAAGTCCTCTCTCGAATAGGAGTGGTGAATCTGGTATGATATCCCGTAAATCGTCCTTCCAAGAATCCGCTGTAGATACTGTGTGACTATAAAAATGAAAACAATAATGACACATTTTGTATTCAAATAGGAAAAAGGAGATTAAAGTAAGTAGGAAACGTGATGCCCAACAAAACATACGAAAGAGATAGAGTGAGAGTGAGAGTGAGAGAGAGAAGCAATTTAACTGATAATTTTCTACTTACATTTTTAAGAATTCTCTAATAGTAGCCATTTGCTTCCTAAGCTCATCCGTAACCGAATTAAACTCTAAAAATCCTTGTCCCATTTTCTCTTCATTTTCATTCAGTCGCGTTTTCAGGTCAGTAACAATTTCTCTCTTCTTCAACAATTTAAGTTCCAACTGCTCAATTCCTTGATTCAATTTCTTAGATTGCTGCAGTTGTTTCTCTCTATCCGCCAAAATCTCTTTCTTTTCTTTCTCAAACTCCTTCACCATACTTTCCAGAGAACTTTTATCCAAAGAAAGATTTGATAATTGAGTTGATAATTGTTTATTCTTTTCTTTTTCTTCTGCTAATTGTTCATCTAGTTTATCACATCTATACATTAATATATCTCTTCTTGTTTTATTAACATTTGTTCTATTTCTATCTTCAGAAGAACCTCTTGTTCTTAATTCTTGTAGTCCTTCTTCTAATTCTTTGCATTTTCCACAGATTTTCTTAGATTGGAGTTCATTTATTTTAGCTTCCATCAACTTGGATTCATTTATCATGAGGCATATTTTTTCCTGTAGTTCATTATGTAATTTTGCTTTTTCCGACTTTTCTTTTTCATAAATAGACTTCATACTTGTCATTTCTTCTTCAAGATCCATTTTTTCTTGTGTCAGATCATTTTTTTCTTGTGTTAAACCATTGATTTCTTCTTTTAGTTTTGAATTTTCTGATAGCAAATTACGTTTGTGGTCCGTTAATTCGACAATACGATCTTGGTTTTGTTTGATTTGTTTATTGAAACTATCTTTTATTGCTCTTTCATTTTTGTTCCTATCATTAAGTTCTGATTCGAAATGTTGTTCCCTTTTTATCATATCTATCTTGAATTGGGTTAATTCTTTTATTACTTTCTGCCTTTCTTCTGTTAGTGCTTTTTCTAATTGTTTCCATTCATTGAGATCCTTTTCATATAGATTTTTAAACTTAGTCATTTCTCCTTTTATTTTATGAAGTTCCTCACTAATGTCTTCGTTTATTCTTGTCTTTTCTTTTAATTCATCTTTTAAACTTTCATTCAAATCTTTCATGTCTTTACAATTTTCTTGGTATTTTTTTAAGTTTTCTATTTTAATTTTATATTTATCATTTGCTTCTTCTAAACTTTGCATTACTATTAACAGTTGATCCATTTTCTTTATTTTTTCTTGTTTTTCACTTAAACATTTTTTAGAACTATCTAATTCTATGCTTATATCGTGCATTTTTTTATTGTATAATTCAATATTTGTCGCATTAACTCTTTCTATACTTGCTATTTCTTCCGATAGTTTAGAAGCATTTTCTTTGTATTTTGTATATTGTTGCTCAAGGTATACGTTGTCTTTTGTGAGGAAATTTATCTGTTCTTCCATTGTTCGGAGTCTGTTGTTTAATTCTTCTTTTGCATCCTTTGCTTTGTTGTATTCTTCCTTCCATTTTATAACTCCATTCTCAAATATTTTATACTGCTCTGTTAGATACTTGTTATCGATTTTAAGATTGTCTCTTTCCTTCTCTAGTTTTTTAATGGTGTTTTTGATTTCTTCTCTGTTTATTTTATCTAATTCTTCCTTCCATTTAATAGCATTCTTTTTGTAAGAGCAACATTGTTCTTCTAGGAATTTACTGTTCTTTTCTAGATTTTCTTTTTGTGTTTTTAACTCTTTTATATCATTGCTTAGAGTTTCCATGTCTTTATTTACTTGAACGCATCTTTGATAAAATTCATCTTGTGTTTTTTGTGATTTTTTTAGATCTTCGTAGGCTTTTTCTTTATCCTTTTTGTGTTGTTCGATCTCTATTTTTGTTTGAGAATATTTGAGTTTTACTTCATCAAAACTTGATCGTAATTTTCCAAATTCATCTTTCATTTTTTGTTCTTTATTTCTTAATTTTGTTATTTCAGCATCTTTAGCTTTTACAACTTCTTCTAATTCTTTCATTCCTGTTTTTGCTTTGTGTAATAATTCTTCGACCTTTTCTGATTTCTCGTTTGCAGATTTCTTTTCTCTTTCGTGATTTAGTTCTCTGGTTAATTTATCGACGTTAGATGATACTTTATTTAGTTTGTCTAATAGTCGGTTTATTTCTTGTTTTTTCGATTCTACTTCGACATGGCAGTTTTCGTGTTCTTTGATTTTTTCTTCTAAATTCAGTCTTTTCATTTCGCTTTGTAGAAGTTTGTAGGCATCATCGCAACATGCTTTTTCTTCCACCTGGAGAATTACATATTTTATTAGTGCAAAGAAACATTATAATACCGATAGTTAAGGGGGCTAGTTAAGTGATAATAATAATAATACAAAAAGTCAGATTCGTGCGTAGTGGGGGATTATACGTAAACCGCATGTATAAACCTGTCATATAAAAGTTGTTAGTTATTGCTTTTGTAGCAACTTTGTTAAATAACTTTTTTTGAAATATTTTTTTGTTGTTAAATATTCGCAAAAATCTTAAAATCGACACGAGTAAACTCCCATTTCTAGTCAACCGATTTGTACCAAAAGTTGATCAACTCATGCCATTGATGACAGACCGACAGACAGACAGACAATCATGCTAAAAATAGTCAAAACGTTACGTAGGGACCTCAATTCGTGGAGATCCATCGAAATCTCGAAATGTCAAAATCGGTATGATCACAATACCTCCCTTAGGCCACGAACATAGAGAAAGCCGGCACCGACTTTACTGGCAACAAGCGCTGATCTGCCGCAGTATCTGTCCATGTTTTTAAATATAACCATACACGCTGTGTACTGGTCGGCGCCGGTCGGTGTCGGCTACCCGCTTACCGAAACGTTTAAGCAGTTTAAGCAGCTTGTTGTCAGCGCCGAAACAAAACAATATTTAAAAAATCTTACATCTTCTTCTTTTAATTGAGGAAAAAGGTGGTGGGATTCCCTATATTTATGTGTCTCTTTTTTTATTGCATGTACGAGGTCTGTTCAAAAAGTATCGCGAATTTTGTGTTTTTTCAAAAATTATTTATTTATTCATGAATATTTATTTTGTCCCCTTCAAAGTAATCCCCACCAGATATTATACACTTGTGCTAACGTTTTTTCCAATCCTCGAAGCACTTGAAAAAATAATTTTTTGTGATCTTGTTCAGCTCCTCCTTCGATGCCGTCTTTATCTCCTCACTCGTAGCGTAGCGTCGTCCTTTCATGGGCCTCTTCAGTTTCAGGAACAAGAAAAAGTCACAGGGGACCAGATCTGGGGAATACGGTGACTGCGGCATTATTAGTGTGTTGTTTTTAGCCAAAAAATCGCGCACAAGCAACGATGTGTGATGTGCGACCCGTCTTATGCCCAAATCATTGGTAAAAATCGAATGGCACGAGCCAATCGATATGTTTAGGTCCTCAGCAACTTCTCTAACGGTGATTCGACGATTGGCCAATACTATTTTCTTCACTTCATCAATGATTTCGTCTGTTGTTGACGTGCTTGGGCGTCCGGCACGCTCTTCGTCGTTCACATCTTCTCGGTCCTCTGAGAACATTTTGTACCACCGATAAACGTTGCTTCGGTCCAAGGTAGCTTCACCATATGCCACAGTCAACATTCGGAATGCGTCCGCGCACTTAATTTTGTTTTTCACACAAAATTTGATACAGATTCTTTGATCCATTTTTTGGTATAGGCAAAAATCGAAGACGAGCCAAAACACGTGCAAGCAAAGCAACTGTCAAAAATTAACTGAACATTCAAAATGGCCGAACTTGTCGGCATAAGTGAGAGACATGGGTATCAACATAACACCACAAAAAAATCGAAAATCGAATATACGTAACCCGCGGAAAAAAACCTAATCAAAATTCGCGATACTTTTTGAACGAACCTCGTATACCTTTTCTTTTTGGTTCCATTTTTAAATATAGTGATTCTGTTAGAAACAACTCATCCAAATATGAATCAGAACTCGCAATTTTCACTTATTTTAACATATAATTGAGTCAATATACGAAAGAGTAGCTATACACTTTCAAAACTAGCGTTCACTCTATGCTAGGCCAATATAATTAAAAAATGTACGATAAATAGGAAAAATAAATGAATAACTTCAATATATAAGTTATGTCATCTGTCAGTGTCACATGCAATATCAGCGTTTAACGTGTGCTCAACCAGTAACCCAGTACGCTTGTTTTCGGTACCGATTGTCAGCGCTGATTTACCAGCTTTCTGTATGTTCGCGGCCTTATATGTGTTGGCGGGCGGCAACATTTTTTGATCATACCTACGAAATCCTAAAATAATACTTACAGTAACAGTTGCATGTTCCATTTCACTCTTCAAAGATTCACGGGGTATAGATGGTGATTGGTGTGCCATATTCCAAAACAGATCATCATCATAACTTGTATTCTGCACAGTATCCAATAAATCTGTATGTGCTAATTCAAAAGAATCATTAATTTCGGTCTCATGAGTTAAACTTTGAGACATTCTCTCCTCATGATTTTCTGGTACATTAATTAATTGCGGAGCAAAATTAGTTTGTATAGATATATTTTCTACAGACTTAGATTTGGATAATTTTGGGGTATCACAAGGAGGGGTTTGATAATCGGAATCATTAGATTTCCGCGGAGAATAAACTCCGTATTTAAAATTAATTTTAACTGGGATTTTGGAACGAATTTTAAAATCTTTATTTTTAGGATTATTTTCATCAGAATCGTTAATTCTTGGACGGATCTTTCCAAGGGGTGCAATTCCAGGGGTGTATATTGTGTGGGTTTTGGATAAAGACCTTGTAATTGGTGAGTCGAAATTAAAGAATTGGAAATTTTTGGTTTGAATTTGTGGAGCGAATGGTGTGGCTTTATGAGATGGATGGAAATTGTTGTAAGAGGAATTACCAGTGCTGTCTTTAGAATTGTTGGCTTCTTTGTGATGGTGCAATGAACTATCCTGGCGATTTATCAAATGATTCAAGCGCTTTTCCAAAGATGTTTTTTCGTATTTTATATGCTGAAAATATAATTCGTTAATTAAATTAAACGTAGGCTAAATGAATTGTGTTATACTCTGTTTATTAATTCGAAGGAGAAATTCAAAACTACCATGCCAGAAAGCTGATCTGTAATTGTTTTTTTTTTTCTACCGGCAAGTCGTTTTTGGGCGTTTGGGCAAATTGCAACCTATTTTTAGATTTAATACTTGCGGGAATATTACCTATAGTTTGTAAACATTAATGCTTCTTCAAATGTTCTAATGTAAATCTTCCTTTTGCATTTACTCCTCGGAATTAAAAAACAGACTATAGGCGCAAATAGCCATTTTGCTGTGCGCCAAAAACATCTAACTAACTATACGTGGGATGGAATTTAATAGTGGCAAACTGTATATTATTAAGGCCCGGTTTTTCCACCTTCAGATAAAGTTCCAGGTAACTATTTGACAGATAAGGTTATTTGTAACTTCATCTGCTGAATAAATGTCAATTCCAGTTAGTGAATTCAATACGTCAGTCTCATTATCCGTTAGATAACTATCCGATAGATGCATTTGTATAGAAAGAAGGGATGATATTTACTCAGCAGATGAATTTACAAATAACCTTATCTGTCAGATAATTACCTGGAACTTTATCTGAAGGTGGAAAGACCGGGCCTTAGTGTTCTAGATAAACCCACTAGCCAAAATAGCAGTGACGGCCTCTTCTGTAAAAATGGGGAGGGGTACAACTTAAGAGGTACCAGTTATTATAGGATATATAAGTTCAAAGTTACTAACTATAGTCTATTTACGTTGATGAAACATTACTACGATTTTGAAATGAAAATTTGCCCCTTCTTGGGCAGTATCACTCAACACATATGTGTTCAGCGGGTTTACGGGTGTCCAGAGATTTTTTTTTTTCAAGGCGGGACAAAATATTGCGGCATATTTTTTGCTAATTAAATAAACAAATGCAGTTGCCACTAATAATATTAGAAACAGGAAAAAAATATATTCACTCAGCTTGGATAATACGTCTATTTTAGTAACACAACGTTTCGCTAAACCAATTGTTAGCTTCCTCAGGTGCTATACTAATGTTACGTTAATCTAACATCATAAACATCATCCATCACAGAGAATAGGGTAGTTGTAGAACTAACGTTGGACTATGAACTGACAATCCAAAAGGATAGGAAAACAGGGAAAATAAATAACCATGAATTTAAATTCACAAAAATTAAATTCATACTTATTTATTCATCTATTCTAAAACTTTTCCTGTTTTCCTATTCTTTTGAATTGTCAATTTATAGTCAAACGTAAGTTATACAACTACCCTATTCTCTGTGATGGATGATGTTTATGATGTTAGATTAACGTAACATTAGTATAGCACCTTAGTATATGGAAGTTAGCAATCAACTGCCTTTCCTAGATGTATTGATAATCAGAAATGGCAAGGGGGTTCTAGCAACCACAGTCTACAGAAAACCAACACACACAGGTCTATATCTTAATTTCAACTCATTCCACCATAATAGCACTATTAGAGCTGTTGCACTGAGTCTAGTTAATAGAGCTAAAGTAATTTGTTCTTCTAAAAGGCTTCTAAAAGTTGAATTGAAGAACATCCGTTCCACCTTACAGGACAATGACTACAGTCATAAAATTATTACCGATGCTATCAATCATAAGAGAAATGACGCACCTAGAACTGACGAAGTGAGATATGTCTCTATGCCCTATTATAAAGGAGTATCTGAGAAAATTGGTAAGATACTAAAGAAGCATAATATCCAAGTAGCTTTCAAATCGAGTTCGACTTTAAGATCTATTCTATCATGTACGAAACCCAAATCTGTTCTAAACAAAAACTGTGTCTACTCTATTCCCTGCCAGTGCGGGAAACAATATATTGGCGAGACTTGCAGACCTCAACATGTTAGGGTAAACGAGCATAAGAAGAAAGTTCAGCAGGGCGAAATTTACAGTTCCAAACTGGCTGAACATGCTTGGGAAAATGAACACCATTTAAAGAAAGAAGCTAAACCCTTAATGTATGAGGAAAACAAGTTCAAAAGAAAATTGAAAGAGTCTGCTTTGATCGAAAACTCTGGAGATGCTGTCAACCAAGCCAGCATAGAATTTCCTTAACTCTGGCTTTCCATTATTCAAAACAATCCTTTTTTTAATTCTCAAGTCACTAATCCGGTAACAAACAACTCATTACCACACAATAATGTGACAAACAACCTTAATCCGGTAGTTAATCCTCCGCAGGTAGTCCCGTCCCTACCCATACCTGTTCCCAACCACCCAACCAATAGCAACGCACCGATAACCTGCTCCGACTCTTACAATACTCGGTATAAAAACTCGAAGAAAACTGAAATGTTTATCACTTCTCGTGATCGCTGAAGACGGAAACAGATTGTTGAGCAGTTTCCTAAACGTCCGAATTTATTTTTTATATTACTCTTGAAGTATTATATCTTTTTGATACTAATACTCATTATATTGTACTATTCTAGTCTAGTACTATCAGCAATGGCAAACGTCCAAAATAAAACTGTCCGCATAAAATATACGTATTGTCCAAAAAGCTGAGACTATATTTTTTCCTGTTTCTACTATTATATTAATTGGACGTTAAACTTTTTCTACTACTAATAATATTCTAACCAACGTAAATTCTTTTCAAGTAACTTATTAGTGATAATTAACAAGTCTTACCTCTATCTTGTCTACAAGTTCTTGATTCTGTGTCTCATATTCTCTCATTTGTTCTTTAAGATTTTGTTGCGTGTCTACTAAAGATTCAATCTCTTTTTCTCTGAGAGATAGCTCAATCCTCAGCTGTTCAATTTTAGGATTTCTAGACTCCTTGTTTCTCAACTGGGTTATTGTATCATTTAATTTTCGATTCTAGAAAAAAATTAGACAATTGGTCTATATCATTAAAAAGCAAAAATTAAAATATATGTCATGTAATCAGCGGAAAGAAATATGAACTGCAACAAATTATCACTCACAGAAAGAACCTAGGCCAAGGTAACTTTGATTGCAGAACTTGGTGCCGAGTGCCTAAAGAAATTTTAGTTCTGAACGATCCCGCAGTAATAAAAATCGAGGAGAACCGCGTACATTACCAGAATCTCACTCAAGACATGTCACTCCTATTATGAAACCCTGGTTTTTAGTAAATTTTGTATCTTACCTGACGTTCCAAATCATCATTATCTTGTTTTAATTGTTCCATTTCCTTTTTGTACACCAAAAGTTTCTGATTTACGTGTTCATATTTCTTTATTATACTATCGGCACTTTCTCTATATTCTTCATGTTCCTTCCTTTCTATCTGATACATTTCGTTCACTTTCTGCTCTCTAGAAGAAACAAATGATAAGAAAAACAAAGAAAAAAATACAAAGAACAAATGAAGAACAGAACAAAAGATTAAGAGAAGAAGAAACGGCGAAAAATAATTTAGCAAAATCTTACGATTGAAGTCGCCTTGTCAACTTATCCACATCGTTCTGCAAAACAGAATTTTGCTCTTCCGATTGTATCAACTGATTCCTAATTTCTGATACCATGTCGTTTAATTTTCTATTCTGATACTGGAGCTCATTGATTTGTTCTTGTAATAAATTTGGGTCTAATCCTCCTGTAAAATTATTTTTAAACATACAACGGACTTGTTAATATTTTTAGACAAAAAACCGCTAAAATGAACAATATTTAATTGAAATAGTAACAAAAGATTTGTCTAAGGATATTTAAAAAAGACATAAAAGTTTATATTTTTTATATTTATTGTTAATAATTGAGGAGCTTGTTTCCAAAACGGCTCGTACATTTTTTAAAAAAAATATGTTATTGTTTTATTGGCAACATTACTACCACCTCTTTGAAAAAAGAAGTAGTATATTGTGCAACTAGCCCGGAATATGCATTCTGCGCGTGTTGCTCACTATATTTTTCCTCCGATTACCATTTTTTCAATAAATAAATAATCAAGAAAATACAATATAAATATGATTAACAGCCATTAAAGCGCGCGCAGCTAGTACGGGAATGAAAATTCGCGGAAACTGCACATGCGCATTGAGGCGCATTCATTATTCCCGCATCGCCTGCGCGCGCATGAAGGTAACATGCGAAATTAAGCTAATTTCCTGTCAACTATAGTCCGTTCAAAGGTGAGTATGCAGTACAGGATATATGGAGTAGTTCTTTTTCATACTCTCTAATAAGTTTACGCAATGACGCTATCCGTTTCTTGCTTGGCGACGTTGCCAACTCTAAAACGCACTGATCTGTGAAGTATTCTACAAATGGTCATTTGTTTTTGTTGAGTGTTATTTTGAGTTTTATAAGAGTTAATTTTTGTAAATCATACGAGTTTTTCATATTAATATAATTGACACATTTAACACTTTTACAACATTTGGCAACACCGCTCCCATTTGTCATAAGAGCAATACTGCATTCTCATCTTTGAACGGACTATAACAGTATTGAAATGAGATAGTTCCATAGTAGTCGTAGGAAAACATATTTTCTTTCCAACCTGACCTAGAAGCCTTAAACAAATGGCTGATTTAAAAAATGAAGCGATTTATAATTGCAATTACTCGTTTATTGTGGTTACTCTTAACCCTTTACTGCATGAATTTTTATTTTTGGCTGAAATAATTCATGGGCATTATTGATAGAAAAATTAATTCAAAAAATATATTAACAATATTAATTATTATTTTTATGAAAATAGGGTTTGTGCCATACATGGAGCATTGTGATTCTACATTTTGTTACAAAAGAAAATTATTCCGTATTATTTGCTCGTCAGTTGCTAGGTGTTCTTCATTAGGGATTAAAAGCAGTCGCTCTCGAATTTTTTAAAGAAAAGGTCGTATCTTCTAGTTGCCTTTCTCAATAAATTCGCGAGTTATCGTTGAAGCGCAAATTCCGCTTGATATCGTCAAATCTATTGCAGCCCATTACTTGAGATACTGCAGGATCCATTGCTGTGTATGTGGCATATATAAACATTCATGAAGTAACGTTCTGATTCAGTCTTAAAAGTAAAATAAAAAATAAAAATCGGAATGTGCCATATATGGCACACTATGCGGTAAAGGGTTAAGTTTTTAAAAATAGACAAGAGACATTTTGAAAATAGGCCCCATAATTATTCATTTTAATACAAATGAAACAGATCTCGCCTGTAGAGAAGAGATTATTAAGATGAGATAAACATATCGTAAATATTTGAATTGCTATAAATTTGTAAATTTCGGTATAGAATATGTCCTGCCCGAGCCCTCAGGACAGCTCTGCAGTGTTTATCGATAATGTGTAACTATTATTTTATATGTAAAATCCCTAGACAAATGATGTATGTTTGTATTTACCTAAGCTAGTCAAACTGTAATTGGAAATGTTCGAAATGTTCATATCTTGTCCTGCCTTGAAGAGTGGCAGACATGATGGATCTATACTGTCTCTCGATGGAGTTGAAATACAAGCTATTCTATTATTTGACCTATAACTGGAAAAGAAAATAATTTAAAATTATAAGCAATGTCTCATTAAAAATAAGACACAAAAATATATGAATTATATATTTTTTTCTGTATCTATGCTATTAGATAAACTACTTCATATGTGTGTATGTATGTTACCTTAAAACTAAAGAAAGGCTGTATCGATTTAAAAATAAAATATACCAGCGTGTTCCTGGCATCATCTCTGGTAAAATAGGCCTGATATCAGGATCACTGATTCTTTTTTAGAAATAATTATAATCAAGCTTAGTTCATTATTCATAAATCTTAAAATCATATGGCAAAAAATACCTAAAAACTTAAATGCTAAGTATTCTCTACCTCAGTGGTTCTCAACTCGTGTTTCGGGGAACATAGTTGTTTCGCGATTCCGCTTTCAGTGTTCCACGAAAAAATCCACTTTTTATATTTACATTTGCATTAAAGATAAAAATCATCAAAAACCTAAACTAATTTTTACCGACCGCCAAC
Organism: Liopterus haemorrhoidalis; assembly: GCA_963971575.1. NCBI lineage: Eukaryota > Metazoa > Arthropoda > Insecta > Coleoptera > Dytiscidae > Liopterus > Liopterus haemorrhoidalis. Next base: position 20,926,079 of record OZ020624.1, read on the forward strand.
ATATATAAGGGAAGTATTGTGATCATACCGATTTTGACATTTCGAGATTTCGATGGATCTCCACGAATTGAGGTTCCTACATAACGTTTTGACTATTTTTAGCATGATGTCTATCGGTCTGTCTGTCCGTCCGTCCGTCCGTCTGTCTGTCCGTCCGTCTATCTGTCTGTCTGTCCGTCTGTCCGTCCGTCCGTCTGTCTGTGTAAACGTGCAGAGCAAATTATGCTAAACGGATTTTTATGAAACTGCATATTTAAGTTTTTAACATCAATGACACGAGTTGATCAACTTTTGGTAAAAATCGGTTGACTAGAAAAGGGAGTTTACTCGTGTCGATTTTAAGATTTTTGCGAATATTTAGCAACAGAAAAATATTTCGAAACAATTTATTGAACAAAAGTTGTTATGAATGCAATAACTAATAACTTTTATTTGAGACGTTTTTTGATAGAACGACAAATTTCGAAAAATTTTTGTAAAATTTTTTAATAAAACGAAATATTTTTGAAAAATGTTTCGAAATTTTTTTCTGAGTCTCAATTTTTTCATACTTATATGTAACGTTTCCATGGACATGATAAATAATATCTCTGTTAGAAAATATTAGGCCAAGTTATTTCTACTCTGCTGCTAGAATGTATTTTATACAAGTACTTTATGATGGCGGTCGGTCCTGTGGTGGCCATAGCTGATTTTTTATAATTAAATTATTCAATAAGAAAACCTTTACACAGATATAAAATCAAAGATACAAATACTTGTACTTATTACTAATCCTGTAGTTTTTATTCCAAAAAAATATAAGAATAAAGAATTTGCAGACAAAACAGGTAAGCAGCTTATAAACATCTTTGTATAATAAATATAATTCAACTTGATTTGAATATTCTGATGGCAGTGTTCCTTGTAAATCACATCATGTTAATGGTGTTCCGCGCTTTTAAGTCAGTTGAGAACCACTGCTCTACCTAATAATCCTACGAAAGTCTGGTTTTTAGAAAAATGTTCAGAAAATCATTTCCGCAGGCTGAAGCCTATTCTGTATGCCTTAAAACTTTATCACTTTTATAAACAAACTAAATAATACCAGCAGATTTTATTATTTATGATTTTGTTGCATAATTTCTTTAATATCATTGTTAGTAAGCGTAACACATGCTACTTGAAATAACAGTGTTTATAGATTCGGGCCCCAGACACGATTTCACTGCAAATTTAGTTTACATACTTTAGTTATAGTATTATTACATTACAGAAAAAATAAAGAACAATTTCTATCTACACGCACTTCTTTTCCTGTCATCGGACCCAGATTTGTTGTTTTTCCGAGGCCATGACTTGAAATTATTGTTTTCCCCGAGCCTGGGCTTGCAAATATGTGCGTTCTGGCCCGGCGTAACGTATGGGAGATCAGGGCAACTGTCTAGGCCTCCCGCTATACAATACAAAATGTTTCATGAAGTACAGTCATAACTCATTTGCAGAGGGCCCCGTAAAGATAAAGTAGTTTGTGCTAATTTGCACAGAACGGCGCAAAATTCATAGCCGGCTCTGCTTGTTTACTACTTCTCAATACCAAGGACCGTATCTAGAGATCTTTGTGTCGAGGCAATAGGTGCTTTCCTTCTACCAGAATACTTAACACAGCTAAGTTAATCTAAGTCGTAAGAGCGTTCCATTTATAAGACTACTAAAGATTTTTCCTCCCCCCTTAACCTTACTAAGGCATTTATCGAACTTGTAAGCTTAGCTAAGCATTAATATAAGAAAGCACTTAATATGGAAATATTGTGCCTGTACTTGTTTTAAATTTTTTTAAATATTATAGGAAAGTTTTTGGCAAATTAGAAATTTCTGTGCTCTTCTACAAGACGACCCAGACGAAAGCTATGTTTGTCCTGCCCAAAATATAGCCCTCTAGCAAAGAAAAACTTTAAAATTTGTTATTGAATATCTAGATATGACGCAGTATGTTATAAGAGGCATAATGATTTCCTTTAACATCACACTGATTTTATCCACAGTATCTTTTTGTAATATTCCATAATGTTGCGTCCTGTATTCGCGCCAATGTTTGAATTTCTAACTTCAATTTAAACCCGAGTTAACTTCAAGTCTGACGCATGCGTCATTAAAATTTAAGCTACCGTTTGCATTTGAAAAAAGTATTTTTAAAACAAATTTAAAGCAGTTTTTAACAAATAAAAGTAATTAAATGCAATTCAAACTGTTTAAGACATAGTGCAAAATCAAGATTTATAACTGCAGGTGGATAATTGGTAAGATGCAGAGCTCTTTGGAACACGTAGACGGGTACAAAATATCGTACCGGCATTATAAAAATAAAATATTTAGAAAATATTGGGAAAATAACTTAAAACCGCGAAGCCTGGAGCGAGGGTAGATTTAAATCTCAAGTTTGGATGGCTATTTTTGATAGGAATAAAAAATGTCAGTTATAATACATAAAATAATGAAAAATATGTACTCATTTTTGGTAGGTGTCACATTAGATTCTGACGTTGAATTGTCACCAAATTTTTCAGTCCATTCTTTCATCGCTCTTAAAAAAACACCTGGTGTAATCAACGGATCATTTCCAGTTGGATCTAACGAATGCTTCAAATCGGCAACCTGCTCACTAAAAATATCTTTATAAATAATTTGTAAAATTGTTTAATCGTTATTTACTCATTATTGTCCATGTATGGTGTTACGTATTCAATAATTTTTGACACTGCGACAAGACCACATTTATGTACATCGCAAGATGTAAATATATTTTTAAGGATAGTTTCAGCATTTTCTTCTGCAAATTTATGTTAATTAAATATTTATTTTGATTTATAATTACTAATTCTTACCGTTGTCATCTTTGGAAACACAATTTTCTAGTTCTTTCCGATCATAACACATCTCATTATTAAAACCAGCCATTTTTACCAAAAATAATATATATTTCTTTTAAATAAAACACAAAAAAATATATTTACATTAAATTAAACCACTTTTTCATATTTATAAAGGCTATCTGTAATTTTATTTAACACTACATATCATTGAGATGGTTTTATCCACACTAAACAAGTGCAAACTAATTATATTAGATGTGTAGATTACAGACAGGATTAAATTGGTAGTAATTTTAAATAAAATAATAATTAAAATTCACTATTTTATTAGAACTAAATGTTCTAAATTTAAAAAATTGTACAACATAACTATGACAGATGGAAATTGTTTAAATAATTTTACAAATCGAATCTAGTAGACCATGATTGGAAAACTTTGGCCATTTATATAATTTATTATTCGGAAATTACATACAAATTTAAATAAAATACATTAAAAATTCCCTAATAAAAGCTAAATATGTTTTAAATAAAAAATATAAATAAAATCTATTAAATATTAAATCTAGTTGTCTTTGAAATTCTTGCGTTCTACTGCGCATGCTCTATACGCCATCTTAAATACCATATTCCAAAAATATGATTGTATACTTTTCACCTAACATAATACAGTAGCTAACAAGTGAACAGTGAAATATATACACACATGCAATTAATCCTAAGATTCGAACTCAGGTAAATAAAATTAAGGTATAATTGAAAATAGGGGAAGTAAAAGAATAAAAAATAATATATTTAATATATTTGTATAAAAGAAAAAAGATAAAATATTGTTCGACTTAATAAAAAGTTTATAAATTATTCTTGAAAATTAACTTGAGTATCGCTCTGGTAATATCCATTGTTTGGTCATCGACAAGAACAATATCGAAAGCGTCCATGTATGCCGGAAGGCATTCTTCGACCTGAAAAAAAAAATATTTAGTTACTTATACTGGTTAAAGTGGTTTTTAAATCGATTAAACTATACTATATTTTTTTAAAGAACGAAGTAGATGGCGCTGTGAGCTCGGCCGGTTTCACATTGTATCAAATTAAAGTTTATAATTCAAAATTAGATAAATTTTGCGGTAAATTCAAATTTGACGTTTCAAAATTAATGTTTTTAAAAAAGTTATAACTTAAATGCATAAAATTGCTATTATTCTTAATTTCTAATTAAATTGTAAATGAATGGTAGATGTAGATAAATGAATGGTTCAATAATTAAAATTAATTAAAAATAAGTTCAATAATTCTATTTTCTTATATAAAAAATAATATAACAATTGAAAATTTAATTAAAATTTATTATTTATATTATAAAACTTATAAAAAATAATTAAGAAAAATATATAAAATAATATTGGAAATCAGTCCGAAACATCAATGGATTCTTCTTCACTTCAAGTTTATATTTAATCGACATAACACAAACGGTAATACGGACGTAAATACATATAACAGCAACACAAAGAATATGACAGTTGACAGCAAAACAACTGTTGAGTTTGGTACCAGCGGCGTACGTACATTAATTCATTTTCAGACGACTTATATTTCTCTTAATATATATATATATATATTCTAAATTAATTTCAAATCTATTTATTCACTGTCTTTTATATTCTAACATTACTTAAACATATACCTCCGTTTTACTTATTAGAAATAATAGGTATAGTCGGATTGCTGATAGGTGACTGTTACATGTATGTATCAAGTAGTGCATTCATATAATAATCTAGTTACCATTTTTCAGTGATTTTAAAAATGTTTTTTGTTATTTGTCTTAGCTGTCAGTGTCTGGTAATAAATATTAATTAAAATATGGCTTGCGGTCAATTATTAAATTCACAAACTTTAATTTTAAATCTGCTGGAATAAACAACAAATTATAATCCAAAATTTACGTATGAGTATAAATTTTTCCTTATTTATAATTATTACCTTAAAATTAATAATTTTGTTTGTTTGACTACTGCTTTAAATTTATTTTGGCGCTCTAATTAGTAAAGATATCTACGAATCATGCCGTTTCTTTCTAATGTTTTGTTTTTTATTCAAATAATTTGGAAGGTTAGTTGTCAACTTGGGTCACTATACGTTACTATGGGTATGCAAATAATTATAATGATATAGATAGAGAAAGCATATAGTATTGAATATCGATACTTGTAGCAACGACCAGTCACTTATCAGCAATCCGACTATAATATATTCACTGTAAACTTAGTTTGTACGCATATGTTTACAAATTTGGGTTAAAATAATAGAGACAAATAGAATAAGTTCAGACAGAGATCTATTTTTCTACAGTGTAAACTTTTCTGTTTTTACCCAATTAAAAACAAAATCGAAATAGCCCCTAACTTGCCCACACTCCGTTCTTTAAAAAAATTTAGTATAGTTAACAATTCGGTAAAACGAGTAAATTGTGAATTTTCACACATTTCAGGGTTTTGTTGGTATTTAATGCAGCAGACATTATTTCATTTTTCCATAGCCAACCCTTATGTCATAACAAAATATTATTAAAATTATACATTATTCGGTGACCTTATGACTTTACTAATAAAAATGATAGATGAATAAACACAAACACGAAAACTTCAAACATAGAAAAGCCAGAATTTTACCAAACCTATGAAATAGCTATTTGCTATTTCATAGACGTATATGTAGCTATAGCTATATAGTTTGCAATTTCGCCGGTAGAGTATCAAATTTAAAACAGCAACTAAGACATACGTATCGAGAAATTTTATCAAGAATAGAAAATAAGCTAGACTTAGGTATGTCTGTTCTTCTTTCCTCTTACTTTGTTAGATATCGAATTACGTTTAATGTTCTGTTTCTAACAAATTGTATGTGTGTGAAATATGAAAAATCATCATTTCATTTATCCCTGCATACATTCGTCCATGATGGGAAATCGTTCGCTAGACGAACTTAAGTAAGAGGTTGTAAAGGGCCCAGTTACCATCAGATATCATGTATATGTATTATAATCCTACTAAATAAAATAAATAAAGATTATTCTTACCCTATCATAAAGAAATCCAATTTTGAGTACTGCGTTTTGATGCGGTACTCCTTCAGCCATTCCGGCATCTCCAACATGGTCACCCATCAAAATAACATTTCCACGATCCTGAACAAGATCATAATATTCCGTTCCTTTTAATACTTGTTCATTCTTATTCAAGACCGTTATCATCTTGTCTCTGTATCCTAAGCATACGTTGTTTTTGTCGAAGTCTAAATAATTTGATATTACCTAAAAATAAGATTAAAATACAATTAAAAAGAAAACTTTAAAATGTCTGAAAAGTTAAATGAAAATTAAGAGAAATATGAGGGATTCCTAAGAGAAATATGCGAAGAAAAGGGCAATTCATAAAATAAATATGCCATACAATGCCCTTGGGCAAGTGACGATCCTTGAAAAAGCCTAACATGTAGCATGCAATTGTTTATTAAATTTTGGAGTTCCACTTGGACTATTTGTATTCTAATACGTAATTAAATTACATATACAGGGTGTTTGTTTGAAACGCCGCACCTCGAATAATTCCTTTATTTTAAGAGATACAAAAAATTCTTCAGAAGAAAAGTTAAACTAAACAACAGTGCCCACTTAAGGACTATAATAAAAATTCTGCATCACTTTCGGTTTCAACGGATATTGTTTCAACTTTTTATCTACATAGGGAATCGGTACTTTAATTTTTATTTTTTCTTGAAAGTATATTAAATCAGCTTTATAAGTATATCAAAATATCATACTTTAATTTTAACCATTTAAAAATGGCGACCATTTATTTACAAAATAATAAATAATACAAAGATATAATTTCTCAATCAGGCCCGCCTATTGCTCTTAATATTACTATGTGCCCGTCTTTAAAAAATTGATGAGAAGTGTGAATTTTCACACATTTCAGGGTTTCGCAGGTATTTAATAACTGAAAGATGATTATTTGGGATGCCAATACAAATTTTATGTCAAAATATTTTTTTATAAATTTTAATTCGAATGCCTAATACCATTATTTAAGTTTGTAAATATGTGCAGTATTTTTTTATATAGCAAGGTTCATTAAGATTTTAAGCGAAATCATAAGTCCCGCCCTCCGATTTCGTATACATTCAAACATAGAATTAAATTATAATTTCAACACTTCCCACTGGTTATTAAATTTACGCTTTTAAAAATTAAATGCAACATTTACCAAAGTATAACTAGAATTTTGACAAAATATTTTAAACAGAATAAAAATGCAAAAAAAACAGAAAAAATAAAATTGACAGGAATCGAACTGTAGTTTGCAAATTACGAAGTAACGACGCTACGAACTACGCTACGAGCGCTTACTTATTTACTGTGTTACATAGCGAATTAAATATTTAACATATTTTAGTTAAAAACACAAAAAATGCGTTATTTTCCGAAAACATAATCTGATCAAAAATTCCTGTTGTACTATTCCGGTTCACACCAATGTACATTACTTAGAAATTTTTCAGATTTTTAGTTTAAACCATCTGGGCTACAGGTGTGGGACAATTTTTTTTTTGCACAATTTGGGCAAAAATCGCGTCAATATAATTTATTTTGCAAAAATAAAATTTTGATCGTTAATCCACGTATTAAGGGCTTTCATTTGATACCCTACTCAGAATTTGAAAAAAAAAATTTTTTTCGATGAGCACATATTTGTTTGTATTTTTAGTGGAATATGTTTTTTAGATGTTTTGATATTTTTCCTATGTACGAGTCAAAGAGTTGTATTAGCATGCCAAATTTCAACTCTCTAGGTTTAGCCGTTTGGCTACAATTTTTACCGAACAGACAGACAGACGACAAAATGACGGTATAAGGGTGTTTTGGTCATACCTACAAAACCCTAAAAAGGCATCGTCATCTGTCAAGAAGACAGAGAGACTACCTCTTCTATACCGTGAGTTTATTTTATCACAGAACATAGAGGTTTCATTTCTAAAACAACCGTTGATTGACAGCAATGTAAAATGCGATTTTAAAATAGAACAAAAATTGTCAAATTGTAACTACATTTTCTTAAAAGTAATAAGTTTTGAATGGTATAAATCATTTTTGCGAAATAATGATGAAGAGAATTAATAATAATGAAAATAATGTAAATGATAGAGATTTTGACAGCCATTATTCACGAAGAGCGCCAATGCTTGAGCTCACGAGCCGCAGGCGAGTGGCGCAAATCATCAGAGTGAATAATGGCCATAATCGCGAATGTAATACTATACTTTTTCCACACCTCTTAACACGTGGACAGCCAAGGCAAGATTCAGGATTCTTGTCTCAGAAGTCAATTTGATGTAGCCATATTATATTATTAAGTCAATGTACTACAAGTAATCTCAAATTCGGCGTCCTGGGCAAGAACGCTAACCACGAGAAAACTCGTAATTAGCAGTCAACGTGTTAAATAAATAAATTAGACTCAAAATTGATAATTTTAATGGTGATAGCGTCATCCATGTTGCCTGCTACCATTGAAGTTTTGGCCCCTCCCATTGCCATTGTCAAATATGATTGGATCAGTGAGAGTGATTTATGGATATGTAGGTTTGTGATTGGCCGTAAACAGTGAATTATGAAACCATAATTCACTGTAGTTATTTATGAGTACTATTTTTCACGAAAAAAGTGCTAATAATTTCAATATAATTAAACAGGTGTGGAAAAAAATATATTTACCGATGAGGCTACGTTTTATATTCATGGTGAAGTTAATTCTCAAAACTGCCGGTACTGGAGTCGGGTAAATTTACATTTATGTTACTACCAGAACACAACGACCAAAAAAGTTGAACGTTTGGGCAGGTTTGATAGAAACGCATATCATTGGTCCTTTTTTACCGACCGCCAACATATACGAGGGATGTTTCCAAAATTCTGGGAATTTAGCTATAATTTTTATTATTTTGTTAATTTTCGTCAATATTACAATGTAGTTTTTCAACATAATCTCCATTTAACTGAATACATTTATCCCAACGATAAACTAATTTTTTTAAGCCGTCCTCAAAGAACTGGTTCTGTGTCTCCTCAATCCACCTATTCCAACAGCCTTGGCACGCAGCGTTCGCCGCGCTGGGTACCTTGCTAACGCCCAAACAATAATGCAAGATGTCATGAACTTGTCGAGTACCTATCCCTAGGCGCAGACTAATTTGACGAATAGTCATTCGCCTGTTCTCTTTCAGTAGGTCTTCGACGGCAGTAATGTTTCTTTCATTTACCGACGTGCTTGGGCGCCCACTGCGTGGATCGTCTTCTAGTGATGTTCTACCGGTTTTAAAAACGATCGATCCACCGATAAACAGTACTTTTGGATTCTGCAGACTCACCAAATACTCCTTGCAGACCGCTGAATAATTTCTGATGTTTTCACACCTTCTTTCCAAAAAAAGAAAATTATTGCTCTTTGAGATTTTGCTGCGTCTTCCATGGTTACAAAAACAGTGCTATGAAAACGCGTCTATATCAGTCGAACACTTAAATCAGACTGAACAATATTGCACTAGATAGTTGCATAAACATGTCAAGACTTGTCTGGCACCAATAACATTGCCTTTAAGTTCTGCGTAATTTAATTATAGCACAATTCCCAGAATTTAGGAAACAACCCTCGTATAAGGGAGGTATTGTAATCATACCGATTTTGACGATCCGTCGAGATTTCGATGGATCTCCACGAATTGAGGTCCCTACATAACGTTTTGAATATTTTTAGCATGATGTCTGTCGGTCTGTCTGTCCGTCCGTCTGTCTATCTGTGTACACGTGCAGAGCAAATTCGGCTAAATGGATTTTTATGAAACTGCATATTTAAGCTTTTGACATCAATGGCACGAGTTGATCAACTTTTGGTAAAAATCGGTTGACTAGAAATGGGAGTTTACTCGTATCGATTTTAAGATTTTTGCGAATATTTAGCAACAGAAAAACATTTCGAAAAAATTTATTGAACAAAAGTTGCTAGAAATGCATTAACTAATAACTTTTATTTGAGACGTTTTTTGATAAAACGAAAAATGTTTGTAAAATTTCCCTCAGTCTAAATTTTTTCATACTTATATGTAACGTTTCCATGGTCATGATAAATAATATCTCTATTAGGAAATATTAGGCCAAGTTATTTCTACTCTGCTGCTAGAATGTATTTTATACAAGTACTTTATGATGGCGGTCGGTCCTGTGGTGGCCACAGCTGATTTTTTATAGACTGAAACCTTACTGCCGAAAAATATGTGGATTTGTTAGAAAATAGAGCAACGCCTGCATTAAATGCACTAAATATTCCAGGTGAAATGTGGTTTCAACACGACGGTGCCCCAGCGCATAATGCCAGAATAATTGAAACATTTTTAAATCATACAAATCCTCGATGTTGGATTGGACGGCGGTGAATTATAATTATAAAGGTCGCCGAACTTAGCACAGAACGATTTTTTTTTATGAAAAGCAAAATTTTTAATGGCCAAAATCTAAATATAGAAGAACTAAAATCTAGAATAGAAAATGAATCCCACAGAATAAGACCGATGCAATTAATTAATGTTATGCGAATTTTTACTACCGTTTGAGGCATTGTTTGGCAGTGAATGGAGGAATATTTGAAAATCTGTTGTAGATTATTTTTATTTTGTTTTTTCCAAATTTTAAATTTTATGTTTTTTTAATAAATAAATTTTTAATTTTTCAATCCTATTTATTTCCTAAAAAAATGTTTTGCGTTTATTTATCTCTATAATCGAGTAAGCTATGCAGTATATTCTATTTTAAAATAAACGCATTTTACATTGCTGTCAATCAACGGTTGTTATAGAAATGAATTCTCTTATATAATTATGATGTTTTATTGGCCATTAGTTTATACAACCATATTAAATTCTCTATGTTCTATGATAAAATAAGCTCACGGTATATAGAAAAAGGGAATATCCTAATAATTAAAATACTGTGTTAAATCCAAAAAGTGTACCCATAAAAACAGAATTTTGTGTAACTGTTTTTAATCAATTTGATTTGGTACGGAAAATTTTTAACTGTCAGCTCTCACACTGTTGCTGAATTGACTGTTCAAGGCTAATTACATCAAATTAATAATGTAATATACTCCCTTCATCCAATTGTCTTAATTCTATAATGATACTTATTAATTTAACCAGTCAAATATCAATGTAGACATTTTTCAAACCATACATTTCAAAAGATTAAAAATTAGTTGCCAAAAGTAATTTTGAAAATTAAAAAATACATTACATTATCAAAACTATACGATAAAATATTAATTTAATTAATAATTAATGGTTTTTTAATTTCTTGTTAAGTTTTATCAGATTGGCAACACATTAGTAACATTTATTTACTTAATATTAACAATTTGACATTGATTTGAATTTAAAAAATTAACAAGGACATTTCTTTGGATTTTTTTAAGTGAGATTTAATAAAATTCTAGTGTAAAATAATAAAAATAGCACATCAATTACCTTAACATTTGGGAATAAAACATTATTTTGCTTCAAAACAGCTACTACCGAATCGCCTAATCCTGCTGAAAATACTAGTACAGGTACATTAACATTGTAAAGATCATGCATCATTTCCATAGTTCCATCCCTAAAAACCAAAAAATTATTTTCCGAAAAAATAAATTAAGTAACGTCTTACCTTAAAGCTGGATTGTAAAGCCGTGCGACTTCATCAAACTCTTCCGGAGCAAGTGTTAAACCACTAAAAATAAAACTGTAAGTATTTTTTTATGGTTACGAGTAAAAATTCTTACGTTAATAGCTTTTCCGATGATGTCCACCAATCACGCATGTGCTTAATTTTTTCTTCGTGTGAAATATGAGGATCTATTTCAATTGGTCTATATTTATTGTAAAGTTTTCTTTCTTCAGTTAAATACCAGTCGGGTATTGATGAACATTTGTGAATCATTCCTAGGAATTGATTATTTTAATATAGGTTAGTTCGATATAAAAAAAATTTGACTTACCAAAGCTTGTTACGTGTTGTTTTCCATTGTCATGTTGTTTTGTCAGTGTCATATCATAGTCTGAAACAACCTGTAATTTCTCAATTCCACCTTCAACTAAATTATTAATAATATTTAATACAGATTCTTTATTTTTTATGTATACATGAGGTTGTTTTAATTCTATTAAATCATCAAAAGTAACTGTTATTTTCATTGTTAAGAGTTTTTTGTGAATGACAGAAGAACAAAAATTTATACAGTGTTTAGACTTTGCCAGCCTACTGACAGATGATATAAATGTCATTTGTGCTGTAGAAAGTTATTTGGAATAGACTTTGGCACAGGCGCAACGCGCAACGCGACATGAACACACTATCCCTTTTTGTTACGCCGTACGGTACATGGTCTAGATTTCCAAAATTCCTGGAAATTAGGTCATATTTTGAATATGTTTAGTTAGGTAATTCTCCGTTATTTTTTATTACTGTTATTTGCTCTATTCTTTTACTTTGTTTTGACGGAATGTTGTCTAAATAGGACTAACTGATTATATAAAATAATAAAGATAAGGACTTTGTTACTCTTGCTTATCATTTTTAGTTTACTTTCAAGATGTGCTGTTCTCCGGAATCGGGGTCCTAATCACGGCCGGGTCAGATGTTTGGTTTTCGGGAACCGCGCCAGGGGCGTCGAAAACGGGTCCAGGCCTCGGTAAAACAGTAAATCCGGACTAGGGCCGGAAAACTTCCAGCCGGCCCTGGATTGGATGTAATACAGGGGTGATTTAATTGCGTTTCAAGAGCAGTTCTGCCATACCCTTATTCAAGGCCGTCGTGTTCAAGTGTTCAGCGTATGCCCAGGACCGTTCTAAGAAATTTAAGTGCCCTTGTGGATCCTCTCAAGGCCAGTAAATGTCAAGGGAGGAGGGCAGAGCCGTAGCAACGGCATGGCATCGGGGCAAGTGCCAGAGGCGCGGCGAGGTCTCAGGGGCGCCATCGTGCGTGTTTTTTTTTTTTGTTTTATCACTTGTATTTTAGAAGTGAAGACTTTTTTTTTTTGGTCATCATTTTGTATTCTATAAATGAGGAGTTTTTTTTTTGTCATCACTTATATTTTAGAAGTGAAGTCCTTTTTTACTTGCCCGACCTTAATATATAAGGGGCAAGTATTGTAATCGCGAAAATTTTCGATGTCGAGATTTTGACTGATGACCACGTTTCATGGTCCAGGGAATCCAAAAAACCTATTTTCGAAGTGCCGTCCGTATGTGTGTCTGTGTGTATACACGATAACTCAAAAACGGTTTAACTTAAAGAGTTCGTTCTGGTACTAAAAAAATCTCCTAGTAACTGGGAACAACCCTATTGTTTTTTATTAAAACCCGAAACCGGAAACGGAAGTTATTAAACATTAAAATTTAAAAAAAATCGTAACTAGTAAACCAAGCTTTGGACAAAAAATTGTATTAGACATAATTTGATGTATTTTTGAAGATTTACGTAAATCTTTTTTTAAATTAAAAAAAAAAATATGTATTTTCTTTTATTATTATTTTTTTTATGGGAGGGCAAGTCTAGCGGAGGTCTTCATTCGCCACTGGTTTTGTCATCACTTTGTATTTTACAAATGAGGACCTTTTTTTTGTCTTCACGTTGTGTTGTAGAAGTGGGGATCTTTTTTAGGCCATCACTTGTATTTTCACCGGTCTATTAAAATAAAAATGATGCCCTCCTCTGTTTAACTTTTACACAAATATTATACCTGTTTTAACTTTTTAATGCGAATTAAAATATTTCCTTGCCCTTTATTCATTTTATAATAAGTCAAATTTATTATTAAATTATTATGATAATTAATTCATAACAAAAAGGCATTCTATAATTTTTTTAGTTAACTATAAAAAGTTTCACGCCAGTAGTGTTTACATGTGCATTTCTGAATGCCAGTATTATTGAGAACTGACAATAACTGAAGTGACCCCTAGCGGAATATTTTGGAACTTAACGGCATAAGATTTTGTTGGATGTGGCTCATCTAATTGCATTGTTTTTATGTGTTAAAGTAAAGAAAAGTGAATAAAATGTATTTAAAATCGCAACAGAAAATTAACTGCAATGTGAATTCTTGTGTATCAAATGGCAAAAATTCCCATTCCAATCGCCATTTTGTAAGCGAAAACAGCGCCTCTATAGGTAATGTCACTTCTCAATTGACACCAGCAAATTTTTATACATATATGTCAACCTACCATAAGATTATCTTGTCTGTGATTAGGGGAATCCCCTGAATATACGCAGTGCATAATTACAGTATAGTGTTTTACCACAGTAGAACCAGTAGGCCGACTCGTGTCGGAACCTTTGATCTTGGCGTACCACATTTTCGTGACCTCGAGCTACCTCGTCCTGACCAATGTTCTAAAGAACGATACAGACTATTACGCGTATTGATACGGACGAATAAGCTTTATATGACAACTAACAAAAGAATTTTGCATTTTACGACTCTAAAATGAATTTAAAAAATATTATACAAAAACTATTGAAAGTAGTATAATAATAAAGTAGGAAAATTACTTAAATATAAAATATTATTTAATATTTTTTAATTTATTCACTTCGCAAAACTGCGCGACCTAACCAGGATTCACACATGCGCATGAAAAATCTGGTACAGAAAAACGGTCGAGTGAAACTACTGGGTATACTGTGGTTTTACTATAGGGAATTTCCTGTTTTTATAGAATTTTTGGTATAAAAAGGGAATTTTTGTGAAAGAACAATTTTATTTTCTAATTGTTGGTAATGTTTACCGGTTTAACTACCGTGAAACCTTTTACGCGCCCGCCAAGAACGGCCTTGCATACAAATAAGTGCAAAACCTAATTGGAAAACTATTGACTGTTGGCTTTAGTTTGTTCTTTACTTATCTTTTTTTCGTTTTATAATGTTTTATCGTTCCATTCAATTGAACGAAAGAATATTTGAAACTTGCCAATTGGTATTGGGTAACACAAACAACTTCCACAGGTCGTAAAAAAAAAACGAATAGGAACGCCACGACCTATGGCTGTGCCAAATACTGAGTAAAAGTATTTCAAATACCAAATATCGATCAAAGTATTTGAAATAAGAAATTCTTTTAGTCATCGCTGATAAAAAGTATTTGAAATAATTTATTTCAAATACTTACTGTATTTGAATTACAAGAGAGTTGCCGTGGCTCCGTGGTAAGACGGTTGTTCACGGAGCACAGGGACGCGGGTTCAACTCTTCCCACCTCCTTCGGATTTTTATCTTCCGATATTGTGCAGTCAACCTCAAGTATTTAATACTTAAAATGAGTACATACCTGTTTTTACAGGGGTAATAGGACCAGTCGCAACGCCACACTGACCAGTTGGCTTCCATATCTATGGCCGGTGGTCTAGAAACAAAGAACTTATAGTATTTCCAAAATGAAATGGCCACTCTTGCTAAGAAGCTTAACAATGCGGTAATGGGTTTATGGCAGTAATCCTAAGACTTGTTGCTTTAAACAGAATATAAGAGGTATTAAGGGAATTTTAAAATTAAATTGAATAGATGACACAAACTCTGATAGTGATATACACAATGATAATAGGGATAATGATTAATATTTTAATAATTTTAAATTACCATAAATTGACAAGTTCAAAAAAGAATGATTTTTGTTTGTACAGATTTGAAGTATTCAATATAGACTATAAAGACTTTAAAACAAAACGATTTTTAAACATGCTTATATTTATAATTCAAATATAGTCAGTCTTAAGCCTGATAAAAATGTGAAAGAATGTCATGTGAGTATTTACAGTTCATTCTAAATAGCATATAAGAAAAAACGTTTTATTTAAATAATTATTACGGTCCTGGCAACTATTATTAACAGAACTATAAACTCAGCCGGTATGATGGTTATACTGTCAGTCATTATTGGAATCAGTAAGTGAGAGTGGCCATTTCATTTTGGAAATACTATACCTTCTCCGCCCCAATACGCCTATCTAAACTTTGGGAACATTTTATTATTATTATTACTCCAAAAACTAGGAAATATTTGAAATATTAGAAAGATATTTGAAATAATATACTTGAAAAATATGTAAAATAATATGGAAATATTTGAAATATCAAATACTTTTAAAAAGTATTTGAAATAATGTATTTCAAATACATTAAAAATATTTGAATATTAGAAATATTTGAAGTACTAGCAAATATTTGAAATACTAGGAAATATTTGAAATACTGGGAAATACTTGAAATATGTATTAGAAAAATATTTGAAATACAAGGGAAATATTTGAAATACTTTTTTCAAATACTGACATATTCAGAAAACAAATATCAAATACAAATACTAGGGAGAAAGTATTTGCAAATCTAAATACCAAAAGCATTTTCTTGAAATATTTGAAATACTATATTTCAAATACCAAAAAGTAATTAAAATACTTTTCAAATACTTTATTTCAAATATTTCCAGCTGTAGCCACGACACATAAGAAACATATTGTTCATTACTGCTCTACAGAAATAATAACAATAAACCTTTTCTTTTTTCAGGTATCAAGAACTGTACACCATATCCTTGGACAGCAGAATATTCTTACTAGGTATCAAAATTTTGAAACCTTGGAATTTTCTATTTAAATGTTGTAACTTGTTTGTATAATAAAATAAAATAAACTCATGTTAATAACAATAAAACTTGTTTTCAGTGTTCCTCATATCTGGTCCCTATTCCTATTTTTTTCTTAGAAATAATATTCCACTGTGTAATATTATTTGTTGACTGTTTATCCAATTCAATAATTATTGTAAACAATTGTGCAATAGATTATATAGTTAAAGTTGTTACTTTAATATTTATATAAATATCTTTAATAAATATTGTGGAGATATGCTATATTATATGACTTCTGTTTTATTTATTTTTATACCAGAAGAAAACACAGTTACAAGGTTTGCCAAAAGATGACGTATAAATTACGTATAGCAAATAAGATTTAAAAACTTTTTTTAGTTTAGCTACGAGAAAAATAATTTAATAAATTGAAGTAGTCAAGGACCAAATAGCAATATACAGAAGAATATACGAGAGTTACCTTTTATGTTTCTACAAACGACCACTAGATGACAATATTGAAATGTGTCATTACTATATTCGTAAATTTGACATTTGCAATTGTGAAATCATCAGTGGCAGCTTATAAATAGAGTAGTTTGTTGACAGTGAGCATTTAAAAAAAACAAGTTTGTGAAAAAATGGATATTACTCGTGAAGATTTTCATTGGATGAGTTTTTACGATTTTAGTAAAGGCCTAACTCAACAACAATGCATACATTCATTTCGTTCAACTTTTGGTAATGAAGCACCAACAGAAGAGACTGTTAACAATTGGTTTGCAGAATTTCGTCGTGGTCGTGCGTCCGTCAGTGATGAATCTCGTGATGGTCAACCAAAATAGGTTGTGATTCAAAAAAACATCGGTGCTGTGCGCAAAATGGTTGAAGAAGATCGGCATGTGACTTATCGTGAGATAGAGGCATCTTTTGGCATATCGCAGACTGCAATACATACGATTTTGCATGAACATTTAGCTGTGAAAAAGATCTGTTCCCGATGCTACTAGGAATAAAGACCATATATATCCAAACTTTTTACGTTTAACTAAATCACGCAATGCCTCTAATTATTACAGCATAAAATTTTTCAATATTCTGCCAGAGGAATATAAAGTCCTGCGTTTTCTGAATTTCAAGAAAACTGTAAAAGAATTTTTAATTAGAAACCCATTTTACTCGACTGACGAATTTTTGAATGTTAAATTTTAAATTTATTTATGTACTGCCCCTTATTTTTGCTCCTTATTAACATGTATTTGTACTTTGTATTGTATTGCTTGACTGACTAAAACAATGTTTTATTTTGTATTATGGTCAATAAATTATTATTATTATTATTATTATTATTCCGCATAATTTGACCGAAGCTCAAAAAAGGCTTGTGTTGATTGGTGTAAGGGAATGCCAAAAAAAATGCAACCTAGGCACTGCAAAATCCGTATACAACATCGTTGCAGGTGATGAAACTTGGATTTATTCATATGAACCGGAAACTAAGCAACAATCCACTGTTTCGGTCTTCCAAGATGAAGCGAAACCCACAAAAGTTGTTCGTTCATGAAGCACTTCTAAGAAAATGATCGCTTGTTTCTTCGGTTGTACTGGACATATCGCAACCATTCCTTTAGAGGATCGGAGAACAGTTAATGCTGAATGGTATACAACAATTTGTTTGTCAGAAGTCATCGACAAAATCAGGAATAACAACCAAAAAGTCGCATCATTCTTCAAACAATTGATTATTTGGAGAAGAAAAATAACAAATTAATGTCTCTTTGCCCGTATTCACCTGATTTATCCCCTAAAGTTTTTTTTTGTTCCCCAATGTCAAACAAAAAATGCTTGGACAGCGATTTTATTGAAGCCTTCGAAAACCATGTTTTTCAGATATCAACTTCAGAGTGGAAAAATGTTTCGATAATTGATTTGAACGCATGGAAAAGTGTATAATAAATCTTAAAGGCGAATATTTTGAAAAGAAATAAAACAGTTCCAAAAAAAAATTTCTTTCTTAGTTTTAGTAAAAACTTAAAAGGTAACCCTTGTATCTTGCTATTAACTCTCTAGATCAGTGGTTCCCAACCTTTTTTACATGTGGAGCCCTTTTTAGAATCAATTTCTATGGCGGAGCCCCTAGGCCTACCCTATGTCTTACTAATTAATGGTGTTTAAAAGTAATGGAGGGTGTAAATTTTTTAGTTAATATAAATTCGTTTTTTCTTCACAGTTCACTTATTGATAGATAGACAGATTTTTATAAAATGAAGCAAATAAACAAAATACACGCAGATTATTCAAACAAAAATGCATCTCGCCGATCACATTCCACCTAGTCATAGAGTCACATCCTCCATTAGTCATAGAGTCATAAACCGGCTAGAGTCAGAAATCACTCGGACATACATACAACTTGGCCAATATTCTTTCAGAATGTAATTTTCAGTTTTATTATTTTGATTCTGTTTTTTATTTCGAATTCTTTTGTTTTTATTCAATTTTTATTTATTTTAATTGTTGAAACGGCTGCGGAGCCCTTGAGAAATACACGCGGAGAACTTAGGACTCTGCGGAGCACAAGTTGGGAACCGCTGCTTTAGATATTTATTAAGTTAATTTCTATACTCTATCTCAGAACGACTGATAGTAATAAATCATTTTGTCAGGCAGTTACCAGTGGCGTGCACATTTTAAACACGTTTAAATTGGTTTTGTGTATTTCTATATTACTATTTATCATTTTACTAAACGCACGCCTGTGACCATATTTATCATATCATTAAACACACCCCTGTGACCATATTTTTCCTCAAAATTTTAGGGTCCAATTTTTATGATCTATTGTATTTAACCCTAGTTCGTATTCCCATATAATATGTGCGGCACACTCGGTTGTTTTTAACAATATTTCGTTTCGAACTATTCATATTTTGTCGCTTTTGTTTTGCCGCTTCTGTGTGAAAAACAATAACTTTTTACAAATAATAAATTTTATTACTATCAGTCTTTCTGAGATAGAGTATAGATGTATTAAATCCGAAATTATCAAATTATCGAAAATTTAATAACCTTTCATCTCTTCCTTTATTATCTGGCTAATAGCCAAATCTGCTAAGTATAACAAGAAAATGGGGACAAAAATCAAAATAAAAGGTCTTTGCAACAATCGCATATTTTCTATACATTCAGGTTCCCGATTATTCCGGAGGAAAAAGCCACAAAAAACATGTATTTTTCCTGGCAGCTTTAGCCGCAATAATCTGGATATTTCTGTACTTCATTTTTCAGAGTGTTATTTTAATAAGCCACTTTAATGATGTAAAACATTAATTATTTTGTTCTCATTAGATCAATTTGACGTCATAAAGCAATAAGATTTTATCTGAAGCGTGCTACTATTTATCTATATGTTGCACGAGTGGCACGCTTTTTGTTTATTTTATCCTTATCTATAATAGTTCTATCGGTCACATTATTGTATCACAGTACATTTAAAAAAAATAGAAACTTTAGATAAAAAAAAAAGGTTAAAAAAATTGTTGCGATGGTAATGAACTGGTTAAATATAATTTTTATTATCTCTGAAAGAAGCGTTGACCTAGGAATTCTGTACAAAGTATAGGATTTAATTGGCAAAACGTCTTGTATCTGCAGAGCCGTATTTACAATTGTAACGAATCGAGTGGTTCTTCAGAAAAATGACTAATTTTCACAAAATACCTGTCGCGAGAATTTCTTTAAAAGGGGTTGCCATCGTTTTTTGGTTTTTTTACAAGGGGTATTTTAAAAATAAATCTTTTTAAGAATTCAGATAATAAAATAAAATTAGAAACCTTACGTTTACAGCACGTAACTAAAGAAATATACTTTTAAATGGTTCATTGTTCAAGGAGACATTTGTTCAGAGTTATTGCTTAATACCTTTGAACACTATCATCCCCTTGAACAAAAGGGTTTTTCCTAGAAATGCCTAAAAATGTTTTATAAAAACTCCTGTCTCTCTGGAGAGGAGATCAGTCAGTATTTGGTCCGCGTAGCATTAACATCTAATTTGTTGAATTCTTAGAGGCACTGTGTCGGCATTCTGGTGGACTACTCGATTCTTTTTGTTTTATTTTATTCATTATTTTAAATACATTTTAATCTTTCAAACTTTGTAAATATTACATTTAATAAATCAAATTCATTAATTTTAAACCGTCTTACTTAACGTGTGCAAACCTTCACCTTTAAGAACTTAAGCGAACAGCTAAGTCCAGAAAAATTAAAAAATGCCTGATCAGTCGGTTGGTAAGTACAAATACATATCATTTAATTCACATATCGTAATGATGAACCCTGGATATCACTCACGCCTACTACCCGAACTCCTTTAGTCAGAAATCTCATTTCAGTTTGAGATTAGTTTTTTCAGATTAGACTTCATGTAATACAGGCTCGCTACCTAGTGGACAATAAATGGTACGTTGTAAAGAAACGTAACGGGTTCGCTACACAATACTTACATCGAGGTGCAAATGGTTTCTAGGGCCCTCTAACTTAACTAATAAAGCAATTTAAAAAATTGATGTAACGTGTGAATTTTTACACTTTTCAGGGTTTTGTAGGTATTTAATAAGTGTAAGAAGCCAACATAATACTGGATGTCTACGAATATTTGTTCTACTAACTCGGCTGTAAATTTTTTTTTTTATTATATTTTAATATCATAAAAAGACAAACACTATCTTAGCCATAAATACAAAAAATCCATAACGTTATTGGCCATTATTTAGCCATGAATTTAAAAAATTATTAATTTTATCAAAAACACAAAAACTGCAATATTTTTCAAAAACGCAATCGGATCAAAAATTCCTCTCGTAAGTTTGCGGCTCAGATCAATATACATTAACTATAATTTTTTCAGATTTTTAGTTTAATCCCATTGGGTAAAAGGGGGCGGGATAAGAACATTTTTAGGTTTTTAACGGGCCCTCCTCCCAGGAGAAGTCAAATCCAATTAAGAAAAAATATTGCAATTTAAGCGATTACAACGATTTTGAGACCTAATTTTTAACCTTGATTATTCATTACCGCTATATTTAATTTTACTAAAATTATTGGTTGATGCAAAATTAACGACGAATTTTTTTGGAGTTTTTATTTTGATTTCAAAAATGACGCTTGTTTTATGTAATAATTATAAAAATATTCTTCAGTTTTTAGGTGAAAAAAAAAAAAATGCGTGTCGAAAATCATATTTATGTTCGTCATATAATGCTCTACCACTTCAAGAAAGGATGGAAAGCGGCAGAGTTATTTCTTGATCTCAACGAACTTTTAGGCAAAGGAACAATCAGCAAAAAACAAATTGAAAAATGGTTCCACAAGTTTAAATCGTGTGGCAAAAGTCTTAAGTATGATGAAGGAAGAGGACGCCAATCGGATTTCGACGATCAGGCACTTTTGTCAGCCGTGGAAGAGGACGATAGCATAACAACTTGGCTACTGGCCGAATACTTCAATGTCGACCAATCCACGATCGTCCGTCGCCTAAAAAAGCTTGGAAAAGTGTGGAGTTTGGCTGGATGGGTACCTCGCGAACTCTCCGACAACAACAAAGCTGATCGAATTCGAATTTTCACCGAATTGCTGCAGTGAAACGAGTAATCGTCATTTCTGAAGAATCTTGCCACTGATGATTAATCGTGGTTGCTCTTCAAAAACGTCAAAAGAAATAAAGTTTGTGTATCTCCGGGTGAAACACCGAAAAGAATAGCAAAAGGTGCCCACAGTAAGAAGGCAATGTGGTGCGTATGGTGGGATAGAAGCGGAATCATCCATTGGGAGATCATTGCAAACGGCATTTGCTTTTGGTGGAATGAAGATGAGCGTCAACAAAAGCGGATTTCGCACAAAAACGGCAAACGGTAACTCAATATCAACAGCGACGTCTCTCTGGCTCAGCTCGATCGTCTCCATACAGCAATAGATCGTCTCAATACAACAATTTTTTTGTTGAATAAACTTATATATAAAAAAAAAATCGTCGTTAATTTTGCATCAACCCAATACATTTTACATACATAAATTCTATAATGCCGAACAGGAGTTCGTCTGAAATATGAATTTTCAGGTATATTTATAATGTTAATGTTATTCATTTTGTTATTTATTTATTAACAATTATTTACAAACACATCATTACCTTAATGTGGAACTTTCTCGAGACCTCAGACTTTTTTCTCTAGTCATACGCCGTAATTCATCCAATTAAAATTGAATCAACTCTTCGCCCATTATTAAAAACTGGACAAATAATGCGTATTATTCCGAATTATTTATTCATTAACTTTTTAAGATGAGAAAACGATTAATTTTCACTCAGTGCATTACATTTATAGTGTTAAAACTAAAACTGATTTGAGACGTTAAATTTAAAATATATTTATTAAAATAAATATTCCAATTACTTATATAATATAAAAATACGCACACGGAAAAAAACGCCCATGGATTAATACGCACACGGAAAAAAGCGTACTTACACTATATCTCAAATCAGTTTGAAATAAATCGTGAGAAACTATTACACAGTAATATTTAATTGTTTGCCCGCTTGTATATATTGCGTTCACTTTTGTAAAGTCAAACCAGATCTGGGCCGACCAGCGTAGCGTAGTGGTAACACATGTGCTCTGCGTTGCGAAGGTCTCGGGTTCGAATCCCGTTCAGGCATGGAAATTTTCTCAAATTAAAAATTGTCCTGGCTAATTGCCACAGCAGCAAAGGCCATTAAAAAATAAAAATAAAAATAAAAACCAGATCTGGTTATTTTGGTTACTTTTATAGTGTAGTACTGACTTTTAAATGAAAATTTGTCATTTCAAAATATTCCTTACGCTTTAAAACCTACTTCAGATTTGTTGGTTATGATCATTATAACTAAGATATCATTTATCTTTATGACATGTGTCAAAAGGAATGACATTTTAAAAAATTTAAATTTTTTGCCATGTTTTAATACCAACATGACATACAATTTGTATGAGTTTGACATACATTTGTAATCAGTTTGTAATTTTTACCAAAATATTTTAAATATTTCGAACCAATTTTAAATTTACACAAATAAGTTGTCACCCAGTGGCGCTGATATGAATGACCAAACTCGGCCGGTAATTTTTGGTAAAAATTATTAATTTTTACCAAAGCGTGTTTTACTTACTGCATTATATTTACATTTTTGAAAATTTAAAACGTTAATCGTAGAAATAAAAAATAATAAAGCATTGAAAAAATAATAATAAAGAAAAGAAAGTCACATTTTTCTTACTTACTTTCATCAAACCCAAATATTTTTTAAAATAATTATTTTTCTGCTAATAATAATTTTAATTTATATTATCTTTGTGTAAACATATAAATTAACAACTATTATCATCACGCGTTATAACGCGCATATATGTCAATATAAACTCGGTAAGCTTCGGAATATTTCGTTACATTTCGAAATCTCGCTCCAATTGTTTTAGATTTTAGACAACAACCACGCACCCACGCAACACACGTTGGCGTATTATATTATAGATTTTTTTTGTAAAATCAGTAACTTTACAAAATAAAATTAAGACCGGCGACCGGGCCCTTTATACAAGCGGCCCTAGGCCATGGCCTCGTTGGCCTAGGCTAGTGTTTTCCAAACTTTCTGACTTGCGAAGCCCTTTTCAGAATCAATTTCTATGACGGAGCCCCTTAGGCAAATCCTATGTCTTACAAATTAATAGCGTAATTAATGTTATACAGTAACGTTACGGGGAGGAGGTAGATTTTTTCATTATAAATTCATTTTTCTCTTTCACAACTCACTTATTGATAGATAAACAGATTTTTATAAAATGAAGAAAATAATCAAAATACATACAGATTATTCAAACAAAAATGCATCTCGCTAATTACATTCCAGCCAGTCATAGAGTCATAAAGCGGCTAGAGTCAGAAATTACTCGGACATACATTTAACTTGGCATATTTTCGTTCAGAATGTAATTTCCAGTTTTATTATTTTGATTCTGTTTTTTATTTCTAATTCTTTTGTTTTTATAATAATAATAATAATAATATTTATTAAATAGCACAATTGGCTACATATTTTACTACATAGTAAAAAATATACGAATATTCTAATAGTAAACAATATATACCTATTCTAAAAATACTATATAGAAAAAAGAAACAACAATAAAAAAAAATATCATTTAAAATCTACATAATACTTATAAAATACTGTTTTAATTCTATCTTAAATGTATTAATATTATCCCTATCCCTAATTTTACTTGGTAACTTATTATAGCTTACTAAACCATTATCAAAAATACTGTTTTTGGTCGCAGTCTTATTTTTCCCTGAGATAAAAAAATTATCCTTATATCTAGTGCAGTGCGAATGTATATCACTCCCTTTTATTAAATTTCTACTTAGGTATTCTGGTAATATGCCTCTCTTAACTTTGTGCAAAAACACCATTGCGATATATTCCAGAAACCTGTCTATATCTAACCAGTTTAAATTATTTAACATATCTCTAACTCTAGTATATTTATCACATCCTAATATTATCCGAGCTGCTCTATTTTGTAACATTTGTAATTTATGTAGGCTTCCTTTATTTGCCATATATAATACAGTTGAACAATAATTAAAATGTGGCAAAATAATTGTATTATATATTGTCGTCTTAGTCCAGCGAGATAAACATTTACTATAAGACAAACGTCTTAAAAAACCTACTTTTTTTGCAACTTTCTTTTCTAACAATTGCACATATTCCTTAAAATTTAATTTATAGTCTATTATTATACCTAAATACTTAATACTATCTACTACTTCTAAATTGCAACCATCCATTTGTACTTTAAAATTACTTTCTTTGGTATGCCCCAGGAACATGCACTTACTCTTATCTATATTTAACTTAAGTTTATTATGGCCTAAATAACTATGTACCCTATCTAAGTCAATGTTAATATTGGCAATAAGTCGATCTTTGTTATTACCCATAACATATATAAGGGTGTCATCCGCAAACAGCTGTATCTTACAATGTTTGATCACACCTACTATATCATTAATATATACTACAAACAACAATGGTCCTAATACACTGCCCTGAGGTACTCCTAATTTATTTATAAGTTCATTTGATTCTGTATTCATCCATTTCACCTTTTGATACCTGTCTGCTAAATAACTTTCTAACCATTTTAACACTTTACCACCTATCCCGTATTTCCTTAGCTTATTTAGCAATAACACTCTGTCTATTGTCTCAAACGCACGTTTCAAGTCCAAAAAACAGGCTACAACACATTGGTTAGTGTCTAAGGCTTCTTTCCACTCCTGAATTACATATTGTATCACTGTTTCACACGAATGATTCTTCCGAAATCCCGATTGCCACTGCACTAATATATTATTCAATTTTTATTTATTTTATTTCCTGGAACGGCAGCAGAGCCCCTGAGAAGTACACGCGGAGCACTTAGGGCTCCGCGGAGCACAGGTTGGGAACCAATGGCCTAGGTGAGAAACGGTCCTGCAAATAACCATTGTTGATATGTCCCAAAAATTTATATAAATAACTATATTTGTAAGTAAGCTTTAGGGTTCAATTCAAGATGAAATCTATTTAGAACGTGTTTTTTAAGCTAATTATGTTATTTAAGTCACGAATTATGTGAAAATGTACGTAATAATCAGTGGCGGACTAAGCCTTCGCAAAAATGTCTTGGACATTTTTGATTTACGGGCCCTCAACCTATGATTTACGGGCCCTGAACCTATGTTTTTTTAAAAAAAGTCCTCACCTCCCAAATCCAAGTGAAGAGCAAAAAAAAAGGTCTTCATCTCCCAAATCCAAGTGAAGAGCAAAAAAAAGGTCCTCACCTCCCAAATCCAAGTGAAGAGCAAAAAAAAGGTCTTCACCTCCCAAATCCAAGTGAAGAGCAAAAAAAAAAACAAAAGGTCCCAAATCCGGGCCCTTGAAAATTACGGGCCCAAGACAAATGTCTTTTTTGTCTAAGGGGATAATCCGTCACTGGTAATAATTAGAGCCCTGCGCGGATAAGCTTTTCTGTATCCGCATCCGATCCGCATCCGCACATCCATGATCCGCATCCGATCCGCATCCGCAGCTTTTGTAAATAACAAATCCGCATCCGATCCGCATCCGCAAAAATATCCGCACTATCCGCACTACAGGTTTTGCTGCAGTTTGGAAAGAACTAACATATTTCGCCTGTTTAGGTAATATCTGCTCTAAAACGCTACTGAAAATTTTTGGATTTACCAGCTTATTTATTACTAACCTAACCTAAGGGACCCCAAAAGTTTTAAGGCCTAGATGTGCTAATAACTTATTTAAATCTAGAGAGAGATAACAATTTTGGGGGGACTAAGCGTTCTTTTTCGTAGGGAGTAAGTGGCGTGCTGCTTTTTTTAATATTGAATTAAAAAAAAATCAGAAAAGTTACTTGATAGAAAGTGCTTTATATTTTTAAGATCAAGTAATTCTCTTACGCCATTTCGCGCATGGCGTTGCAACTTTTTCAAATAGCAATATGTCATTTTTAAAATTTTTGGGATCTGCAAGACTTTTTACTTCGGGTAGTATAAAAAAAATTGGCAGGTTACATAATAAAATTTTCGAGAAAAAATTATGTAGGTAAATTTTGGTATTTAAATAAAACTTACTAATCAGTTTTATGTAAAAGAAACCTTTATCAGATTTAAAAGCCAGAATTAGAGCAGAGGTAGGAAGAATTACGTCGAAAGTGTACCAGGAAACTTTTGTCCAAAATATTATTTTCTATAATATGTTCAATAATAAAAAGAAAGTTAAGTCGATTGTCTCAACTCAGTCTTGATCATGGACAATTGTCTTAATAAAAATAAAATAAAGTGAGATTGAATGCTACAAAATATCATGTATATACAGAAAACCGAAAATAACCGAGGACTGCGTAGTCAGAACACAATTGCTTGTTTCTTCGAAAGTAACCGAAGATTTAATGTTCACGCGGATATTGCGGATAAGCGGATATGACATTTAATCCGCATCCGATCCGCAACCGCATGGTTTAATTGATAATTTATCCGCATCCGCAGAAAAGTTGCGGATATCCGCGGATAATCCGCGGATACCCGCGGATTTGCAGGGCTCTAGTAATAATTAATAACAAAGTTATTTTCAACTTCAACATGTAAAATTGTAGATTATAATTTCCATTATCAAACTCTATATTTTGCGTGTTGTAAAAATATAATGTGCTTTATATAAAAACAAAAAAAGATAAGAGAGAAAAGTGCTAAAGTACATTAATTTTAATTCAAGGTCGGATAAAGAAAAGATAGAAATGTTACACAGGAAGTAGAAATATTTTATTATTTTTATATAAAATAAAACAATATTTTATTTAATGTGTAATATTTTATTTACTTTGTGTTTATTCACGGAAATGTCTTCCTTTATCAGTAGCGTGTGTAAGTTCAGAGTTGTATTAAGTTAAAGATAAGAACAAATAAAAGAAACGCATCTACAATTTAACACATTTTTAGATAGATCTTTAATACAGAAGGCTGCAAAAGTTACTTACAATTGTAAAATTGTAAGTAACGTAAAAAGTAAATAAAAATTTCAATGAAAAGATAAGGTGACCAATCGCCTCCTTTAGGGAGGACAGTCCTTCTTTTGTAAGTTCTGTCCTCCCTCGAAAAGTGTCCTCCTACATGTCCTTCATTTCGATTTTTGAAGATTAATCTGTAACTCACCGTATTCCATCGATGCTGTTGAGATAACTATTGAGAACTGACACGCTTGAATACGCAGTCTGGTAGTCAAATATTGTACTAGGCGCTCTAGTACTGTTTGAATTTATTAAATAAGTTCTAGTGTTGAATTTTTGTTAGAATGTAAATTTGTTAGAACGCAAATATTTACTTGCATTTTCATAAAATAAAAATGTACTGTGCTTAAATTAACCTGTTCGCTATTAGCATATTGACAGCTGAGTACTAGAGACAACAGCCATATTGCCTTGGAGCACAGCGCCGCCATCGGTAATCTAGAAGTTGTGAAAAACTATAAAAGTAGAACAAATTGTAGTGTTTTTGGCTGTCATTCAAGACAGGACAAAAATAGGTATCTTAGTTTTTTTCTTTTCTTAATAAAAATGGAGAGAAAGTTAATATTAAGTCCAGATTGGGAAAATATTTGGTTATGGACAGGAGGAAGGCATGGGAATATATTTTGAGTTAAAAAGTAAATGATACTATGCGAGTTTGTTCATTACATTTGTTGCAGAAAAACTTACTGCACTAATAAGCTTGCACCTGCAAGTTGCATATTTAATTTTTAGCTGCTCTTGTCCAACTAAAACTAATTTTGTTTCATGAGGCAATGAACATAATGTACTTGTTTGCAAACAGAATCCATATATTGTAAATTCAGATGATCGACACTCAGATCTACCACATAAAATTACGTGCCCGGCATTTAACACCTGCTCAACTACAAATTGCACTTCAATAAATCTACTGAAATTAAACTTTAAATACTGTAATTTAATCCCCACCTTCTGTTATATACCTTGATACATGTGTAACGTTTAAAAATTTAAAAATTTCGCAAATATTTACTTTCATTTTCATAAAATAAAAATGTACTGTGCTTAAAATAACCTGTTCGCTATTAGCACATTGACAGCTGAGTACTAGAGACAACAGCCATATTGCCTTGGAGCACAGCGCCGGTACCGTTAATGTCATTTCTCAATATTATTTGTTGTATTCTGATGTTCTGAACAAAAAACAGACAGTTCCATTTGACTTTTTTTATGATAGAAACAGTAATATTACCAATATAGAACATACCATATTATTTTTGAAGATTGGCATAAAACAAATATCCCGTATAACTATAATCACATTGATAAACTACAAAAGAACTAGGGTTCATGTTTACAACCACGTTGTAAACAGTCAACGGTCAGTGGCGCAGGGATGTTTGTTTTTGTTAATCCTTTAAGATGCGTAATGCGAAAAACTAATCCCTACGGCTATGGGTTGACACGACTAGTTATACAGTGAATTTCTTTTATTCTGCAACATTAAAATTATTAATATGCATGGTTGCCCTAGCAACGACAAATTATTTTGACAGCAATGTTATGTTGCAAATTAAAAGAAACGCAATTTTACATTGCTGTCAAATTTCATTACCATAGTAACGATAATACCTATATTGCAGGATAAAAGACATTCACTGTATCACTTATATTGTAATTTTACGAGTTCCCTAACTTTTATTATTTTATTGCGATCTTCAAAACTAATATGGCACGGACTTTAAACTCTTAAGCCGCATTCAGACCTCTTTAAATTAACGAGTTATAGAATGTTCTTTTAACGTTCCATGTACCGTTCACATCTGTTATAAATTAGTACGTTACGAATAGCCCTCCATCTTAATTTTAATTTTAATTTATTTATTTATCAAAAGAGTTACACGTAAATACATAAAAATATGTGAAAAAACATAATCCTAAGATAAATAAAGAATGCATACGTATTTCCCGTAAGAAAAAACGTATGCTACCACAAGAACTGACACCAGTCTGTGCGTGGTTTTATTTATATTTTGTTACAATGGGTATAGACTTATATATATTTTTATGTATATACATAAAAAAGGGAGAACATAATATCAGTAGCAAGACACATTAACAAAAAATGTAAACAAAATAAAATACGCACATGCGTATATTCATGCAGGTACTAATACAATTTACTGTGAAATCTGTTTTTTTTTTTTTTTTTTTTTTTTTATATCTGCATTTATACCTATCTAACTCTATACCCATGCATATGTGTATATACAGATACACACATGCGTAGATAAACATGTAATGATGTCCATGCATAATATACATACATATACATATACATGTAGACATACATACATATACATATATAAATATATATACATACATACATACCTACATATATATATATAAACATATTGTTTAGCTATAGAAAACCTTTAGCTCGGCTTGTGATAAGTGCTTACAATATCTTTTTGCCCAAGTTTTGAAATTAAAAGTATATTCATTACTTATAAGGGGATTGTTTGAATTAATAAATTGTTCAAAGCTGTTATGTATTTTAGGTGCAAAATAAGTAAAACAGCGTTGTCCAACTTTCTTTGTTGTTTTTTTACATTTAGCTTGGTGATTGTTACGAGTGTCATAACAGTGGGTAGATAGTGTTATTTCTTGTTTATTTTTATTTAAATATTTTAATATCGCAAAGGTATATAGTTGGTATAAGTTCATGACATTAGATTCATTAAAAAGTTTGTCTGTTGAGTACTGTGCAGGTTTTCTCTCTATTATTTTCAAAATAAGTTTCTGACTTATAACAATTCTATTTAGGTATATATTAGCTGCGCCACCCCAAGCCAATAACCCGTACGACAATAGTGACTGTACAAGAGCGTAGTAGAAATTATATAAAGTTTTGATTGGCATGATATCTCTTAATTTTTTAAATATATAAAAAGTTTTACGTATTCTAGATGTTAAATTATTTGTGTGTTCGTTCCATCGGAGATATTTGTCTATAGTTATACCTAAGTATTTTGCTCTATCAGTTTTCTTAATTTTTACAGAGCATCGACAGCCATCTGTAATTTTACAATTTGTATGTAGTGTTATCGCGTTATAGATTGGTTGGTTGCGGTCTACTAAAGAAAATGGAATGAAATGAGTTTTAGTATAATTTAGGGTTAGTAAATTTTTGTCAAGCCAATTTTTTATGATTGCCATATCTTGCTCCATTGTTTTTTTCACATCGTCCCATGAACGCCCTTTTACGAGTAATACCGTATCATCAGCATAAGCAATTAAAATTCCGGATAAGTTTGGAAGTTGTAGAAGATCATTGATATATATTAGGAATAATGTTGGCCCAATGACCGTTCCTTGTGGTACGCCACTGTCTAGTATTTCTTTTGAACTGCTAGAACCACCAACCTTCACTATCTGTTGCCTATTACCGAGATAGCTTTTGAAAAGTTTCAAAGTTAATCCTCGAACTCCATATAATTCTAGTTTTGTTAGCAAAAGATCGTGATCAACAGTATCAAAAGCCTTAGCTAGATCTAGAAATACTGCACTACATGGGTTCGAATTGTCTAGGTTTTCATATACGGATTTAACGAGTCTTGATATTGCATCGTCGGTGCTCTTATTTTTTTTTCTGTGAATTTTTCTGTGAAGTTTCTGTGAATTTTGAAACCAACTATTTAGCTTCGTATTTTATATGTATTATCGTTCTTATAATTCTGTTGTCTTAGATTTTAAATACCTTTGGAATTTTTGATCAGATTATGTTTTCGGAAAATAACGCATTTTTTGTGTTTTTAACTAAAATATGTTAAATATTTAATTCGCTATGTAACACACCAGATCAGTAGCTCTAGTAGCGTAGTTGGTTTTGTCGTGCGCTTAATAATGTAACTTAATTTGCAAACTAGAGTTCGAATCCTGTTAATTTTATTTTTTCTGTTTTTTTTTTGCTTTTTTATTTTGTTTAAATTATTTTGTCAAAATTCTAGTTATATTTTGGTAAATGTTGCATTTAATTTTTAAAAGCGTAAATTTAATAACCAGTGGGAAGTGTTGAAATTATAATTTAATTCTATGTTTGACGAAATCAGAGCCCTTATGATTTAAGCAAACAATGGAAGCCATAGGCACAATTTTCAAAATCATAATGAACCTTGCTCTATAAAAAAAATACTGCACATATTTAGAAACTTAAATAATGGTATTAGGCATTCGAATTGAAATTCATAAAAAAATACCGTCTGTTCCAAACGGTTAAGCGGAACTAGATTTTGCAATCTAGTTACTTTCATCGTTTAAATCGTGCTTTTCGGTCGTTTTGTTTAAGCTTTGTAAATCATACTTACAATAAACATTTTTTGGTTAAGGTTAATATCATTTTAAAATGTCATTTTCTTTATATTTTGATATTGTGTGCATTCTTAATACAAATTTCCCATTTATTTATTTTTTTGTCATTAAAATTTGTAAAAAAAAAATAATTTAATTTTGACATGTCATTCGTTTCTATGGTTTCATTGTTGGAATTTTAAATTTTGACATTCTAACGTGAAAAATGAAATAACCCAAGCAAGGTCCCTTCTCGTGAAAACCTAAAAGAACGAAATCCCATTTAGTTCCGCTTAACCGTTTGGAACAGACTGTATTTTGATATAAAATTTGTTTTGGCATCCCAAATAATCATCATTCAGTTACTAAATACCTGTAAAACCCAGGAATGTGTGAAAATTCACACTTCACATTAATTTTTTGTATTTTTTATAATTTTTGTCCTAAAACTTATGTACCGACACTGTAAATACCACAAATCAAATTTTTCCAATGCCCCTCGTACAAAACCATCTGAAGATTGCAAGGAAACAATAAATATTTCACGTTAATTCAATAGCTTGTCTCCTTTAGTATTCCCCATGTATCATCTTCAAATATTCATCTCCTTGGCTCATTACACATTCTTCTAATGTCTTCAACTCTTCCCTACATCATCATTCTCTTGAATGCCACTTAATTTAACGTCTTATTTCTGGTGACAATACAACAATGGTGAATTACTTCCATCTCCCTATTTCACGGATTTCCATAGATTGCTATGATATTCCCTCAGTTACAAGTATAAATTTGCATGATACCCATTTTATTCAGTAACGTTCTTAGGTTGGTAGCTGGTAAATCGGCTCTTAGCTCAGATGAAATGCATTGGCATGTAAGAGCACGTGCGTTAAGTCGATGTAACTCCCACGGAGGATTGTATGTATTGTACATATACACTTTGTGAGAGGTTTTGGGCTCCTACTAACCTTCTACTGCCCTGCCCTTACACTTCTTTGTTATGCAGAGAGGATTTTATATCAGTTTTGTGTTAACTTAACAATGGAGTGCCACAAAATTTACGAAAAAGAAAAGAGCAAAATTTGTTCATATAGTCGGATTGCTGATAGGTGACTGTTACATGTATGTATCAAGTAGTGCATTCATATAATAATCTAGTTACCATTTTTCAGCGATTTTAAAAATGTTTTTTGTTATTTGTCTTAGCTGTCAATGTCTGTTAATAATATTAATTAATGGAGCTTGCGGCCAATTATTTAATTAACAAAATTTAGTTTTAAATCTGCTGGAATATTTTAATTCCGAAAAAGAGAACAATGGGCCACTTATTTCTCTATCTTGTGTCCGTCAAAGAGTAGCAGCTGCCTTGAAGATTTCGAAATCAACAATTCGTAGAATTATAAAATGTAATACATCTGAACTTCTCACTAACAAAATCACGAGAAAACGAAGGAAATTAAAATCTGAACCAGTTTATTTTATTGATACAAACGTATGGTCATGAAGTACTAAGACTACCTCCTTATCGCTGCCAGTTTAACCCCATTGAACTAATTTGGGATATAACAAAAAATTATTATGATAGACATATTGGTCAAAAAGGATATAGTGATTAAGTTTTGAAAATATGGCAAGTAGCCTGTGATCAAATGAATTGTGAAACTTGGGCAAAATCTGTTAAAAAAATCGAAAATTTAATAAATGAATGGTGGGAAAGGGAAAGGATTGTTGATGATATTAATCCAATAATAATAAATACAAGAATTGACAGCGATAGTTCAGATGACGATATCATGCATTACAGTCACTAATTTTTTTAAAATAAAAATAAACATTTAAATACAACTTGTAGCAATATATTTTATGAATAAATATATTTTTACTTAATATTTTATTACTTTGTACTTAGGGGCAACAAAAATTTAATTTATTTAAACAACAAATTATAATCCAAAATTTACGTACAAGTTTTTCCTTATTTATAATTATTACCTTAAAATTAATAATTTTGTTTGCTTGAGTACTGCTGCGAATTTATTTTCGTGCTCTAATTAGTAAAGATATCTACGAATCATGTCATTTCTTTCTAATGCTTTGTTTTTTATTAAAATAATTTGGAAGGTTAGTTGTCAACTTGCGTCACTATACGTTAATATGGGTATGCAAATAATTAAAATAATATAGACAGAGAAAGCATATAGTATTGTACATCGATACTTGTAGCAACGAACAGTCACCTATCAGCAATCCGACTATATGAGCCGTTGATTTTGTAAGTGAGATAAGTCCATTTTGTGAAAAATATGAGTTAATGTTACGTATTATTACAAATTGAGATTAACTTCATGTTTTTAATCATTTACAATAAATATCGACTCAATATCAGTACAAATGTTACTGTCAGTTTATATGGTCAACAGTATTTCAAATGCATTGTTTTTGAAAGTGAGATAAGTCCACTCGAATAAATTCTCTCGAACCGAAACCCAATTAATACCCCAGGATTATTATAAATTGATACAAAAATGTCGCAAGCAGCCTTTTTAGTACATGAAATGAAAAGTGAAGACTTTTACTCTACCAAACCTCTCGAGGAGGCAATTTTAAGAAGAAGGAAAAATACTGATGGAGAAATAGTTAACTGGTTGAATATTTCCTGGATAAGATTTTTGAGAAATGACCCATATAAAATGTTTTATAAAACGTCAATAGAAAAAGATTCACAATTTAAAACTCTTGATTTATCACAAAAGCGCGGTAGGCCGTGTAATTTCGGAAAAATAATATTACCATCTTTATATGAAAAAAACTAGGGTTATTACTAAAGAAAAATACAAAGATATGATGGATTTATTACTTTATCTACCACCCATTCATCATTTTATTTTTATTTATTTATTTTACATCGGCCTATTTCAGCAACGAGGCTAATCGCCGATGCCAAGGGGCAAGCTCCTACACCTGGATGAGGGGTGAATGATTGTGAAACTGGGAGTAATGTAAACATATTATTATCGCCCGAATAATATCACCAACGAAGGTGGCTCGAACCACCGACTGCCCAGACCAGACTGTATATTCCACCAGTCTAAACCGCACGACTCAATGCGTTCGGTCACCCCGTTGGCACCCATTCATCATGAATACTTTAAAAATCTTAAAAGTCTAAACTAATAAAATATAATTTATGTGTATACAACTTATAATTGAATATTTTTTCATATTTTTTCCTATAAAATTAAATTTTTGTTTTGTTTTTATTATTATTTTTCTAACAAAGAATAAAATTATATTGAAATAAAATAAATAATTAAATAAAATTTTCATTTGTTTGCTACTATAATTCCATTTCATTAGGAGAAATCAACATTTTCAGCAAATCATTGCCTTTGAAAGTGAGACCAGTCCATTGAGGTACACCAAAACCACGACTTTTTTCAAATAACGCCGATAACACTTATCGTATAATAAAATTACATGCATCGAGAATACCAAAAATGTAAAATAAGTCTATTATTCGTTACGAATATTTTTAATTCCATTCAAATGCAAAACATTAAAATCTAGAAATAACGAAAAGTGGACTTGTCTCACTTTTAAAATCAACTGCTCATATAGAGACTACAATTTACACTTGGACGTCATTTGTCACTACTTCGAGATTCAGTCAATAATAGACTTAACAAAAGATGTTTACTCAAGACTGAAATTCATAGATACTGTTATAAACTATCTAACCCAGTGGTTCTCAACGGGGACACGGATAAATTAAAGAATATTTGAGAGCCACTTCTTGATCGTTTTATTCCTGGCGTTTAATAATAAAGGGTCTTTCAATAAAGACGCTCGATTTTAAAATGTAAATAAAACAAGTTGTGCGTGAGATGTCCACTCATTTTTTTTCATTTTAAAGTATATTTTATGGCATTAAATGTGGAATATAACGTGTTTCAAATGTCCGCCGCGGCTCAGCTTGGTGGCACGTATTCGGGAGGTACAATTTTCAATGACTTTGTCGCATAAATCTGGTTGAATTTGAACAAACACCATTGTGTTTGTTATGTTGACTTTGAAGGCGTCAATTGTTTTCGGTTTATTCGCATAGACTTGCGATTTAAGATAACCCCAAAGGAAGAAGTTTAAAAACGTTAAATCGCACGATCTCGGTGGCCAGTCGCTCAAATCGCTCGTGCAGATGTCCATCGTGACATGTGCTGTGTGGCACGTTGTGTCGTCCTGTTGCAACCACATATTATCGGTATTTATATCATCCAGTTTAGGTCACAAGAAGTTGCTTATCATCGATCTGTAGCGCTCGCTATTGACGGTTATGGCAATGCCAGTTACGTTTTGGAAGAAGTACGGACCGATGATTCCGTCAGACCAAAATCCGCACCAAACAGTGACTTTATCGGGATGCATTTGGTGCTGGTGTATCTCGTGTGTATTGGTATCGTCCCAAATTTGACAATTTTGCTTGTTCACATATCCATTCATCCAAAAATGAGCCTCGTCGCTAAAGATGATTTTTTGGCAAAATTTGGGTCAACTTCCAACTGCTCCAGAACCCAATCAGCGAATACACGGCGTTGTCTATGGTCGTTTACCTTAAGTTGCTGGGTTAGTTGGATTTTATACGGGTGCAGACCCAAGTCCCGACCCAAAATTCACCAAGTTGAAGTCACAGAAAGGCCAAGTTCTTGTGAACGACGAGAAATTGACTGTCTTGGGTTTTTCCGTACTCTCTCACACACAGCAGCGATGTTTTCAGCAGATCTAGCGTTTCGGTGAAGTACTAGTGTTGGATAATTATTTACCGAACCGATTGACTCGAGTTTACCCACCAAACGTCGAATAGTCGACTCGGCAGGACGGTTGTGGCGAGGATAAAAATCACATATTGCGCGGAACGTTTCTCGAACGGAGCAGTGACTTTGGTAATAAAATTTGATGATTTGCACTCGTTGTTCAACGCTATAACCTTCCATGGTGATTTGCCGTACACTTCTAAACAATTGACAACAAATTTGACAGATGTCACTTTAACAACATGGCTGTTATAACCTAACAAATTTCGAGCGTCCCTATTGAAAGACCCTTTATTAAATCCAATGAAATAAAGAGACTGACAGATGAAATTAGTGCTTGCTTGGACTTGAAGTGCACGAAATACCTTCAATTAAAGATTTAGCAAATGCAAATCAGCAACAAAAAAGTCACTAATGTAAAGAATGATTTGTTTTTGCTTTTTAACAAATAAATATATCAAAAATATAACTATTTTACTAGGGCTGCAAATATCACAAAATTATGGAGAAATATTATTTCCAGACGTGACACGGCACCCGAATTAAGCTACGTTTCTTCCGAATTTTGACACACCGAGCTCAAAAAGTTTGCCATCACTGTTCTAGGAACATTTTTGATTAATTTAAGTTTGTTATTATTGGCACCATCAAATATATAAGTGTAAACCTATCATATAATTTTCTTAAGTGTAATTAGGGGAATCCCTTAATACACGCAGTACACAAATTATAACTACAGCAAACAGTGTTGTCAACTACAGGAAATTCCCTTTTTAAAAAATTTCTGGTATAAAAACAAAACAAAAAAATCTATTTGTTAATAATATTTATCGGTATGACTAGCAAAATTAGTTTTAACATGTATTTCATTTCGGTAAAAACCGGTTTCAGAAAAATATAATACCCGAGAACGAAATGAATGGAAACGATATATTTCGTTTTTGCGAATGGAAACGAACTATATTTTTTTCGTTTTCAATCCCTGATGAATATATTATAGGTGTATTTAGGTGTACCGGAAAGTTTTTTCGTTTATTTGGTATTATTAAAATAAAAACAAATCGAAAGAAAAAAAATGTACTTTATTGAGTAAAATACAGTCTGTTCCAAACGGTTAGGCGGAACTAAATGGGAATTTTGTTCTTTTAGGTTGTCACGAGAAGGGACCTTGCTAGGGTTATTTCATTTTTCACGTTGGAATGTCCAAATTTAAAATCCCAACAATGAAACCATGGAAACGAAGTATATATGTCAAAATTAAATTATTTTTTATATATTTTAATGACAAAAATATAAATAATTGGGAAATTTGTAATAAGAATGACACAAAAAAATAACATATAAAGAAAATGATGAAAAAAATCACCAAAAAATGTTTATTGTAAGTATGATTTACAAAGCTTAAACAAAACGGCCGAAAAGCACGATTTAAACGATGAAAGTAACTAGATTGCAAAATCTAGTTCCGCTTAACCGTTTGGAACAGACTGTAGTTTCCATCGTGATCTATAACACTCAACGCCCTGCCATCTATCAGGAAGACAAAATATTTCAGATTTATAAAATTCCTGATTTTTTGAAGAAAAAAATTGTTCTAGGGTCATTTTAACATGGTTCATATCTCTAAGTGTCTTGTTTCATAAAAATTGTTCCATTGATCGAAATAAGTGATAGTCGGAAGGTGCAATGTCTGGTGAGTAGGGTGGGTGCGGTAGAAGCTTCCAACCAAGCCCGGAAAGTTTATCAAGTGTCTTTTTTGATGCAGAAAGTCGGGCATTGTTGTGTTGAAGAATAATTCCTCTTCTATTGTCGATACAATTGTTCTCAGTAGAGATCAGAATTAACACTTTGCCCCGGTTTTAACATCTCATAATAAATTATTCTTTCTTATCCTATCCTGATTTAAATTTCTTAAACCACTGCAATAATTGCAATAATTGCAATAATTGCAATAAACAGTGCAAATGTTTTTTTGTAGCAACTGTAGTAGATTTTTTTATAGTA
This sequence comes from Liopterus haemorrhoidalis, assembly GCA_963971575.1. Lineage (NCBI taxonomy): Eukaryota > Metazoa > Arthropoda > Insecta > Coleoptera > Dytiscidae > Liopterus > Liopterus haemorrhoidalis. Next base: position 20,965,468 of record OZ020624.1, read on the forward strand.
CTCATAAAACTACCATCATTTTAAAATGTAAGGGTTTAAAATGAAACGAAAACAATAATTAGCTACTCAAAGGTACAGAGTTTAACCAAAACTCAAAAGACGTCTGTTCTATTCAGCGAAAAAGTCGTGACAACTTCGCATACTGCACTAATAATAAAAACGAAAGAACTTTCTGGTACATATAATATAATTAAGATTATTTTGTGGCTAAACATGTTTAAATTAAACAGTTAGATGAATAAGAATAGCAATATGTTTGTATTCTCTACGTTCATGAAAACCAAACCAAATTCCTAGTCCATAGTTCAGTCCATAGACACGACACTAGAAATAAAAACGAGATACGTCCAGACTTTACAAGACTTAGAATGTCCAGGTATAGTACCAATTTCTTCGCAATTAAATTTTACAATGTGCTTCCTCCAGCCATCAAAAGTCTCAACATTTTAAAATTCAAAAAAATAACCAATAGAGAGATATTTAATATCCAAGGCCTTCTACTCCACTGAGGAGTATCTTATAAACGATTTCAGTGACTTGAAGGAGGTTCTATGATCACTCAGTTTGTCCAGCTAAATATCATGTACCTATGTAACGATTGACGATTGTAAAAAATGTAATATTTTTAGAACAGAATAAATATTATTATTATTATTATTATTATTATTATTATTATATGTATGTACATATGTATATGTATTTTACTAATTTTATACATTTCTAGTACTTCGAATGAATATAGTTTTGAGTGCGTAATAGTCCAGTCTTTATCTATTCTTGATTACCAGCCATTTTTTATGAACTATTTTTAATATTATTACATAATTGTAGTAAAAATTATTAATTTGTATAATGATAAAGATGTCTAGTCTACCAAATGTATCAATATTTTAATAACCTTGAATATTTTAATAGATTGTTAAATTCTGGGAAGCAATAAATTTTAAATAAAATCAATAATTACTTTTTATCAGTGACCTGTAGTTAATTTTACTGAAATTTTGCCCTAAGAGTAATTTCTTATCAAAAAACTGGTCAGCATCAATACATTTAAAAACAATTTAGTTTTCAACTTTTCTGGAATGGGCTTATATTTATATTTAGTGATTTGGCTGTACCAAACATATATTAAAAAATATGTTTGCCAATTACTATGTATAATAAAGACAATGGATTTTTTTTATTGTCCTTAATTTTTGTATCGTTTTCGGTCTTAAATGAATAATTATTTTTTAAAAAAGACGCGGATAGGGCTATAGTGACACTTTTCAATAGAAAAACTATAGACTTCAATAAAACGCATAACAGGAAAAATATAAACAACTATGTATTTAACGAAAATATAAATATTTTTTTAAAGTTTAGAGTGGTGTTAAAGGAATGCAAAAATAATTTAACAAAATTTTGTCAATAAAAATCTAATATTTTTATCGAATTTTCGCCAAAAAATGTGTCAAAAATTGTTTGTACCGCACCGTAGTTCCCAGAGTGGACATTACTGATGGCGACCGGAATACTTCAACAGGAATTTTTGATTAGATTATTATTTCGAAAAATAGCGATTTTGTTGTGTCGTTGAAATAAATATATGTATGTTTTTTTCAAGAAAATGCGTTAAATATAAACCAACAAGATGAAATTTGCGACTGCGTGCACAATTATCATTATATATTTAGCATTACTAAACAGATTTTAAATTCTTTCCATTCTGAAGTATATAATTCATGTACCAACTTTACCGCTGACGAAATCTATGTTCTCGCTGATAATTTCAATAAAATGTGTTAAATATAAACGGAAAAAATCTTTTCTAAATACTTTTTCAAATATTCCCAGCTCTCCGTGAAAATTGAATCACCAGTTCTCGAGTGAAAAGCATATACGGACAGACAGATAAAGGGCAAGTTTTTTTTTATATATATAAAGATATACAGGGATATACATATATTAAATAAAAATTCCCTACACCACTGAATGTAATAAATACGCATGCATTTATTTAAATAAATGATTTAGTTTTTGTATAAACATATTGGTACCTCCCAATCCATGTAAAATCAAAGTCCACACATCAACAGAGAGGGTATTCCCCGATTAAACTAACAGATTCTAAAGATAGCACGTGTGACATTTATAATCAAATAGCAAAGGCAAGATAATTGTCATATTTGTTAAAATATTGTTTATGATTAATGACTTATCAATTCCAGGAAAATATGTACAATAATGTTAAATATTTTATTGTTTTGTTAATTTTTACAGATTTGTGAAAATTTGCATTTTGTTCTGATAGGAATCTATGAGTCATCGATACATGACTAGAGTTAATGTTTCAAGTGCAATATGCTAATGAAAGATCCCAGATTTGCTTTTGTTGATATTGCGGAAGTTACAAGGTCAAGAATGCAGTTTAACATTTGTTTTAATACTTCTTTTTGCATGTCAAACACAAAACAGTACAACATTTGGTTTTCCAATAATTTGAAAACTTTTAAAACAAGTATATCTTAGTACAGCGATTCCCAATATGTGGTCCACGGATCTCTAAGGGTCCGCATGAAATCTCTATTAATAAAATTGGAGACTATATTTGTTTTTTTTGCCTTATATTTGATTTTTATACGTGTTAGATGAACATAAGACAATATTCGTCAAACAAAATAATTTTGTTCGTCTGTCTGTCGGAGATTTACGCCAAAACGGCTGGACATATTTAAAAAAAATATATTTATTTGGTCTTAGGGACTATGGCTATTAATCAGGATACATTTGTTTTTATTTAACTGTACAATTTTAAACCTTAAAACTTAAAAACAATAACAACATCCATGCTATCACCAGGATTCGAACCCGAGTTACCTTGGTCTAAAAGTTAACCCGCCAGTATATTAACCATTATACAGAGCGGTCATAATTTCTTGTCAGTTATGCAATAGTTGACAGAAAGATTTTGTTATCAAATTTATTTCCAAGGACCATGCACACATAGACGTAGATTCGATTTTTATATTGGATTATGTATGTTCAATATTTCACTTACCTCTAAGAGCTAACCTCGATCAACAATCGTCTTCCAATTACAATCTTAATAACAATAATATCAACATCAACAATAATAACGAAAAAAAAAAAAAAAAAACAGTAATATATCTTAACAAAAACCAATTAATTATGAATGAACACTATTTTTTCTCTCCACGCCAATGAGTGAACGAACAACATGAACTTATCAACAAACAAAGAAATCTGATTGGTTCTTTGTTAAATTGGAATTTTGAGATATGAGATAGAATACAGTTTTGATATTTTTATGCTCATTGTTTACGGTTATGTAACTGAAAAGAAATTATGATCACACGGTACTATAGTGACCGGCGACATATTTTTACGTAATTTGGTATGATGGTAGAGTAGAACCAAGATTCGAACATAGGCTATAAGGCATTTCAAAATTTTTCTTCTATGGGCGTGTTTCGGGGATAAAACTAATTATTAAAAATCTTAAAATATTTCTCTTATTATTAACTTAACAGAAAAATATATGGAGCAAAAATTATTTATAGTAGTAAAATAATTTTTTTCTTTTAGTGTACATTTTCAATTACATGAATATTTAAAGAGTTACGGGGGGACACCTTAAAACTAAAATCTACATGTCTCCCTTATTACTGACTTAACAGCAAAATCTTATATAAGAAAAAAAGTTTGTAATAAGAAAATAAAACTTTTATTTATACGCATTTTTTCGTTTAGATAAATATTTGGGGAGTTACGGAGGACCCTAAAGCTGAATTTTAGAAATATCTCCCTTATTATTGACTTAACAGCAAAAATGTTTATAACAAATATTGTTTATAATAAGAAAAAAAAAAAAAATATTAAATAAAAAAATACTTTTTGATTCAATGAAAATTTTGGAGGTATGGGGGTGCCCCCTAAAACTAACATCTTGAAATATCTCACTTATTATTTACTTTAAAACAAAAATGTATATAAGGAAACATTTTTTTTTTTCATTCTTCAACACAGTTTTTAATAATAAAATTATTTAAGGAATAAAGGCTGTATTACTTATAAGGTTGTAATATCTCATTTATCACTTAACAGCAAAAATGAATATGAGAAAATAAACTATTCCTTTCTGCAATTTTTAATTAGATATAGGTATATATAGATCTCAGCCTTCTTAGATCTCAGCAAAGCATTTGACTGTATCTCGCATAACATCTAATTAAATAAGCTACATCTTTATGGTTTTGATGAAAACAGCTGTCCCTTGCTTAGATCATATCTATCGGATAGGAAACAATTTACTTAGCTTGACAACAATAAATCTAAAACTCTTCCTTTACAGTTTGGTGTTCCGCAAGGTTCCATACTTTACTCCCCGTTACTCTTTTTAATATATGTTAATAACCTACCCCTTTTTATGACTTCTAAAACAGTTCTCTACGCAGACGACACAACATTATTAACGAGAAACTCCAATCTAAGTGCTCTCCTTTCTGAGAATAGATCCTTGACAGTCGAAACAAATTCTTGGTTTAACACCAATAAATTATGCTTAAACACGAACAAATCCCAGACCCTGCTGTTAAACTACTAGGAAACATAATTTTGAAAACCCTCATTACTGTTATATGTGCCATTACAATAGGAGTCCAGTACCGGATTTACGTTACGTACGCCTCGGGCCCCGCTATGTTGGGACTTCGAAACAGTAATTCTTTTCTTGCTCATCACTTCGATCCGATTTCCTTCAGTAGTTCATTCTATTGTAACGAATCGAGTAGTCCGTCAGAAAAATGGCTAACTTTCACAAAACACCCGTCGGTAGCATTCCTTTGAAAGGCATTTATTAGGGATTTTTAAAAAGGGTATATTTCTGAGAATTCAAATAATAAAATTTTAGAAATTTTACGTTTACAAACCATAACTTTAAATTTTTTTTTAAAGTTTATTGTTCAAGGAGACTTTTGTTCAAAGTTATTATTTAATAACTTTGACAATTCCTTGAACAACATTTTTACCCTTTTTCCACGAAATGCATAAAAATGACTTATAAAAAGACGTCTCTCTGAAGAGGAGGACAGACAGTATTCGGTCCTGTTAGTATTAACATCTAGGTAGTTGCATTCGTAGAGGCACTGTGTTGACATTTCTGGTGGTCTATTCGATTCTGTTTGTTTAACATTTTATTAATTATTTTAAATGCATTTTAATCATTTAAACTATTTGTAAATATTACTGCTAATAAATTTAATTAATTAATTTTAAACCATCTTAACGAGTGTATACCTTCACATTTAAGAACTTAAATGAACAGCTAAGTCCAGACTAACTACAAGATGTCTGATCAGTCGATTGGTAAGTAAAAATACATATCATTTAATTCACATATCGTAATGTTGAACCCTCTAAGTGTGTAACCCCCCCTTGAGTGTTATCGTAATAATAACACTCACGCCTACTACCCGAACTCCTTTAGTCAGGAATCTCACTTCAAGTTTGAGATTAGACGTAATAGTATACCACAGGCTCGCTACCTAGTGGACAATAAATGGTACGTTGTAAAGTAACATACCGGTTTCGCTATACTATCAATCCGACTTAAGGCCCATCAAAGCCTTAATCCGGCACTGTAGTGTCATTTGCTATTAAAACATCGAGAATTGCTGTCTTAGTCAGGAACACATTTTCAATTTTTAATCTTCAATAAATATAATTAAGGATATTAATTAAAAAATGTAGAAGCGGAAATCAAAAAGTCAATACCGCATTCTAATGCTATTAATTTTTGCATCAATACAAACTTGACAAAGTTAATAATTAATTCCACAATTGTAATCCATGTAAATTAATACAACAGTTGAATCTCCCTAATTCAATGGCAGTTATCCCCATGGATTTTCTCTCAAGACACCACTGTTAGTACTTTATTCTAAGGTTAGGGGGAAGCATTGTTTGGTACGATTTTACCAGTAGCGTACCAGGAGTGGAACTCTGGTAGATCGTTTATTTAATTTTGATGTTAAGCCAATTTAATTAGAAGTGAGTATGTCCTTTTTCTGGATGATTATTATTGAGGGACGCAAATAATTCACATATCATCCTATTTTATCTTATACGTTTTATGTGCCAAAAGTTTCCAACCTATATTTCCAGGAACGATAGATATAAGATGACGCATTTCTGCATTGTCTCCTTGAACTTGACACATTTTACAAATCTGAATTAACATTTTAAACCTCTTAGAAAAATAGCAGTTTTGTGTGCAAATGGTTATAATCCATCTTCTTCAACTCTTCACTGTATATTTAAATATAACTGTTAAATTTTCTACCCTGAAGGTCTGTTTTGAGTTTTGAAATGAGGTAATAGTCGTTGATATCAGGTTTGGGCTGTAGTGTGGTTTTCCAACCAAGATACGGGAGTCCATTATCCGAAGGTAGTTGTTCAGTAATGGGTTTCCCTCCATCAGCCCTCAATTGTTTTCCCCGTTCCTCCGATGAATTAGAATGCTTTGCTCACAAGATGAGGCCGTACGTCACCTGAGCAGACACCAGAATTCGTACAGTCACTTGGTTTGCTAAGCAACCGACGTAGAACCGGCTGCCAACTGCTTTGCGATTGGTTTTACGTCATTGTTTGGCGCATATATGATAACGTCCCTGGCCTCAACTCTTGAGAAAAGCACTCTAGTTACGAAAGGCTCATTCGTATTTAAGAAACTTTTCTTGGTACGCAGTTGATTTGAAGATATTGGTTGAACATTGGTCATACTGGTGCGTTATTCCATAGGATGCGACTCAACTTGCCGCGCCTCTTCTCTTTGTTGGAATCGCGTAAGGCTTGCTGTAGGCTAGAATAGTACTTCTCATTCACTGTCGTGTTTTACTCCTTGAAGTCGATCATTAAGATTCCTTTCGAATTACAACAAATCTGCCATGATCTTGGTCGATTGGGAAACCTTTATCTTCCTCGGCTGCGTGTCTTTCGGCCTACGTTATTTCATAGATTATTTTTTTATAGATGATCATAGCACAGGACCATAGTTTCACCCCTGTGAAGATAGACTTTAGAACTTCCTACTGGGTATCACGGCAAATATCCAAAAAGTCTCACAGCAGAACACGCGTTTTTCTTTTGAACTGTGAACAGAAGTGAGTCTCCAAACGACTGACGTAAATTGACCGAAGAAACTTCACAATGGGCTCGTTTAGCGAACCTAACTGTTGAGTATGCTGACTTACAGATCGCATTATTTCGCTTCCTGTTCGTTTAACGAATTTGCTACACAGTTGAATGTAATAACAAAGTAAGCAGCTTGAGTGATGATTCTCAGCAGTTGCATTCGCTAAACACGCGCATTATTATTATTCAAGCTACTCAACAATTACGTTCGCTAAATGCGCCAATGATACTAAAAATATACTAACTACTATTGTTTTATTTTTATCACCCCTGGAAATAAGTTAGGCCAGAAAATGTTGGCGACTGCCTCGTATATGACATACGAGGCAGTTTATTCAGGTCTCTTGTATATCAGTGCTCTTTAGATCTTTTGTTAATAGTAACAATCTTTATTTGTTTACTGCCTTTTGGCTTGAAATCTACTATATTCCATTTAAAAATTGAAATTAAATTAAACTTGAAACTAAACTGTATTTACAATTAATTTTTACCGACCGTCAACATATATAAGGGAGGTATTGTGATCATACCGATTTTGACATTTCGAGATTTCGATGGATCTCCACGAATTGAGGTCCCTACATAACATTTTGACTATTTTTAGCATGATGTCTGTCGGTCTGTCTGTCCGTCTGTCTGTCCGTCTGTCTGTCTATCTGTCTGTCTGTCTGTCTGTCTGTCCGTCTGTGTACACGTGTAGAGCAAATTCGGCTGAAAGGATTTTTATGGAACTTCATATTTAAGCTTCTGCCATCAATGGTACGAGTTGATCAACTTTTGGTAAAAATCGGTTGACTAAAAATGGAAGTTTACTCGTGTCGATTTTAAGATTTTTGTGAATATTTCACAACAGAAAAATATTTCGAAAAAAATTATTGAACAAAAGTTGCTATAAAATCAATAACTAATAACTTATATTTGAGACGTTTTTTGATAAAACAAAAAATTTCGAATAATTTCTGTAAAATTGTTGAAAATTTTTTCCAAGTCTCAATTTTTTCATACTGACATGCAACGTTTCCATGGTCATGATAAATAATATCTCTGTTAGAAAATATTAGGCCAAGTTATTTCTACTCTGCTGCTAGAATGTATTTGATATAAGTACTTTACGATGACGGTCGGTCCTGTGGTGGCCACAGCTGATTTTTTTATTACAACATGTGTTTGCTCCAGTTATTTTCTTCTTTCTAAAACTTCTTTCATCCATTGTCACCCTGTTCTTGACTCTTTCAGTATTTCTTGTCTTCTTTTTTTTCTATTTCTAATATATTCACATTTTTCTATCAAATTTTTAATGGTCTCCCTCTCCAATTTACACATTTTATTCTCATCTTTCTTCCAGTATTCATTATCCATCTCTTTGTTCCCATAAGATCTTCTATTAGCTATTGGGCACTTCTTCTTCAGCTTTTCTCATTTTTATATGGGTCGCTGTTACTGACGAGTCTTCTCCATTCTTTTCTATCCAAATACTCATCCCCTACTAAATCCTTACTATCTAAATATTTCTTTATGTAATCCTTTCACCTCGTTTTAGGTCTTCTACGGCTTCTCTTACCTTTGACAACTTTATTCATAACCACCCTTCTTACGTAATCAACAGGTCTTCTCATTACAAGCCCATACCATTTCAAACTCCTTTCTTGAATTGTCATTGATATTTCTGTGACTCTTGCTTTTTCTCTCAATCTCTCGTTCCGGATTATATCTCGCATTGATTTGCCAAGTATCCACCTAACCATTCTCATTTCTGTCACTTCCATTTTACTTTCTTGGGACTGCTTCAAAGGCCAGGTTTCAGTCCCATAGAGCAGCGCAGGTCTTACTACAGTTTTATACACTTTTTCCTTGACTCGTTCACTAACTTTTCTACTACTACAATAACAGTACTACTGTACAAATCAAATATATTGTTTTAATTATTTACTGCCTTGCTTGCTGTCCCCTTTTCTACGTCACTGTCCCATTCTTCTGTTGTATGTATATATTTCCTTATTCAAGGTATTAGACATAGAGTTTAGGGGAGAGCTGTTAAATTAATTATAGTTTGTTTAATACGTAGCGTGAGATTTTCAAAGATTTTCTTCACCAGTAATCATACTTATACTTAGTTTCATTAGGGTGACAATTGTCTACAAATAAAAGAACAACAAGATTTAAACTTATATTCACACCAAGATCTTTCACTCTGATCCGATAAGACTTTAGGGTGTTGAGAATAATACAAGATATTTCAATTCTAAACAAAAGTTTCTAAAAGTAAAAATGTAAAAGATAGTGGGCAGATTTTTACATTGAAATATATAGTATTTATATGGGAAACTTATGTATGCGTAGAAATTTTCGATATATGGTTTTTGTACAAACATATCGCCAGACAAATTTTGTTGCGATTGAGTTAGAATAAATTCTCCGGCAATTAAACTAGGTTTTCCTGCAATTCAACGTTGAAAGAAAACAGTCTACAAAGTTAAAATTGGCACTGACAAGTCAAAGGAAATAACATCGAATATTGGAGTCAAGGAAGGAGAACTCTTTCGCCTAGTCTTTTCAATGTGGTGTTTTAAATTTTGTATGGCATAATGTCTAGATATCAGAGATTTGATGGCTGTGATGTCTGTTTTTTAATTCAGAGAAGCGATTCAAAAATTCTGCTCTTGAAAATTGATCTGTGGTTGAATGCCTGAGAGTCAATTTTACACACAGCAAATTTACATGATAGCGGCAGCCATTACTTATAACAAATTATATCTTAACGCTGACAAAACAAAAAATATGCTATTTACATTTAACAGGCGCGTTAATGAATGTTACGAGGGTTTCAGCAACCAAGCCAAATTTCTTGGCTTTATCCTGGATAACAAATTTAACTGGAAGCTACAAATAAATAGCATTTCCACAAATATTAATAAATACAACTTTTTGTTATATAAGCTATATATAACAACATATTTAACAATGAAAATAGCATATTTTTCCTACATTCAATCAATTCTGTCTTATGGTATAATTTTCTGGCGAAACTCAGTTGATACCTTGAGATTATTCAGGCTGCAGAAGAGATGTATTAGAATTTTAAGCGGTGTCAAATGGAGCACACCTTGTAAAGAACTGTTCATACAGCATGTTATTTTAACTTTGCCAGCACTTTACATATACCATATCCTAATTTACATAAAAGAAAATTCTTCATATTTAAAAACGAATAGTTCTTTTCATGGTTACTCCACTCGCAATAGAACTGATTTTAGAATACCCTTTTCAAGATATGACGTAAGAAAGCAGCCCAATATAATGGGAACTAAGTTTTTGAACAACTTGCAGATAATATCAAAAACCTAGAAATTAAACAATTTAAAAATAAAATGAAAAAAATTCTCATAACGAAGGCCTACTACAGTATAAAGGAATTTGAAGATGATGAATTAACTCCACAGCAATTTAAACAATAGATTTTCACACTTACACTCTTACTTTATTTATATATTTTATTGATGTAAAATTGTAATATATCGCTATATAAGACGTATGATATTTTAATTTCTTATTTTTGTACTTGTTTATTGATATGTTTAACGACTCCAAAAATGTACATTACATTCACTGGAATAAAGATTATTATTATTATGATGGGGTTTGTCAGGTCTTGACAAACCCTATCTCTTTATTATTATTATTATTACTTCAATTTGTCAATCTTAAATTCGGTCAATTTGCCAGATAAATTAATAAGCTGTTATCAAAGTATAAATATACGGTATTAATTTATGAATTAAGTAGGTATATAAAATTGTATCATATGATTGGTTTTCAGATGCAATCTATTTTTAAATTTAATATTTGCGGGTATGTTTCATATTTATAGGCTATTCAAAACGTTAAGGCGGAACTAACTGGAATTTTCATTTTTGTAGTAACGTCAATATAGTAGCAATGACTTGTTTGTAGAAATCGAAAGCAGAAATTTCGCAGTAAACATATAATTCGCTCCTTGCTTTCTTCAAATCGGGCATTCTATCTAGGAACACAAAGAATAGGTTGTACAAAATCATAATTCAGTCAATATTTACGTACAGCAGATGGACACAGTACTAGACAATTCGACAGAAGCAAGAATAACAACACAGAATGTACAAAGAATATTCGACAATATGCCAAGTACCGCAAAGCCGAAGAGAATACTTCGAACAATGTGGAATATTATATGCAAAGATCTTCAGAAATTAATACCAAACAACTGGTGTAGATTAATTCCAAACTCGATAGCCTTAAAGCGAAACGTTGAAGAGGAGAAATCAAGGTGAGGCTCTTACCGTTGGATAGGTCCTAAGGTTTTGGGCGCATAGTTTAGTTTAGTGATTAGGTGATATTGGTTGTGTTAGTTTATTTTTTGAATGTTTGACAAAAGGAATGAGTCAGTTTAAGGCCTTGATGTGTGCGTTGTTGTATAGAACTACCATTGTTCTTTTAAACCGTACATAACTTTTGCTAATTGAATTTTGCTATGTATGTCAGTAAGCAAGTTTATGCGTAATAACAATACGTTTCAAGTTTTTAAGAGTCCACCACATAAAGTATTGGAAATATGTTAATTCTGCGTGAAAAAGACAATGATGAGGATGAAATTAAATCTTCTAATGTTCATACTAGGCAAGGAAATTTGTTAACGAACTGCAAGATTTATTTTGCTATTCTTTATTTTTTTTTTTATATAAATTACAATTTATGCTAAAACTAATTCTTTGTCAATAAATTCTTTGAAAAATTGTTACTTTTTACTACGTTTTTAGGGTTTTGTAGGTAGGACCAAAAAATCCTTACACCGTCATTTTGTCGTCTGTCTGTCGGTCTGTCTGTTCGGTAAAAATTGTAGCCAAACGGCTAAACCTAGAGAGTTGAAATTTGGCATACCTATACAACTCGTTGACCCGCACATAGGAAAAATACCAAAACATCTAAAAAACATATCCCACTAAAAATATAAACAAATATATGCTCACCGAAAAAAAAAAAAAAATTAAAATGCTGAGTAGGGTATCAAATGAGAGCCCTTAGTACGTAGATTAACGATCAAAATTTTATTTTTGCAAAATAAATTATTTTGACGCGATTTTTACAAAATTGTGCAAAAAATTTTTTGTCCCACACCCTGTAGGCCAGATGGTTTAAACTAAAAATCTGAAAAAATTCTAAGTAATGTACATTTGTGTGAACCGGAATAGTACAACAGGAATTTTTGATCAGGTTATGTTTTCGGAAAATAACGCATTTTTTGTGTTTTTTGATTGACCATGTAAAACATTTAATGATATTATGTAGTACAGTAAACAGAACGCTTCGATGGTGTAATGCTTAGAATACTGGCGTTCTAATTTGCAAACTCGAGTTCAATCCGGCCTCGAGGCAATTTCATTTTTTCTGTTTTTTTTTGCATTTTTATTTTGTTTAATTTATATTTTCAAAATTCTAGTTATATTTGGGCAAATATTGCATTTAATTTTTAAAAGCGTAAATTTAATAACCAGGGGAAATTGTTGAAATTGACAACCAAGTAACTTATATATAATACCATGGATACAAGTAAAAAAATAAAAAATATAAAATATATGTTATGTCATGTGTCTGTATCATATTAGTGCCTAAATATATTACTGCTATAATGCTATTTATATTCCTATAAATACACGAAATCAGAAGGGCGGAGCTTATGACTAAAACAACCAATGGAAGCCATAAGCGCAATTTTCATAATCTTATTGAACCATGCTATATATAAAAAAAAAATACTGCACATATTTAGAAACCTACATAATGGTATTAGGCATTCGAATTAAAATTAACAAAAAAAATATTTTAACATAAAATTTGTTTTGGCATCCCAAATAATCATTATTCACTTACTAAATAATAATAATAATAATAATAATAATAAATACCTGCGAAACCCTGAAATGTGTGAAAATTCACACTTCACATCAATTTTTTATTTAAAACTTACTTAATCAAGATATTTTATTAACTTTCCTAATGAAATAACGGATGACCACAGTACCAGTCAATTACATACAGTGGCCACTTATGGAGACAATTTTTAATTGTGACATAAATCATGTTTTATAAACTTTACTTAATATTAAATTAGCAGATTAATATTTTCCTAGTGTTACTTTAACGCACTTAAAAAATTGAGATGATAACAGATAAAATTTTACAGATAATTTTTTTGAAAAGTGGCCACTGTACCAAGCTCTCCCCTACCGAGACCCTTTTGAGTCTCGTTCTGCCCATTCAAGAATTCTTCTTACCCATCTACAATCAGCTAATCTCGTCACATGTCCCATTCCCCATACAAGCTTGCTACTATCTCTGTTATGTCACATATATCATACACAATGCGAAAGATGAATACCTAACATCGCCATTTAATGAATTACATTTTAATTATTGAAATGCAAATTTCAACCTTCATTTATGTTTGTAAATAGAAAATGCATTGCTACATTCAGCGTGACAAATCTGTTGACTTCTCAAAATGCTGATTGGAAGGTCACTAGCATATAACATGTGCAATGCATTTGTTTAAGATAACATTAGCGACTACGCAAAACATTTAAGAGTTTTCGAAATTTTAATCTGCGCAAAAGAGTTTGTTTTATATTTCAGAAAAAAATATGTTTTATATAACAAAATAATCAGTGCTAATAAAGTGTTAGAAACTCGAACAAATCACTTTAATATACAAGTTAAAAACTTATCTTGAATTTTATGAGCAATATTTGTGGTATTCCCTGTTTCTGTGTATCTCGTTCAATACTTCAAGCTCGGCTCTATTTCGCCCGTTCATCAATAACCAGTAAACTATTTAAACGATTTACCGTCCGAACCGGTAGAAAAACTGATAACAGAAATAGTATACGGTAGATCACGACAATGGCATATATGGTAAAAAACTACATTCACTACCAGTTCAAGAGCAATCATTAGTACTATGTAGATATTAAGGGACTATTACCGGTTAGAAAGGCAAAAAATGACCTATAATTAAATATTTTTTTTCTCGTTTCCTTTATTATAGAACGTTGTGCAACTTTTTTTATTTTATTAATATTATATTCAAGAATATAATTTTTTTTTTTTTTTTTTCAATACATAGATAATTATATAGATGGCGCCAAAGTTCGGTAACAAAAAATTATGATGCTCCATGGCCCGGGGTTAATCTCGAAATTGACAAGTTTGAAACAAAAAATTCAAAAATAATTTTAAAGATGAAGGTGTCTTACATCGTAATTTACCACCTATTATAAAAAAAAAGGGTGTAAAAACAAAATGGCGGATAGGTGAAATTTTTTTTCTAAAAATCATGTTTTTTTTCCCTTTTACCCTTATCAATTTTTTTTTTTCAATTTTTTTTTTCAATTTTTTTTGCAATTTTCTGGTAAATTACGGTAGAGGACATCAAAATGAACAAAATTCACTAATATTTAAAAATATCCGTTGTGTAGTTATGGAGAATAAGTCTGGGCCGATTGAAAAAATACCATTTCGAGAAAATCACTTTTAAAGTTTTTTTTAATATTTGTATTGTAATATTTAAAAAAAAAATTAAGTTTCAGCACTTACAAGTGGTTAATCAGCAATCCCTGGTCCATATAAAAGTACTCCCGAATCAATCATTTGTTGCTGTTCCTCTTGCTGAGCAGTTTGCTTTGCCAAGCGAGCTTCCTTCGACGCCGCTGTACTCGCTTTATTGGCCATCTCAATGCGTTCCTCATCTTTTTTTTTAACATAATCGTACGCAGAGTGTCCAATTATGCATCCCATTACCTCCAATATTTTCAAGAGGGACTTTCTACCTTCATTAAATATTGCTAATGAAATATTAGCAGCCAACTCAGTAACTTCTCTTCCCACAAACGTATGTTTGGGAACGATAGCCCAAAGTGTTTTGTTGTAACACTCATTATTATTTTGGGTATTCTTTCCCAAACATCGTTTCAGCAACTCTTCATCTGTTAGTTTTTCAAAAATCGGTTTAATATATTCTTGGACCTCCGAAAAAGCGCATGCGCTAAAATTGCCACCAATTTCTTATTTTTTTGAATTTCGTTATAAAAATTTAGGATATGATTTCTGAAGGTATAAGGAATCAAAAAATGTAAAAAAAACGATTTTTTGAAAATTATAACCGGTAATAGTCCCTTAATTGTAAAGCGGAATTCACAGCTCCTAAATTAGTCCTCTATAGACTGCATTGTGGATTAAATTAGTAGATAGTTTAACGAAAGCGTTTACAGCTCTGAAAATTGATGCGTAATGAATATTGTGACATCTATGATTTTTCAAACTAACTACGATGGAATAAAAGCATTTGTGACTTTTGATGAACCCGTCATCAGCGAGTGATTTCTTACTAAATTTTTATAACAAAGCTATTAGGTCATCAAGGATGAAATTTGTAGAAAAAAGGCAAAGTTGGTTGATAATTTACAAATATAAGGAATTATTTTATTCATCAAAGTATGCATTCATATTGTCTACACACTTTTGCCATTTAAGCGGCAGGTTGTTCAGGCCGGTGGTATAAAACCCTGGCGGACGAAAGTTAATGAATTCCTGGAAGGCCAGTTTTAACAGCATTTTCGGAATTAAACTGTTTTCCTATTAAAAAGTTGTCCAAATTGCGGAAGAAGTGGTAGTCAGTGGGGGCTAGGTCTGGTGAGCATGGAGGATGATGAAGAAGTTTCAACTCAAATTCCTGTAGTTTTGCCACAGTCATTTGTGCAGTGTGTGGTCCAGCGTTATCATGCAATAAGATAGGAGTCGATCTGTTGACCAATCTAGGTTGTTTTTCTTTAAGTTTTTGCATCATTTCGTCCAGTTGGTTACAGTATATTTCTGCTGTGATCGCTGAGCTAGTTTTTTTTTGTTTTGTTTGGTTTTTAAGTTACGTATACGAAATTTGGCGAACCAATTTGAATTGTCTGCTGCGTAGTAACACTAGAGCCAAATACACTATTAATGTTTCGCGCGGTCTGCGAAACCGTAGTTCCACGTCAGAACTCATACTTCATAATAGTGCGAATTTTCGACCGTTCCATTTTCAACAAAATTAATTTTAAAAAAAAGTTTTTGATATTTTTTATAGCATACAATCATTTCTTTGAACGGGCGAGATGTGTAACTTTCCAACAAAAAAAGCAGAACCGTAAAATATTAAGCCAATGTCAAATAATAAGCTGTTAAAATTGGCAATATTATTAACTACAAATTTCATCCTTGACGACCTGATATAACCACAACTACAGCAATTATTTTTTGTTTCAGGATTTCCGAAATTTGTTGAAATATGTGTGACAGTATTTTTTAGGTTGTGTAAAGATAATGTGTGTTTATATGTCTCATTAAAACAACGCAGTAACTACAATCAACAAAGCATAATGCACTAATAGGGGATAGGCATGATTTTATTTTAATTTTTTATTATATTCCTCTTGTTGCATATAAACATAAAAAACAGTTTTGCATTTTTTTTTTAATTTGAAGGCTTAAAAAAATCATAAATGTATGTAGCGCCCGAAAACGACGTGTGACGTCATACCCTTTCTAAGTGACGCAGTACACTACTAGCCTACCCAGTGTGCTGCGTACAGCCTACCCAGTGTACAGCGTGCAGCCTAGATAGTCTGTTGTGAACTTATTTGATTGTATAACTTTTATAGGTTATGTAAAGTTAGAGTGATTTTAATTAAAATAAAGTTTAATTCTATAAAAACAATTTATACATGTTTACCGAATTAAATTTTATATTAAAGTATATAAAATATGGAAGATCCAGGCCCCAGTACTTCGAAACATAGTCGAAAATATTGTTTAGTACCGATGTGCACAAATAGTTCAAATAGAAATCCAAAAAAACAATTTATATCATTACCCGATGGCGAAAAACAACAGAAAAGACGAAATTTGTGGCTGAAAGCTATGAGGCGAAATAAATCCGATATTTCAGAAAAAAGTAAACTTTATGTTGGGTAAATTATCACTCTGAGCCCTAACAAAATCTTTATCTGCCATTTTAATAATAAATGCGTGAAAAATTGATTAAAAACAAATACAAAAACTGTCGAACAATAAAATATACACATGCAAAGATTATGTTGTAGCTGTATTTTGTTGCAGTCGTTTGACGTCATACTCAGTCGTATTTACTCGGCAACCTTCGCGCCGTGGTCGGCTTATTTCAAATTTACAATATTTTAATTAAAAAATTTGGCTATAATATTAATTAAAATGTGATTTTTGTTTTGTTAGCTGACATAACTAACATTAACATATCAAAAAAATGTAGTTTTAAGGAAATTAAATTTTATGCGTATCCCCTATTTCGAGCTGTGAACGGTCACTCGTGTTACCATGTGACAAATTTGTTAGTGACGATCAACAGTGCACAAGTCATAGTCTAAAGTCGACTAATTTGAGAGCTGTGTTGCAGCTTAACATTGCTTTTTCATAAGATGATTTTTTTTAAATGAATTTGTATTAAAGTTTTTGCTCATTTGGAGTTGGAATTTAATTATATGAAACAAATTTTATTGGAATAAGTAATAGAATTTCTCAGAAATAATTTAATTGTTTGTGTTGAATTAGGCGAGACATGCGTCCTCTTGAATTTAATTGCGCTAACTATATAATAATAGAGTAGACATACTACTTCCTCGCCACGTTAACTTTTTAAATTGAAGTATTTGATGTTATTACAATAGATGATGGATTTAGGCAGCTAAGATTATTTTCTAGAAATAGTAAAATTTAGATCTCTCAAACGACAGTACGTCTATTTATCAAACTACAGAATGAAAAATTTAAATATCCAAGGCATCGCTAGAGGATTTGGGAGGTGAGAACATTTTTTTTTGCTCTTCACTTGGATTTGGGACGTGAAGACCTTTTTTTTTGCTCTTCACTTGGATTTGGGAGGTGAGGACCTTTTTTTTGCTCCGCCCCGCATTGCTTTCTTAAGAAAATGGTCACCCTAGCCTATATCCATGTAATATCCAACAAATTATTTTCAATCAAACAATACGGCTTTAGACCGAATTTGAATACAATCAAAGCTGCATCTGCAGTCATAGACTTTATTGTTAATGGTTTTGAAAAACATAGACATTCAAAAGTAACGCTATGCGATCTGTCAAAAGCTTTTGACTGTGTATCGCACAAAATTTTGCTTCAGAAACTACATCACTATGGCATACGCGGCACTGCAAACCATCTTATCCAGTCGTATTTATCCGATAGATATCAATATGTCACCTATAATAACATCAACTCAGACCTGCGTAAACAGAATCATGGCATTGGGCAGGGAACGGTCATTGGGCCTCTGCTGTTCATCATTTTTATAAATGATCTTCCTTCATATGTATGTGATAAAGATACAGACATGGTATTATATGCAGATGACACAAACGTGCTAAACAATCATACAAGAGTTGGTGAACTTGATATTTTATCTGAATTAGCGATGTCAAAGACAAAAGACTGGTTTTGCAGCAATTTATTGACATTAAAAGCAAGCAAAAATCAACAATTAATACTCTCACTCAATAGAAATGAAATTGTAAACAATGCCTTCAGCAAGCCTGTAAAATTTCTTGGTCTTAAAATAGACAATGAGTTGAATTGGCATACACATGTAAAAGATGTAGCTACAAGTTTGTGTAAGGCCACTTATGCACTAAGAAAATTACAAAGCTGTGTCACAACTGAAACAATTCGGACAGCATATTTCGCATCTTTTCACTCTAGGCTCGCTTACGGCATTTTGCTATGGGGAACATGCAAATCTGTTAAAAGAGTTTTTTTGATACAGAAACAAGCTATTAGAATAATCAGTAATGCTCATTACCGAGCGCACTGCAAGCCACTATTTATAAAACTAAATATTATGTCTTTTTATAGTTTATTTATATACACATGTTTGCTTTATGCCAAGGAAAATTTAAACAATGTCTTTAAAAATCAGTACATAGCTATAACGTAAGAAGTAAAGAAAATTTAGTTATTCCGTATATTAGGCTTGAGAAATCTAAAACTGGTCCTTATTTGGCTGCAATATTCTACAACCATATACCTCAGTCGATAAGAATTCTCGACATTAAGAATTTCAAACTAAAATTGAAAAATATACTAATAAAAAATTGCTTGTATTCTGTAGAAGATTTTTTTGATATAGATTTTACAGATCATGTCTGATCATATAGATATAATGTTTCTAGTTTTTTTTAAATTAAGATGTTATAATTTGTATTATTTTTTTGTACTGTTGTATTGACTTGTGTAAACAATCCTTTGTAATTGTATTAGCACCAATAAAACATTATTATTATTATTATTATCTGTATGATGTTTAGTTTTTGTTCTTACTTTTTTAGGCTAGGAGGGATTTAAATAGGATTAAAATAATGTTGTACATAAACAAAAAATAAAAATAAAACACCATATTCTACAAGAAAAAAAAAATAAATAAATAAAATAATTTTTTGGCCGCATCTGAATTTAAACTAGGCACAAAACTATGAAAATAAAGTCCAAAATATTACACACAAAATACAACTGTTTATACAAAGCGCGCATTCAGGATTTTATCTTGAGGTAGAGGGCTAGGAAGACAAAATTGTTTAAAAAGAGTAGGAATTGGGAAACATCACCCTGCGTCTATTCAATTTTCGAACAGATTTTTTTCCTATGTATTTGAGTTTGTCCGTGCAAGGTAGGTTTATTGAGTATGCGTATAAGATTATATTTATTTATTTATTGTTTAAATTATTCGATTTAATATATGCTCTTGTAATTCAGATGGGCAAATGGCCATAGTTGCTGTACGCCAAAAATTTTTAGCTTACTAATTGTTATATTCAGTGCATTTTATTATTAAGGTTTTGATAGTCTATATATAACTACTACTTCAAAAATAAATATATTATAAGATTAAAAGTCTGGCTATATAATAAAAATAACCTTCCTCGTCCATAGCTTATCTTATTTTAATACGTTTTATTCACACTTTACGTAAAAATCCTTCTTGCATATACTTTCTCTTTACTACCTCTAAAATAGTTTTTGTCAAGTTCAGAAACCTCCTAAATCTTTACAATATCAGCAAATCATATCTTTTATATGATACTAGAAAAATGTTCTTAGCTCAGCGTTGCGAAAAAGCAGAGACGTAACGAGTAACGAGTACTTTTGACACCTATGGCGAGCAAAGAAAACTGGGCCGTAATTAAAAGTAAAAGTTAACACTTTTAAAATGTATAAGCATCTTTGATTAATTTGGAAATTTAAAAAATTTAAAATAATTTAAATAAATTTCAATTAGAATTATTATACACTCAAATTATTGCACACGTTTTATTTTTCATATTATAAACAAACAAGAATCAATTTTTATCAACGGACTTATGAATTTGGAACCATATACAGGGTATTTAAGATCTTCTTATTTTTTTTTTAAAGGGTTATACTCAGAGCTGGGCAAATTACTTATAAAAAATAATTAATTACAATTACTCTGACAAAAAGGTAATTAAAATACTTTTGAGATAATTACTGCTAGGAAAAAAGTAATTCAATTACCAATTACTATTGTAATTGTAGTAAGTAATTTTAAATACTTTTTCAATTACTTTATTTAAAAAAAAAAATACATTAATATATAAATAAAAAATCAGAATATTATAATGTTAAATAAAAGATACAGAGCGATCAACAAATCTTGTCCGTTATGCAATACTAGACAGAAACATTTAGTTATCAAACTTATTCCCAAGGACTTGTATACATAGGCGTACATTAAATTTTTATTACCTCATACGAATTGATTATTAAATGAACACTATTTTTCTCTACAAGCCAATGAGTTGATAACTGGTTAATACCAGTTAGTATATGTTTCTAACTAATATGTGTTTCTAACTTAATAGTTAGAAACACATATTTTCGTTGTTCCTCGGGTGAGTTCGGACAAACGAAATCATTTGATTGGTTTTTTGTTAAATTGGGATTTTCAGCTGTGAATCAGAATATAGTTTTGATATTTTTAAACTCATTGTTTACTGTTATGTAACTGACAAGAAATAATAATCGCACGGTATAATTAAATAACATTTCTATTTCTTATTTTTAACAAGGAAAAACAAATACAATTAATACTTATAACATTGTTAATTTATATTTTTATTTCCATTTCATACCATCAATTGCTCAAACATTTAGCCAGCGTAAGTTAATAGTTGGTGTGACAGCTGCAGCGCTTATAGCATCCTTACTCTTCATTTATTGAAAAAATATATGATGACCTTCCAACCAAACTCTAAAATAAATTTTCCAATTATATTTAGAGTTCTAGAGTGTTTATCATTTTCTATAAGTTTTTCAAGTTTTACTTTTAAAGATATAATACTGGGTAAAAAAATCCATAAATAGTATTTTTTTCACTTTGTAAAAAATCAAGTGTTTTTGCAATCGGTTGTAAAACTTTTGCGTATTCTTCTAAGCACAATAATTCTCTCTCCTTGAAAGAATATTTCAAATTTGAAGTATTTAAATTACTTGAAGTAATTTCAAATACTTGAAGTAATTAAATTACCAAAAACATCAATTATTTTTCTAAATTTGAAAAGTAATTGAATACAATTACTTTTTTTTTACAAAGTAATTCAATTACAAATTACTTTGTGGGACAAAGTAATTTAATTAGTAATTAATTACAAAAGTATTTAATTATTGCCCAGCTCTGGTTATACTACAGGTCAAAAGAAGGCGAAAAAGCTTATATCACCTTAATAAAAGTTTTATAATAAAAGAGATATTAAAGTTTTTATTTTTATGGGATCCAAAGAAAACGATAAGCACTTTTACAGCAGATGTTCGAAGTTATCACCTTGCTATTGTATGCAAAGTCTTGCTCGGTGTATCCATGAATCAATTTGCTGCAAGGCCCCATGCCTTGTCGAATTTCCGCCGCTGCTACTTCCACCCGGTTACGGAGATCCTTCAGGTCCATAATTTCGGTGGTGTATACCAGTGCTTCTTAAACTTTTTGATGTCGCGGCTCCTCTGCAACTCAAATCGATAACCCACGGCCCCCCTTGCTAGAGTAATTTTGTTGTCCGTAGCGATTTTTTTCGTAAAACAGTTTTTTCTAGTACGTTCTAAAAATTTATGTGAAGTGTGAATCTTCACACATTTCTGGGTTTTGCAGGTATTTAGTAACTGAATGATGATTATTTGGGATGCCAAAACAAATTTTATGTCAAAATATTTTTTCATGAATTTTAATTCGAATGCCTAATACCATTATTTAAGTTTCTAAATATGTACAGTATTTTATTTATACAGCAAGGTTCAGTAAGATTTTTAAAATTGCGCCTATGGCTTCCATTGGTTGCTTATATCATAAGTCCCTCCCTCTGATTTCGTCACAGAATTAAATTATAATTTCAACACTTCCCTCTGGTTATTAAATTTACGCTTTTAAAAAATAAATGCAACATTTACCAAAATATAACGAATTTTGACAAAATAATTTAAACAAAATAGAAATGCAAAAAAAAAAAACAATAAAATTAACAGGATTCGAACTCTGCAACGTTCGCACTGCAATTTACAAAGTGCGTTACGAAACCATCTGAGCTACCAGAGTTTCTTATCTGAAGTGTTACATAGCGAATTATATATTTAACATATTTTAGTTAAAAACACAAAAAATGCGTTATTTTCTAAAAACATAATCTGATCAAAAATTCCTGTTGTACTATTCCGGTTCACACCAATGTACATTACTTAGAATTTTTTCAGATTTTTAGTTTAAGCCATCTAGGCTACAGGGTGTGGGACAAAAAATTTTTTGCACAATTTTGGCAAAAATCGCATCAAAATAATTTATTTTGCAAAAATAAAATTTTGATCGTTAATCCACGTACTAAGGGCTTTCATTTGATACCCTACTCAGAATTTAAAAAAAATATTTTTTTTTTTGATGAGCACATTATTGTTTATATTTTTAGGGGGATATGTTTTTTAGATGTTTTAGTATTTTTCCTATGTGTGGGTCAAAGAGTTGTATAAGCATGCCAAATTTCAACTCTCTAGGTTTAGCCGTTTGGCTACAATTTTTACCGAACAGACAGACAGACAGACAGACAGACAGACAGACAGACAGACAGACAGACAGACGACAAAATGACGGTATAAGGGTTTTTTGGTCATACCTACAAAACCCTAAAAATGAGTGACATTCATTTCGAGCAACGATGTGCTATCAGGTTTTGCTTCAGACTGGGCATAGTTCAACGGAAACTTTTGCAAAAATTGTTCCAATAAGCCTTTCACAGGACCAAAAGGACATCAGGAGGCAAAGGTGCCTTGACTTTTGAATCGATTGAAAATGATACCCATTTTCTGGAAAGTGTCGTTACTGGTGACGAGACTTGGGTGTTTGAGTACGACCCGGAAACCAAGCGCCAGAGCATGGAATGGAACACTTAAAGCTCTCCGTAACCGACCAGCTGAAAGCTATTCCAGTATCCGAGTTCCAGCACTGCTATGAGGTTTGGAAGAACCGTCTCCAGCGCAGTGTGGCCTCCAAGGAAGTGATTTTGAGGGAAACAATATTGAATTGTAATTCTATTCGAATAAAAAAAATTAAATAATCAGTCCGGTTACTTAATTTGTATACACCTCGTATGTACATTGAAGAATAATATTTATGTAGCTTTGAAGTTAAAGCTACTTGTCATTTTAAAATAATAAAAGAATTAATAAGTGTTATATGCGCGGCTCTTCGCGGCCCCCATGTGTGAAGGCCACGGCCCACCACTTTAAGAAGCCCTGGTGTATACCATGGTCTTCAAATGCCCTCACAAATGAAAGTCTAATGGTGTTAAGTCTAGGGTGACCATTTTCTTAAGAAGGCAATGCGGGACGGAGCAAAAAAAATTGATGTGAAGTGTGAATTTTCACACATTGCAGGGTTTCGCAGGTATATAATAAGTGAAGGCGGCATGCTGAGTGTGTAGGACAAATTTTGCTTTGTAGTAACTACGGCATAATGAACGATCTTTTTAAAATAATTTATCGTCTGTTAATCTCAGAGCTTTAAAAACAAATTTTATGTTAAAATATTTTTTTGTTAATTTTAATTCGAATATCTAATATCATTATTTAGGTTTCTAAATATGTGTAGTATTTTTTTTATATAACAAGGTTCATTAAGATTTTGAAAATTGGGCCTATGGCTTTCATTGGTTGTCTTAAATCATACGCTCCGCCCCTCTGGCTTCGTATAAATGACACAGAATGAAAATATAATTGGAAATTGGAAATTGGTTATTAAATTTACGCTCTTGAAAATTAAATTCAAAATGTGCTAAAATATAACTAGAATTTTAACAAATTAATTTAAACATAATAAATATGAAAAAAAAGAACAAAAAATAAAATTGACTCCACAAGCCAGGAATAACGATCCTTTGTGGTTGTCGAGCAACTGAGCCACTAGACCACCAAACGCTTATCTACTTAGTGTGTTATAAGAGTATAACATGTATGCATCGTCAACCAAAAAACACAAAAAATGCGTTATTTTCCGAAAACATAATCTGATCAAAAATTCCTGTTGTACTATTCCGGTTCACACCATTATACATTACTTAGAATTTTTTCACATTTTTAGTTTAAACCATCTGGGCTACAGGGTGTGGGATAAAACTTTTTTGGCACAATTTTGGCAAAAATCGCCTCAAAATAATTTATTTTGCAAAAATTAAATTTTGATCGTTAATCCACGTACTAAGGGCTTTCATTTGATACCCTACTCAGAATTTTAAAAAAATATTTTTTTTTTCGATGAGCACATATTTGTTTATATTTTTAGGGGGATATGTTTTTTAGATGTTTTAGTATTTTTCCTATGTGCGGGTCAAAAAGTTGTATAAGCATGCCAATTTTCAACTCTCTAGGTTTAGCCGTTTGGCTACAATTTTTACCGAACAGACAGACAGACAGACAGACAGACAGACGACAAAATGACGGTATAAGGGTTTTTTGGTCATACCTACAAAACCCTAAAAAGGTCTTCATATCCCAAATGCAAGTGAAGAGCAAAAAAAAAACTCCCAAATCCAAAATACGGGACAATGCGGGACAAAATGTTAAAATGCGGGCAGTCCCGCAAAATTCGGGACGAATGGTCACCCTAGTTAAGTCTGGTGACCGGGGAGGATAACCTTCAATTTTCCGTAAAAATCTCATTTCAGAGCTTCTTATTTTGGACCTGTGTATCTCTGTGGTGGTCCAGGATTTTAAGGCCTATCTCAAAATCGGTACTGTCATTTTTTTGAAGATCTCAACCTTGATGCTGTAAATATATTATTATTATTATTAAGATGGCCGGGCCACATTCGCCATAGCATCAGTACGTCTCTGCAAAAAGGTAAAATATTTTATAGAGGTATTAAAAGGCAATTTTAAAACTTTGTGTCACATTCCATTTTATTTCTAACACCTCAAATAATCATGCAACAATTTAGTTTTGTTTTTCTTTAATCATTAAATTTGGCTAGACGAAACGTTCCGTGTGTTATAGCGAATTATTTCGTGTTTGCGAATATTTAGATTATGAGATATTTTTTAAAATATTAGACTTAGTTCACGCCATGTTTATTATAATTTGTAGCAAAGAGCATAACTCTGTAAATAAATGTGTGTTTGTTATGGCAAATTATGAAATTTTTACACGTTAAAAAATAATTTGAATGTGTTTTTCACAGCTTTATTTTCATAATTTACGTGCTTAAAATTATTTTAAAAACTAAACATATTTCTGTATTACGTTAAATGGGTTACGTTAAGTGATTCATTTAACACAGTGTACAAAAGGCGCACACACAAGGCGGGGGTCAGATTTATGTCATCATTTGGTTTTGGGACTGAGATTGTGTTGGTGTTTTCTTGATTTTTAAAAGGTGGCAACACTATCTTCGAGCCGTGTGGACTTTTGTTCTCATTTACACAAGTTCTCCGGCTTGTCAAATGTTACGAGTCTCCAGCTGCTAATCTACCAAACCAATACTCGCTAGCAGAGCCGCAGTAAAGAAAACTTGCTAGGGGCAGAGCCGTGTTTTGGCGCCCTTACAAATAAAAACAAGGTTCTCACCTTTCAAAATCCAAGTAACGAGCAATAAAAAAGGTTCTTCTCTCAAAACCAAGTGACGAGCAAAAAAAAAGGTCCTCACCTTCACAATGGCGCCCCTTAGTCAAGTCCATCCGCGCCCTTTTCCTTAGTGCGCCCAGGGCCATCGCCCCCTTCGCCTCCTTCGCCCCCCCTTACTGCGGCTCTGCTCGCTAGTTCCTCTCTAAGCTAATCTTGGTATCTTTTGTCTGTACAAAGTCCGCCAAAAGGTCTTGCGTAGCTAAATACACATTTTTATTCTCAGAATGTGGCGTGCGATATTAAAATAAAATATTTAAGTAATAATTATTTTTTTTCGAAACAACGATGGCAAAATACAGTCCATGATAAATGAGGGTAACCCGTTTACACTGGAATAAAGCGTTTGGTCGGAAAATGTAGCGTACAAAAATCCAAAAACTAGACCCGGCACTAATGTGAAAACACTAGGAAGAAGAAGAGTTGTTGCTTTTTAAAAGCTCTATCCAAAGATACCCAACTCGACTTACGTTAACAATTTAAAAAATCAAATTATTTTTATTGATAGAGTACGTTCAGGATAACTTCATTCCAGGTTTGTGTTACCGACTGGGCTGCGCAGAAACCAAATTTCGTCCATGACGTTACCAACAGTTGGTTTGATACATTTATGTGGCGTCACTTACTTTGATCTGTTCTTGACTAGGCGTATATTTCGATTTTGATTGTTTAATTCCGTTTCTTTGCTAAATTTTGTTGTTTGTTTTCTTTGTTAAATTTTGTTGTTTATTTTCTTTGTTAAATTTTTGTGTTTTATTCTCATTTTTTTTGTGCCTAAAACCTGTATTAAAATGGAATTTATCAATGTATAAACTGTTACATATATAATGTTCGTTACTCTGCATGGGTACCGAGGGCTCTAACGAACCCTATTCTATGGAAGTGTTTTAATTTTATTCCAACATTTCACTTCTTTTTTCACTTAATTTCGCTTAAAGTATAGTGCAACTAGCACTATACTTAATTTTAAAAATTAGTAGATTTTTATGGTACGACTGTTCATTTTCAGGGTTTCGGGTTTGAATCAAATGTTTGTGTGGTGATCTTATCTTATTCTATTTTTATAATATGACCTATATATCCACATCCATTTCCATTTTTCACTTTTTTCACTAAAACGAGAACAAAAATTAACTTGAAATACATGATTTTGTTTGTTTGGTATCCACAACAATTGACAAGGCAGAAACCCTTATGTACGTCTATGTAATCAGCTGTTTTCTCGCGCAGGATTGATGACGTATTTTATGATGCCCTGGGATGAAGTTATCCCGAACGTACTCTACTACCGGTTTGTTCCAAAACATTTCAATAATACGAGGGTTACCTTTTATGTTTTGACAAACAACCACTAGATGGTAATATTGAGTTGTGTCCTTACTATATTCGTAAAATTTGACATTTGTTATTGTGAAATCAGTGGCAGCTTATAAATTGACCGAGTAGTTTGTTGACAGTGAGCGTTTAAAAAAAAATGTTTGTAAAAAAATGGATATTAATCGTGAAGAGTTTCGTTGGATGATTTTTTACGATTTTAGTAAAGGCCTAACTCAACAACAATACATAGATTCGCTTCGTTCAACTTTTGGTAATGAAGCACCATCAGAAAATACTGTTTACAATTGGTTTGCAGAATTTCGTCATGAACGTGCCTCCGTCAGTGATGAATCTCGTGAAGATCGATCAAAATCGGTTGTGATTAAAAAACAAAACAAAAAAAAAACATCGATGCTGTGCGTAAAATGATTGAAAAAGATCGGCATGTGACTTACTGTGAGATAGAGGCATCCTTTGGTATATCGCAGACTGCAATCCATTCGATTTTGCATGAACGTTTAGCTGTAAAAAAGATCTGTTCCCGATGGATTCCGGAGAATTTTGATTTCAATTTCAGAAAAGCTCAAAAAAAGGCTCGTGTTGATTGGTGTTGGAATGCTAAAAATATTCAACCTAGGTACTGCAAAATCCGTATACAACATTTTTACAGGTGACGAAACTTGGATTTATTCATATGAACCGGAAACTAAGCAACAATCCACTGTTTGGGTCTTTCAAGATGAACCGAAACCCACAAAAGTTATTCGTTCACGAGGTAGTTAATGCTGAATGGTATACAACAATTTATTTGCCAGAAATCATCGACAAAATCAGGAAAAATAACCAAAAACGTCGCATCATTCTTCATCATGACAATGCAAGCTCCCACACAGCACGTCAAGCAATTTTTTATTTGAAGGAGAAAAACATCGAATTAATGTCTCATTGCCCGTATTCACCAGATTTATCCCCTAACGACTTTTGTTTGTTTCCCAATATGAAACAAAAAATGCGTGACAGCGATTTTCATCACCTCAAGAAGCTTTTTAAGCCTTCGAAAACCATGTTTTTTAGATACCAACTTCAGAGCGGAAAAAATGTTTCGAGAATTGGTCTGCACGCATGCAAATGTGTATAGGTAAATCTTAAAGGTGAATATTTTGAAAAGCAATAAAAGAGAGTATTCAAAAAATGTTTTTTCATTCTTAGTTTTTGTAAAAACTTAAAAGGTAGCCCTCGTACTATTCAATTCTTTGGGTATACTTTGGTTACCATTTTTAGGGTTTTGTAGGTATGACCAAAAAACCCTTATACCGTCATTTTGTCGTCTGTCTGTCTGTCTGTCTGTCTGTCTGTCTGTCTGTCTGTCTGTCCAAACGGCTAAACCTAGAGAGTTGAAATTTGGCATGCTTATACAACTCTTTGACCCGCACATAGGAAAAATACTAAAACATCTAAAAAACATACCCCCCTAAAAATATAAACAAATATGTGCTCATCGAAAACAAAAATATTTTTTTTGAATTCTGAGTAGGGTATCAAATGAAAGCCCTTAGTACGTGGATTAACGATCAAATTTTTATTTTTGCAAAATAAATTATTTTGATGCGATTTTTGCCAAAATTGTGCATAAAAATTTTTGTCCCACACCCTGTAGCCCAGATGGTTTAAACTAAAAATCTAAAAAAATTCTAAGCAATGTATATTGGTGTGAACCGAAATAGTACAACAGGAATTTTTGATCAGATTATGTTTTCGGAAAATAACGCATTTTTTGTGGTTTTTGGTTCACAAAGTACAAAAGTTATACCAATGTAAGACACTCACATACAAGGCGTACGATGGCGTAACGGGTTAGAGCGCTGGTGTCGTAAGCTAAAATTCTCTGGAAAACGAAGGGTTTCGAGTACGGAGTGAATTTTATTTTTTCTGTTTTTTTTTTGCATTTTTATTATGTTGAAATTATTTTGTCAAAATTCTAGTTATATTTTGACAAATATTGTATTTAATTTTTAAGAGCGTAAATTTAATAACCAGTCTTATTATATGATTAACAGACGATAAATTATTTTAAAAATATCGTTCATTTTGCCGTGATTACTACAAAGTAAAATTTGTCCTACACACTCAGCATACCGCCTTCACTTATTATATACCTGCGAAACCCTGAAATGTGTGAATATTCACACTTCACATCAATTTTTTACATCCTATTTAGAAGTTTTCTCATGCGATCTTTTTAATTCTATGTCAAGGTGATCAAAATGAATTGTAAATATTTGTGATGTTGCAAAACTATCTTACATTGATTAAAGTAAATCTAAATTGAAATAGTATTCTTTTTTGTGTGTTCAATAAGTACACAATTTCATGTTAATTTTAAACAGTTAGAAAACAAGTTGTAGGGAAACAAACTGCAGTTTGTGATAAAAATAAGGTGTGATTTTGTCGCTAAATCGATTGTTGTGTGCCTGAATTGTTCCCAAAGACAATTTAAAGTCTGTAAATTAAGTTTTCCGGAAGGAACTTTCAAGTGACAGCCCTGTAATTGTGAAGTTGTCTAGATCCGCAACCGTTCAGAGCTTCATTCCTCATCCCAGATATACCAACACCACCTGTCCTGTCTTCCACCACTTCTGCACCAGATTTAGAAAATACGAGAGAAAAAATCACCTAAATAAATAATGTGATACATGAGAAAAACAAAAAACACTTACTGCAACTCAATTGTATCGAAGCATTGAAATAAAAATACTATCGTACTTAGTTTCTTTATTTTAGGAAGATACTTGTAGCCAAGTGTTAAATTCTTAGTTCGAATCTACGGTAAGTGTTTGTCTTTTCAACGATTTGAGTAAAATCTTTTAACCATCGTAAAACTGGGTGAACTTAAACCAAAAAGTCAAAACATGTTTAGAATATTAACTATATTTTCATATAAACAATTATATATACCAGTGATTTGACCTGTCGGCTATAGCGATTTAACATGTAAAATAATAAATATGCTATTTCCTGCTTCCCTAATTGTTTTAGAGAAAAAGTGCAAGAGGTAAAATTTATTTAGAATATAAAACTGTGCACGTTAGGTAAGTAAACTTCAATCTTGCAACTACTTCCCAGGAAATTTAAAAATTATGCCTGATCTATCACCAAATGATTTTTTCTTATGGGGACATTTAAAAAGCAAAGTGTATGGAGTAAGGCATCCAGACATTGATTCCCTAAAACATAAAATTATCAAGGAATGTGAAAAAATAACTAATAGGCAACTGGCCAATGTGCGCAGAATTTTACTACAAGAGCTAATTTTTTTTGGAACAAACTATTTTATTGCTTTTCAAAATATTTGCCTTTAAGATACACTTTTGCATGCGTTCAAACAAATTCTCGAAACATTTTTCTACTCTGAGGTTGGTATCTCAAAAACATGGTTTTCGAAGGCTTCAACAGCTTCTTGAGGTGATGAAAATCGCTGTCCACGTATTTTTTGTTTGACATTGGGGAACCAAAAAAAAGTCGTTAGGGTATAAATGAGGTGAATACAGGCAATGAGACATAAATTCGATGTTTTTCTCCTTCAAATAATCAATTGTTTGAAGTGCTGTGTGGGAGCTTGCATTGCCATGATGAAGAATGATGCGACGTTTTTGGTTGATTTTCCTGATTTTGTCGATGACTTCTGGCAAACAAATTGTGTTATAATATTCAGCATTAACCTTTCTCCGATCTTCTAAAGCAGCGATATTCAAACTGTGTTTCATGGAATTCTGGGGTTCCACGAGCTTTAAACTTAATACAAATTACTTGGGCGTCGGCATATACATTTCCCCCCTCGCGTAGTTAAGAGGTGAAGACCTTTTTTTTACTCATTACTTGGATTTTGGAGGTGAGGACCTTTTTTTTTTGCTCATTACTTGGATTTTGGAGGTGAGCAAAATTTAATAAAATATACTGTATTACCAATCTTTTTTTCAATCTTAGAGTTTACCTCAACTGAAATCTGGTCACCCTGCATAGGTATCAACCTTAGGAATAGTTGCGACATGTCCAGTACAACCGAAGAAACAATCGATCACTTTCGATTATCTCGGAAGACCCATACCCATGGATTGTTGCATAGTTTTTGGCTTATAGGAATAAATCCAAGTTTTGTAATCTGTAACGATGTTGTATACGGATTTTGCAGTGCCTAGGTTGAATATTTTTAGCATTCCCTTACACCAATCAACACCAGCCTTTTTTTGTGCTTCGGTCAAATTATGCGGAATCCATCGGGAACAGATCTTTTTCACAGCAAAATGTTCATGAAAATTCGAATGTATTGCAGTCTGCGATATGCCAAAAGATGCCTCTATCTCACGGTAAGTCACATGCCAACCTTCTTCAAAAATTTGCGCACAGCATTGATGTTATTCTGAGATTCACGAGATTCATCACTGACGGACGCACGACCACGACGAAATTCTGCAAACCAATTGTAAACAGTCTTTTCTGATGGTGCTTTATTACCAAAAGTAGAACGAAGCGAATCTATGCATTGTTGTTAAGTTAGGCCTTTACTAAAATCGTAAAAAATCATCCAACGAAAACCTTCACGAATAATATCCATTTTTTCACACACTTGTTTGTTTTTACTCTCACTGTCAACAAACTCTTCGGTCAATTTATAAGCTGCCACTGATTTCACAATAACAAATGTCAAATTTTAGGAATATAGTAATGCCACATTTAAATATTGCCATCTAGTGGTCGTTTGTACAAACATAAAAGGTAACCCTCGTATGTGGTAGGGGGAAACAATTAATGAGACAAACAGTGCTTGGAGCCCATTGGTATCAAAATTATAAAACTTGTGATAATCAACCCGTGTGACAACTATCCCCGGTCTCCCCTACGTGATTTTCGTAAATCACGCGAGCCTTCGATATATTTTCCATTTAGTTTCAAAGAATTAATATCAAAAGAACATAAAATTCCCCATAACATTTTAGGTTCATTGACATATTTGACATTTTTACAAAATTTGGCAACACCGCTCCCATTTCCCATAAGAGCAATACTGCATTCTAATGTCTGAACGGACTATACATCTTGTCAACGGTACTGATGAGACGTAAATTCGACACTTGCTATGCCTTACAAAAATCTGCGAGTTCAATATTTGAATATTATACAGTTGCATGTTAACGTTATTAAAATTAATATTAATATTAGATGCTTAGATAAAATTGTGAAACTATTTATGTTCCACATTCCTTCATTTTTAATTTCCACATATTCGCCTACGATTTGGCATCCAGACAGTATGTGCAATAGATACTTTCATTAAATAAATTTTCCCAAGTTGACACTCCCAAAATATTGACATACACTTGTAACTGATCTATTCGAACTTTCACGATAAATCATCTACCTGTCAATTCAAATATTAATCAAATATTTTAATTATCGTTTTAAATAATGGAATAAATTTAAAATATTATTAGATGTTTTTAACTATTTCAATAGATTGTTGATTAAATATTAAACGGTTATTTAATTTAAAATGCTTATATTGTTTTAATTATAACAGTAAACGCTAGGAAATTAAATAAATAGTTATTGGATATTTAAATTTCCTTCATTGATTTTATTATTAAGCTCGGAAACAGTTCAGAGCTTTTCTACGAGATGGCGACACAAGTATCATTTTCATAAATTTTCCTTCAACTGCTCTGTAGTCTCTCCCAAATGTTTAAGCGAAACTAAACGTAATATTTTTTTAAGTTGTCAGGAGCTAACCTTTTAACGATCGAACCGGGGTTTTATTAAATAGTCAAATACCCCAATCTATCGTTAAAAGTTCGATTAAGGCCCGGTTTTTCCACCTTCAGATAAAGTCCCAGGTAACTATCTGACAGATAAGGTTATTTTTAACTTCATCTGCTGAGTAAATGTCATCCCTTCTTTCTATACAAATGTATCTATCGGATAATGAGACTGACGTATTGGATTCACTGACTGGTTTTGACATTTATTCAGCAGATGAAGTTACAAATAACCTTATCTGTCAGATAGTTACCTGGGACTTTATCTGAAGGTGGAAAGACAGGGCCTAAACCAAAGAAATTAAACAAACCCGTAGATTTTATCTTGTGCTAATTGTATTTTTATATTTATAGTGGTCTAATAGCTTAAACTGATATAGATTCAACACAAAATTTGTTGGTGTTTATTGTTCACTTCGTTATTGGATATGGAGTACAGAGTTGCGAATTTAAATCCTGAAAACCATTCCGGAATTTTCATTTTTTTTTGTTCAAGGGATTCATTTTACCTTCTAGTATGTAGTACTAAAAATGAATATATCCCGATTTACACGGAAAATAGGTTCCTCAGAAAACCGTGTAAATAAAAATCGTGGATTTTGATACATGAAACCGTGTATATCGAAAAAAAAAAAAAAAAACTAAAATATGCCAAATTTCAAAATGTCATTTATTTCAATATAAGATCGTTAAAAAAATTAGCAAAAAATTTAACTATTGTCATCACTTTCATAGGCTATTAATCATTTCTTATATGCTATTTAGAATGAACTGTGTACAGGGTGTTTGTTTGAAACGGGGCACCCCGAAAATCTCCTTTATTTGTAAAGATACAAAAAATCTTCAGAACAAAAGTTAAACTAGACAAAAAGGCCCATCTAAAGGTAACTATAAGAATTCTGAGGCACTTCCGGTTTCACCGGAAATGGTGTCAACTTTTGATCTAGCATAGGGAATCGATAATTTTATATTTTTTTTCTAAAAGTACATTAAATTAGCTTTACAATGACACCAAAAAATCATATTTTTATGTTAACCATTGCAAAATGGCTGATTATTATTTACAAAATAATAATCAACATAAGTTTTACAAAGTTGAACGTAGCAAGCTTTGAAAACAATAAAAAAAGAAACAAAATATCTCTAAAATAAACTGTTACGCCGGTCGGCATGGTTGAAGGTTATGATCAGCCGATAGTTCGGTAGCCATTTTGATGACGTCATTTCTGAGTTTTTTTATTGATAGAACTATATAGTTGCAGATAAAATATTGTATTTGACACGAATATAATGGCAATATTACATTTGGATAATAACAACCCTCGACTACAACTTGGGTGGTAAACTTCATCCTCGTGAAATATAGCATCTATTATACATTTGTTAAATAAAATACTATTGCAACAGTTCACGTTTTATGCCTTCAATGCGGCGTTATTGTGAATAAGAAACAGTTTTTTCGACAAAAATCTAATCTATTTGTTTTATACTGCTCTCCGCAAATGGTTCATATAGTCAGATTGCTGATAGGTGACTGTTACATGTATGTATCAAGAGTGCATTCATATAATAATCTAGTTTTTCAGTGATTTTAAAAATGTTTTTTATTATTTGTCTTAGCTGTCAGTGTCTGTTAATAATATTAATTAATAGAGATTGCGGCCAATTATTAAATTCTCAAACTTTAATTTTAAATCTGCTGGAATATTTTAATTCCGAAAAAGAGAACAATGGGCCACTTATTTCTCTATCTTGTGTCCATCAAAGAGTAGCTGCTGCCTTAAAGATTTCGGAATCAACAATTCGTAGAATTATAAATTGTAATAAATCTGAACTTCTCACTAACAAAATCACGAGAAAACGAAGGAAATTAAAATCTGAACCAGTTTATTTTATTGATACATTGGCACAAACGTATGGTCATGAAGTAGTAAGATTATCTCCTTATCACTGCCAGTTTAACCCCATTGAACTAATTTGGCGTATAACAAAAAATTATTATGATAGACATATTGGTCTAAAAAGGATATAGTGATAACGTTTTATAAAGGGGCAAGTAGCCTGTGATCAAATTAGTTGTGAAACTTGGGCAAAATCTGTTAAAAAAATCGAAAATTTAATAAATGAATGGTGGGAAAGGGAAAGGATTGTTGATGATATTAATCCAATAATAATAAATACAACAAATGACGATAGTTCAGATGACGCCGATATCATGCATTACAGGAAATATATATTTTTTTTAAATAAAAATAAACATTTAAATACAACTTGTAGCAATATATTGTATGAACAAATATATTTTTACTAAATATTTTATTACTTTGTACTTAGGGGAAACATAAAAATTTAATTTAATTAAACTACAAATTATAATCCAAAATTTACGTATGAGTATAATTTTTTTCTTATTTATAATTATAACCTTAAAATTAATAATTTTGTTTGTTTGAGTACTGCTGTGAATTTATTTTCGTGTTCTAATTAGTAAAGATATCTACGAAACATGCCGTTTCTTTCTAATGCTTTGTTTTTTATTAAAATAATTTGGAAGGTTAGTTGTCAACTTGCGTCACTATACGTTACTATGGGTATGCAAATAATTATAATGATGTAGACAGAGAAAGCATATAGTATTGTACATCGATACTTGTAGCAACGAACAGTCACCTATCAGCAATCCGACTATAGTATATACCTATTTCAGCACCTTAGAGGTAAACTGTATCAAGTCACATTTTTATCAAAAATGATATTTTAGTGCCAAGTGACTCAATACTTTATAGTCTGTCGAGTGAAAAATAATTTTGAAACTATAGCTCTAGCCAGTTTCAATATACGTTGCTTTAAAAATGTATCAAGTCGATCAACGCAAGGAGATAAACAATCTTAAATCGTCTTTTCTGAGCTATTTATCATTTGCGGCTTAATACAATTTACCTCTGAGGTGCTGATTTGCATTGACTGTCCCTTTCGTTATAAATTAAGCCAAATAACGGATCACTGTGCTCTTTACAATTTCATTCTGTTTGCAACTGCAGCTCCATTGTAACTGGCAAGTACGAGGGGAAGTCAGTAATTAGGTCACAAACCTATGTTGAAAAGCTGAAAATAGCAATGAGCTATTTTCAAAAGTGTCATTAGGTGGCAGCACAATCCAGCTTGATAACACTTAAGTGACATTTGCCGTGTGCGTGCGCAGGCAGAGTGAAAATGGCGCTCATGCTCGAAGAGTATACTGCGGAAGAGCGTGCTGTTGTGCGTTTTTTGTGGTCAAAAGGACTTCCTGCAAAGGATGTCTATAAGGAAATGTATCCTGTTTACAGTGAAGACTGTTTGTCGCGTAAAGCAGTGTACAACTGGGCCGATAAATTCTCTCAAGGGCACAGTTGTTGACGAACACCGAACTGGGCGCTCCGTTTACATGGCGAATGATGCAACAATTCAACGGGTGGACGAGATGGTTCGAACTAACAGGCGAGTTACAATAGACAGAATAGCAACTGCAATAGGATGTCTACAAAAAAGCATCTTGGTGGCAAATGTTTCGCGGGTGATAACGATATTGTGCGAGAGGTATGCACAGGGCCGTCTTAAGAAATTCGGCGCCCGTGGGCTAGTGATGGGAAAAAAGCATCGATGTATCGAAAACATCGATGTTTGTTTTAAAAACATCGATGTTTTTACCATCGATGGTCAGATGGCGATAGTATCGATAACACATCGATGTCTACTACCGATGTCGATGTTTAAACTTTGAAATTCGGAAACTACTGCTAGAGCGCTGGAATCTTAAAATTTTAATTTTTATTAATATTAGTACACAAAATATAAACGCAATCTATTGTGATATAACAATACAAATAGTGTTAGTTCTTAGTCTTTTTAGTAGTTAGCAGAATAAGAAAAAAATAATGAAGAAACTTTTTTACTAATTTTTAACTAATTTTTGCAAACAATGCAACGACCAACGACGCCAACAAATTTGTTGCTTTTTGAGTCTTGTTGACACTTTCCCAGTTGTTATTCCTCCAATCCCTGGAATTACCTTATTGGGAAATATAATTATAATTTATTCATTAATAAAACTATTATTAGGATTATTATATTGTAATGTTAGTGTAAAATTAATATTAGGATTGCTATGTTAGTGTTATAAAAAATGTAATATGTATTTCAACTTAAAAAAGTGAAAAAAAAGTGTATGACAGTATTTTTATATTAAATAATATAAAATTAACAGTAAGACTACTATATTAGTATTATAATAAAATGCAATATTTCATTTTAGAAATGTAAAAATAGTAGGAACAAATTAGGATTATTATATTGGATAATGTTAATGTGAAATTAATTACTATTAAAAAAGAATATTTCTATTTAAAAATCTAATAAATGCTTTTTGTGTATTATAAGTTACTTTTTTTCGTGTTTTATCTTTACATTATTAAATAAAATCTATATAATATAAATAAATAGCTTTTTTTAATATTAATAAAACATCGATGTATCGGAAACATCGATGTTTTTCCTTCGATGTTTTTTCAACATCGATAGTAAGGGGCCGATGTTAACATCGATGTTAAACATCGATGTTTTGCCTTCGATGTACAACCCTACTGTAGGCTACTAAAAATAATGCGCCCCTCTTCGTAAGAAAATTCACAGAATAGCAAACGTGGAAATAAAAATTGCCGCCTCAAAAGGCTTGCGCCCTGGGGCTATAGCCCTTTCAGCTCTTTGGTTAGGGTGACCCTGGGTATGCATGTGACTGCAGTCCAAAGACTTTTATACAGCAGGCATAGGGGCATTGCTAAAGCAATGGGATAAGTGTATTAATATTGGTGGCGACTTTGTTGAAAAAAAAACTTGTTTTTGGCTAAGTATTTCTTTGAGTATTTTTTTAATAGCCTTTTGTGACTTAATTACTGATTTTCCCTTGTACTTCGTAGAGTGTTGATGCTCGGCAACGAATAAAATACAGTGTAGCTACAAAAATACGCTTTAAAATAATTGTTTTCATTTATCGTTGTATTTACGTCCACAAAAAAAAACTATCCTCGTATAAGATAGTGAAAATCTTGAATCTAAAGTTGGCAACATCGTTAAGAACCCTTGTGTGTAAGAATCAAGTGTGGTAGCAATAAAAATGATTTAAAAAAATAATCCTTGAATAAAAAACTTTGTAATCCCTGTGGTAGTTCCGGTGTTAAACTTTTAAATCAGCATAAACATATAATCCACTAACTTACCCCTTCATATTTGCCGCTCCGTTGGACCCGAAAACTATGTTTTGGCGAGACTATGTTTCGCAGCTAAGAACGTCATTGAGTCACTAGCAACAAATGAAGTGTGAGCTTCAAACCGACGGACGCATACATTAGGGACGCCGCGACGCTCTCGGAACTCTATATTACAGTCGGCGTCGATCAAGCGACGAGCGTCTTTGCGAACATATCAATCTACAGTTTTTACGACTAAATACAGCGACTCTCAACCTCTACAGAATCGCTGAGTTTAGATATAATTTTGTTAGACACCGGTGCAAATTATAAAATTAATCTTATAGGTAGTTATTTAGATATTTTGTTGGTTTTTAAAGCATTTAATGGTTTATTATTATTATTATATTATTTATTTTACATCGGCCTTTATTTCTGCAACGAGGCTAATCGCCAATGCCAGGGGGCGAGCTCCTACACCTGGATGAGGGGTGAATGATTGTGAAAATGAGAGTAATGTAAACATATTATTCTCGCTCGAATAATATCACCAACGAAGCAGGCTCGAACCACCGGCCACTCCGTTGGCTAAAGCATTTAATGGGTTTTGACTCCAGAATGATAAGCTTCCATTTCACATGGTAAGTGGCGCTTTAAGCACTTGGAGGCCTCCAATGCAGTCTCATTTCAAACCCCCTCTTTCTAAATACTTTCTTTGCAACCTTCCAAGTTTTATTTTCGAGGTTCAAAGCGCGCGTTTCGTCCGCTTGTGCGGTGATTCGCCACTGCGCACGTTCTACTGCTGGGTACAGATTACCGAACCGTTCCTGTAATGTACCGCGTAATGTAACACGCCGTGTAACATTTTTGTGTAGTTTTGACGGGATCACGAGCATAAGCCGATCTCATAACGCTCTCGATCTGATCCGCTCTGTGACAATTTTTGCCGCGAACACAAAGGACACCACCAAATTTGTTTGGAAGCATTTGAGGTAATTTTGATGCTCGCAAGCATGACACTTTTACACAAAGTTTACATAACCTAGATTAGATAGTAAATGTTAGTTACCCAATAATTTAAAAAAATTATTTTTCGACTTGGGTCGCCAGCAGTTTAGTTTCTTCAAGATTTTTTGTGTGTTATATATATTATACATGTGAAGTTATTAACAAGAATTTAATAAAACTACAATGTAAAGTTTACCCAACCTTACATATCTTAATCCAGTAATGCCGGAGTAATTTTTTCTATGAAATTTTGCATAAAATGAGTTAAACTGTGTATTTATAATACCCTTTAATTGATATTAATGATGATCCACTGTCAGGCAATAGGTAAACAGGAAGGAATCT
This sequence comes from Liopterus haemorrhoidalis, assembly GCA_963971575.1. Lineage (NCBI taxonomy): Eukaryota > Metazoa > Arthropoda > Insecta > Coleoptera > Dytiscidae > Liopterus > Liopterus haemorrhoidalis. The sequence continues at coordinate 21,005,640 of OZ020624.1, forward strand.
GGACCATGGTCTAGAAACCCCTTGTTTCTGACATGGTCCAGAATCCCCCCTATTACTGACATGGTCCAGAATCCCTCCTGTTTCTGATATGGTCCAGAATTCCCCCAGTTTCAGCCATGGCTGGTGTAGAACTCCTCCTTGTCTCAGCCATGGTCTAGAACCGCCCTCTTTCAACCTCGGGCTGCGTCAGAAGTCGGGGCGATGGCGAACGAAAAAAGCAGAGGCAGATCATCGCTATCATCTGAAGCCGCCGCTGCCGTCGCTTGCATAATCTAAAACACGCACTTTCATCTAAAATCCGCCCGCCCGAAAACCTGTTCTCTATCGCTCTCTGATAAAAGAACATTTGACCATGTCGAAAACCTGATACAGAACATACCTCTAAAGCACTCATGTTATTGGCATTTGTGAATGGCAACTAGTTAAAACCAATTTTTTTCGCTCGATGTCGCTCCGACCGAGCGCTGTCCCACCTCAGCACCGTCCTGACTTGAGCCTACCGCAGCTCACAGCTGAAACAGGGGTTCTGGACCAGCCATGGTTGAAACATGGGGGATTCTGGACCATATCAGAACGGGGGGGTCAAAACTAGCTATGGCTGAAACAGGGGGGATTCTGGACCATGTCAGAAACAGAGGAGGTTCTAGAACTGCCATGGCTGAAACAAGGGAAATTCTAGAAACAGGGGGGACTCTGGACTATATCAAAACAAGGAGGTTTCTAGACCAGGGTCCAGAATCCTCCGGGTTCACCTACTTCGGACTATTCACAGGAAGTTTGTAATACGTTCGCAACACATACATTTCAAGCGAGTATTACGTTACGCGGTTCATTATAGGGTTGGCTTGCTAATCTGGACCCGGTTTAATGTAGACGTGGCAATGAGGCGATTGTGATCATCATTATTCTTGGATGGACTTTTTAATGCACTGCTAGACACAAACCGTCCATTTTGATTTACACTTCTAAACCAATTTTTCTAAAACACAAAACCTTCTAGATGGCCTGTGTTAGGTGCGAATAGTCATCGTTGCTGTGCGCCAAACATTTTTACTAACCAACAAAAATCTCCTAGAGCACGCTGTTTGACGATCACTGCTTCCTAGTCTGGCGAGAATAAATTTTATGTCACATGACTAAAAGATGCATATTTTTTTAGGAGTTTGCAATTGGCAACTTAAAAGTGCGTTTAGGGAATTTTTATTGTGGAAATGATTCATTGCTTTATGAGCGAATTTTATGAGTTTTTACTTGATGCTTTTTTTTCGCCCTCGAGAATGTGCAGACAATTTAATTTATACTCTTCGTCTTATGGCCTAATTTCTGCTTAGAAATGATGTTATTAAACTCGGCGGCTGTATAAAATATAATCATATACCGAATACCCCCAAAATATTTTCAAACGTAAAAGTTTAAATTGAATGCTTTTATACATCAAAAAAATATATAAAACAGTAACGTTCTCCATTTTTTTAGAGTTTTGTAGGTATGACCATAAACTCTTATAACGTCACTCATGTGTCTGTCTGTCTGTGTGCACGATAAAAATTGAAGCCAAGCGGCTGAACTTAAAAAAATGAAACTTGAAATCCACAAATAGGAAAATATAGAGAATTCAAAAAACAAATTGCCCGAAAAATATACACATATAGGCATTTAATGAAAATGAAATATTTAAAAAAATTTTGAATGGAGTTTCAAATGAAACCTCTCAATGCGTGGATAGTCAAATACATTTTAATTTTTGATTTTTTTTTATTGGATTTTCGCTAAAAATATGTCTAAAAATAAAATATATGTAAAAACTTTAGTCCTCACCACTATTTCCCAAACGAATTATTACAAAAATCTAAAAAAATCTCAGTAATGTATAATGTGGCGAATCGGAAAAGTTCAACAGGAATTTTTGATTCACAGATTAGATTTTCGAAAAATATTGAATTTTCTGCGTTGTTGAAAAATATTATTATTATTTTTTTAAAATTTCTGTTCCCGATGGATTGCGCATAATTTGACCGAAGCTCAAAAAAGGCTCGTGTTGATTGGTGAATGGGAATGCTAAACAATTCAACCTTGGCTCTGCAAAATCTGTATACAACATCGTTACAGGTCACGAATCTTGGATTTATTCATATGAACCAGAAACTAAGCAACAATCCACTGTTTGGGTCTTCCAAGATGAACCGAAACCCACAAAGTTGTTCGTTCACGAAGCACACCCAAGAAAATAATTTGTTTCTTCGGTTGTACTGGACATGTCACAACCATTCCTTTAAAAGGTCAGAAAACAGTTAATGCTGAATAATATACAACAATTTGTTTGCCAGAAATCATCGGCAAAATCAGGAAAAACAACCAAAAACCTCGCATCAACTTCACAGTGCCAAAATTTTTCGAGAATTGTTTTGAACGCATGCAAAAGTGTATAAATCTTGAAGGCGAATATTTTGAAAAGCAATAAAACAGTTTGTTTAAAAAAAAAAAATTTTCTTAGTTTTTGTAAAAATTTAAAAGGTAGCCCTCGTATTCTTGCGTTAATTGAAGCGAAAAGTGCAATTTTCATGAATTTGAAAGTTTACCAAATTTGCGGCGCTCTAGCGGCAAAACCTTTCATTCTATAAAAAAACTTATGAAAACTGTAACGGGATGCCACTGTGCCCAGTTTTGTTGCCCAGTGCGAAGGGATGAGGGTTGCTATGGTTACGAGGTTGTTGATTGTGCGTTGAGTGTTAAAACGTCAAAAAATACAAAACTATTTTAACTTTTATATTGTATTATAATTAACTTAAATTTAACAAAATTTTTACTATATGACGTGGATAGTGTGGTTTTATTAATTATGTAGTTTGTTCTACTCCTAATGAAATTTAATAAATATATTTTCGCAATAAAATACTACAAAACTAAATTATAGAGAATTTATTCTTCTTTAATAAGTTTCGGCAAAAAATATTAGTCGCAAAATGTGACCTAGAAAACAGGGTACTATTCTACTTTAGCAAACCCACCAGGCAATATTGCCAACTATAGTAAAATTAAAACAAGTAAATTTAAACTAAAATCACAATATAATTAAAATTATTTATATAATAATGCTTAACATTCAGTTAAATAAATATGCCGGTATGTAATACTAATATATGTATTTATTATAAATGCAAGAACAATGATACACAATTTTAATTGGACTAATATAGGGGAAAATAAAGTACTGTGCAACTAAAAACTAGGTAATTAGGTTAGGTTTAATTAGTAAAAATCTACGACAGCAGAAGCCGAAAATCTTGAAGTAAGCCTATAGGAGTTTGTGAAAATGATGGTGTAGGATGTAATTCTGTAGTTTTACCTTTATTTCTTTGTTTTATTTTGTAAAGTGTATACATTACTTTTTTTATCACACCGTCTCCCTTAAGCTTACTTTGAGTCTTTCGCCTTCTGCTGTCCTAGATTTTTACTAACTAAACCTTACTTAATTACCTTGTTTTTAAGTGCACAGTACTTTACTTTCCTTCACATTAGCCCAATTAAAATTGTGTATCATTGTTCATGCGTTTATAGCATGGTGGTGTAGCCAATTCATTGTCCAACTGAATTATTATTATTTTTTTAAATATCCATACAATGGATGATAACAACAACAGAAAAAAGTAGAAATAAATAATATTATATTAAATTTAAACTACATTTATATATTAAAACTATAATCACAGTAGAAATTAAATGAATATTACTTATTTCTATATTTTTTATAAACTCATTTAATAAATTGATATTACATTTAAATTATTAAAATTGATATATTATATTTACTATTGCCGACACTGTACGCATGCGCAATAAGGTGGGTTTGCTAAAGTAGAATAGTACCGAAAACAGCACCTCAAGACCTATTAATTGCAGTAATTTCCAAAACTCCCGCAAGGCTTTCTTTCTTCGTTCGAAAACTACGTATTTCCTGGACTATATGTACTCTTGTCATGTTACTTATTATACAAATTGTCTGTCATTGAATTAGCTTAGCTCACAAACTCCTCCAGTACAAACATTGATATATTTGCATCAGATATTAAGAATAAAAAGAACTCTAAATTTCCATAGTAAATTCGAAGGGTAGCTAGTCAGTAAATGTATAATTCATTTAAATTTGCAACGAGTCCTGTCATCATGCACCAATGCATCTAAAACTTCTCATGTTTGTCCAAAGAAAAGTCTTTCCTTTGCTTAATATCCATTCCAGAGTGTATTTAGTACTTTCAGTATAATTATATTCATAAGATAAAGAAACGTACCTGTAAGAATTATTTTATGTTTGAGGTTTTATGTTTGAGTTGAAATTGTCGTAGAAAATTACATTTCCAATTCATGAAACGACGGACGTCTCAAGCGCTAGTTTCACATACGAGAATACGGTACGTGGCTAAACGTTTCAACCTAGACAATGGCGAAATAATACACATATGCTCTTGGGATCGCATTTAGACACTTTAGTTTTGGGTGACTATGCCCGGGATAATTTTCTACTAACAATAAAGTTTTTTTTATGAGAATGATTATTGCATATGCAAGGCCTGAAAGGGAAAGATGGGGATACAATTTCACCCTTGTAACATTGAAATTTTAATATGGTAATCAAATTTTATGTGTGGAAAAATAAAGATATAAAATATATGAATTAATCTGTTGCGACTCATATGGAGTATATAAAAACTATGATCAAAATAGGGAAAATTAAAAAGGGGGTTTGTTTTCGTAGGAACCTCTATAATAATAATAAGAATAATAATAATAATATAATTTATTGACTATGATACAATACATAAATTGTTTAAAGTCAGTCGTAATTACATATAATATACACAAAATAATAATTTAAAATAGAAGAAAAAAATAAATAGATATAGTACTAAATATTAAAACAAGAGTTCAGAGAAACTAGCTAGCAAGCGCGTTAAAATTTATGAAACAAGAATTCATTGATAGAATAAAATGGATTGTCAGTTAAAATTTCTTTTATTTTATTTTTAAAAGTATTAAAACAGTCAGATTTAAAATTATCAGGCAGTAACTCATGAACTTTACTGAATAATAGTTAGTACTATTTCTTGATTTTTGGAGTCTTATATAGGTTGGATAGATTTTGCCTTTATTTCGAGTGTTGTAGTTATGTACCTGCTCATGTGTTACAAGTTCATTGAAGTTTCTGTGGGCATACAATAGGGAATTGTAAATAAATAGAGAAGGCAGTGTCATAATTTCCAGTTCAGGGAAACAAAGCCTACAGTCGCTTTGGTAAGAGACTTCGGCCAGAATTCTTACAGCTCGTCGTTGTAAAGAAAATATTCTTTCTGCCGCAGGAGAATATCCCCAGGCTAAAATGGCATAGGATATTTGCGACTGGAACAATGCAAAATAAGTAATGCGAACAATTTCTCTGGAAACTGAGGCCATAAGATTTCTTAATAGATATATAGTGCTACATAATTTATTGGATAGGGAGCTAACTAGTGATGATGCCACTTGAGGGTGTGGTCGAGATGAACACCCAAGAAATTTACGAAGTCTGGGTTGTCAAAATTATGGTTTCTCAATGCAAATAGAAGGTGTTGAGTTTTGTTATCATTTAAGATGAGGCCGTTTGATGTAAACCCCAGTTTGGCTTTGTCAACAACTGCGTTATTTTTACTAATCGTACTTTCTAAGGAATTAGATATCACTATTAGGTTAGTGTCATCAGCATATAATATACATTTATTATTTACAGCGGATGGAAAGTCATTCACGTATATAATAAATAGTAATGCTGCAAGAATAGACCCTTGTGAAACACCGATATCGAGTGGACGATGGGTCGACTTGGAATTGTTTACAGAGGCGAATTGGATTTTGTTGCTAAGGAAGGATTCTATCAAAGAAGAGCTAACTTCGTCAAACCCGTATTTTTTTAATTTTTCAATGAGGATTTTGGGCGAAACACAATCAAACGCTTTAGATAGATCGAAAAAGGTTGAAGGGCAGAAATTTCCTTTTTCCATGCTATCTGTAGCTTCGGATATGAGATGTAATATAGCGTCGCATGTAGATCTCTTCGTGCGGTAGCCGAACTGCGAATCAATAAACAGATTATGTACTTCAAAACGTGAAATTATTTGATAGTGCATAATTTTTTCTAGAACTTTAGAAAAGACGGGTAGAAGAGATATTGGTCGATAATTATTAGGTTCGTTTTTATCGCCTTACTTGTGTAGTGATCACTTTTGCAATCTTTAATGCGTCGGGAAACGTATTGCTTCTAATACAGCAGTTCATTACCTTGGTGAGCGGAAGGATAATGGTGTCCTTGATTGTTTTTAGAATACAGTAATACCGTAGGTGTCTCTAATACCGCAGGTGTCTCTAATAGAGGTGCTGCAACTAGTAGCGTAATTTTAAATTTAGCCCCGCCCCAGATAACTGATACTCTACAACACAAATATACATACATTTTTATAACAACAAAATGTCTCCCCCCCAAACAGCAGGGCCTGCGGGGCTTAGCTACGGCCCTGGCTGCAGCCGGAAGTATAATTGAGAAAAAGGTCCTCATCTCTATTTTAAATTTTCTAGTGTGTTTGTGTCTTTTTATTTTTATTTCCTTCCTTCTTAAGAAGGGCCCGGGCACCCGGGCACCCCCCTTGGGTGCGCCACTGCTGTCTCATATATAGTAAAAACCAAAGGATATATGTGATGAATAACGCCTCGAATAAACTAATTTAACGCATCAAAATTTTAAAAAGTAGAAGGTATATCCTACTCAGTCGGAACAGAGCAGAAGATATACTCGGTATATATTCTCCACTACAGCTCTGCTCGATTCACGGTAAGTTCATCGAAAATCAATTCATCGATAGTCAAATCATCGAAAATCAATTCATCGAAAAACAATTCATCGAAAATCAATTCATCGAAAATCAATTCATCGAATGATCAATTCATCGAATGATCAATTCATCGAAAAAAAATATTTTGTAAATATTTGAGAGGAATGCCGAAGGGATCGGGAAGCCAAAAAAGCAGTGGTCAATAAAAGTTGACAGACTACACTTATTAAATAACTTCAATGTGCGGTGTTCAATGTACGGTGATTCTAAACAGGTGGCATTATTATGTTAGTGTGAGTTTGTTTTGTCATTAAACTAGATGATGGGTAGCTCGCTTCGCTCGGCTTCTTCTAACCAAACCCTTACTAACCTAACCTAACCTAAGATAGTGTTTCGTCATTAAACTAGAAGATGGATAGCTCGCTTCGCTCGGTTCTTTCTAATCAAACCCTTACTAACCTAACCTAACCTAAGATAGTGTTTTGACATTAAACTGGAAGGAAGATGGGTAGCTCGCTTCGCTCGGCTTCTTCTAACAAAACCCTTACTAACCTAACCTAAAATAGTGCTTTGTCCTTAAACTACAAGATGGGTAACTCGCTTCGCACGGTTTTAGACTTTTACTAACTAAACCTAACCTAATTACCTTGTTTTTAGATGCATAGTACTTTATTTTCCCCCATATTAGCCCAATTAAAATGCGTATCATTGTGTATGAATTTATAAAAATTATTTGCGAGCAATTGCCCATAACCTGTCTTATTAAACCATAAAAACAAAAAATTTATTTGTTTTATTATATAAGTTTTCTTATTATATTTCTTTATTTATATTCAAACACTATGTCACTTTATCTACCTTTTTTTAAACCATATAAAAAAAATTATGCAATTATTTCTTAGTCTGTCTACTTTTATTGACCACTGCTTTTTTGACTTTCCGATCCCCTCGGCATTCCTCTCAAATATTTACAAAATATATTTTTTCGATGAATTGACGATTCGATGAATTGATCATTTGATGAATTGATTTTCGATGAATTGATTTTCGATGAATTGATTTTCGATGAATTGATTTTCGATGAACTCGTCGCTTACCGCTCTGCTCATATCTTGGTCACTTTAATTTAATTAGTTTTATATGTACTTCTTGCAAATACGTTATGTCTCATATGAACAAGCTATTGAATATTTAGATAAAAGCATTTATTTAATAATTTCACGATCCAATATTTACTTCAAGAAATCTCTTTTCCCAGTTTTTACCCCAGTTCTCGTAAAAATACATATATGTATAACCTATGACCCTATTTTAAGTAATAGTAGGTAATCTAAGAGATTAATGTGATCAATTGACCGACTACAAATGGACTATAAGAAAAAGCGGTATTTTAAAATATCCCGAAAGATGATTTTGAATTACCTGTAGTCTCCGCAATTTCTTATCCAAAAGACTATTCATGCAAAAAACTTCACGCAAGCCCATCTTCCTTATTTGAAAGGTGAGGATATGCAACCAGTTTTACACTTATGTTTTACAGTCTGCATCAATGGTACAAGTAAGGGGCTATTGAAACAATTTCTGTACAACATGGGCGCCCGCAGTAAGGGGCAAACGGGAGCACTTATCTCCACTTTTATGTAATAATAATAATAATTATAATAATAGCCCTGGCTCAAAAGGTTGCTGAAGCGATTAGTTGACGCTTGTCAAGACCTGATAAACCCCAATAATAGCCATTTATTCGTATTACTTACTACATATATGGGCGCCAGTCCAAGTGCTATTGGGGTTTTTCAAGCACAAAAAAGAGCCTTGCGTGTTTTATGTAAGGTCCCTTCGCGTGAATCTTGTAGGCCACTCTTTAGAAAGAATTAAATTTTAACTGTACCTTGTTTCTACACATTTCACTGTTTACTTTATGTCAAGCAAAACATTACTAAATTTTGTACTGTCTCAGATGAAAAATATCTAGCAACTAGATATGGTACCCATCTTATAACTCCAAAATTAAGACTGGAAGTAGGAAAGAATTCACCTCTTTACTGGGGACCTAAACTTTATAATAATCTCCCAAGGCAAACGATAAGTCTTAATTTTCGTAATTTTAAGAAGAGTATCAAATCGACGTTGCTTGAAAATACATATTATTGTTTTTATGAATTTCGGGATAGTACATATCTAAATTGAGAATGTTCATGAACTTTATATGTAACCTTTTTGTGCATGTATATGTAATATTTTTTAAATTGAAACACAAGATTTATAAGGGCTGTTCCCGTGAAAGAACGATTAGCTATAACCCTACGTTTTTTGCAACTAGGGATTCGTTTACCAGCATGCAATACTTTTTAACTCCATTCCACGTTGAATAGATTTTTTAATTAGATAGATAATACTTTATTTATATACCTTTTGGTTTAAATATACATATTTATATTCATTAACTTTATAGTTCACATAAAAACTATAATTATTACTAACTAGGGTATCTTTGTTTCAAATTCCTTCTTATCTCCAAGATCTCTGCCATCCATGTCCATCCTTGGCCTGAATCACACAGCACATCTTTTCTTGTCTCTTCTTTAAATTTCATTTCTCCGCAATTCTTCAGTATGTGCTCTATGGTTTCTCTTTCCTCTCCACACAATCTGCACATTCTTTGATCATCCTTTCTCCAGTATTCGTTTTCCCTTTCCTCATTTCCGCACCTAAATCTCGCTATTATTTTCTTCTTCTATCTGTTCTTTCTATTTCTGCCCAGCATTGGGAGCAATTTTTTTTTCCGGATATCTTATTATCCTCTCTTCAAATTTAATTGCTCTTTTTGTAGCTTCTCTCCTGATGTTGTCAACTTTTACTTCCTCTAATATTATGTACTGCGGTGTACATTTGTCTAGACCCAATGTCCACTTAATATATTTATTTTGCACCGCTTCTAATTTCTCTTGGTCTTCCCAACCCCATATTTCCGCTCCATACATCATTATACTCTTGATAATGGAATTGAACATGAGCATCCTTATCTTCATATCTCCTTTAAATTTCATCTCACCTATGTCCCATACTTGAGGGAATCCTGATATGTACTTCTGGGCCCCCACTGCTTTTGAAAACATATCCCAGGTATCTATATTCTTTCACTTGCTCAATTTCTTCTCCACACCAATCCTATTTCTTTTGAGTCTCTCTGTCTCCTCCTTTCTTAAATACCATAGTTTTAGATTTAGTAGCGTTTAACTTCGTACTAGTGTACGCGCACACAAATTGTACCTCGTACTTCCCTGAGCAATTATACGCGCACAGCGTTCGTGCGCGTACAAATGCTCTAGTCAGTACGCGCCTTAATTTGATTGAATAAAGAATGATTAATTTAGTTTGATTACATTTTCATTCAAATTTTTAGTTGATTAAAAGTTTAGTTAAATAATGCCCAACTCTGGATATGATTGACTAAACGTAAACGCCTATTATGTTTACTTCTTGAAATAAGAAGAATGCACAAAAAAATTTAAACATGGCGCTAACTATGAATTCCTGCGGTTGTAACCCTCTCCCCCAACATGTATCCCCCATAAATAAAAGTTCCAAGTACGCTCTTGTGGAAAACATTATTTGCATTTCTTTCGCCTGCCTTGTACACCCAGAGCAATGTCCTATATAAACATAAATAAAAATTTTCCCGTCTTTTTAACTCCATTAAATTAAAGAAATAGAAATAAATGTAATACGAATAATACAGCTTTTAACAAATTGTAATATAATCGAATCTTACCACACTCCGTTTTTATCTAAGGAAAAAGATGTAATATTCAGAGTAGGAATTTAATTTTTATATTTTAACGATGTGCTTGCCTGCTTCGTAAATGCAACTACGTAAATGGATTTATCTTAAGCGCATACTACAAATTTATTTATTTTGATAGAATTATTCTTATATATACATTCATATGCATTTCCGACATATTTCACGAGGTTCCTATATCTAGAAAAAATTGATGTGAAGTGTGAATTTTGTAACGATTCGAGTAGTCCGTTAGAAACTTTCACAACCAACCGTCGCGAGAATTTTTTAGAAAAGGGGTTGCCATCTGTTTTTATGATTTTTTACAAGGGTATATTTTAAAATTCAGATAATAAGATAAAAATTAAAAAATTTTACTTCAAAGCACGTATCTTTAGAAATATATTTTTTAAATGGTTCTTTGTTCAAGGAGATATTTGTTCAAAGTTATTATCTAATAACTTTGACAGATCCTTGAACAACCTTTTTACTATTTTTCCACGAAATGCCCTGAATTGCCTTACAAAAACACACAACTCTCTGAAGAGGAGATCAGATAGTATTCGGCCCTGTTAGTAGTAACATCTAAGTAGTTGCATTCGTTGAGGCACTGTGTCGATATTTCTGGTGGTCAACTCGATTCCGTTTGTTTAACATTTTATTTTTTATTTTAAATACATTTTTATCATTTAAACTATTTGTAAATATTATTATAATAAATTAAATTCATTAATTTTAAAGCGTCTGAACGTGTGTAAACCTTCACCTTTAAGAACTTTAGTGAACAGCTTAGATCCAGACTAAAATACAAGATGCCTGTTCAATCGGTTGGTAAGTACAAATACATATCATTTAATTCACATATCGTAATGATGAACCCTGGATAACACTCACGCCTACTGCCCGAACTCCTTTAGTCAGAAATCTCATTTCAGTTTGAGATTAGACGTAATATTATATCTCAGGCTCGCTACCTAGTGGACAATAAATGGTACGTTATAAAGTATCGTTACCGGTTCGCTACAATTTTCACACATTGCAGGGTTTCGCAGTATATAATAAGTAAGGCGGCTGAGTGTATAGGACAAATTTTGCTTTGTAGTAATCACGGAAAATATTAACGATATTTTTAAAATAATGTATGGTCTGTTAATCTAAGAGCTTTAAAAACAAATTTTATGTTAAAATATTTTTTTGTTAATTTTAATTCGAATACTTAGATAATACCATTATTTAGGTTTCTAAATATGTGCAATAATATTTTATATAGTAAGGTTCATTAAGTCAATTTATATGTAAACCTACTGTACTTTAATTATATAGTTTTATATTTTAACATCTTTATAGAACATATGTGTATATTGTAATGACGAAGTGAAACCTTTGGTATACTAAATAAAGTATTATTATTATTATTAAAAAAAAAGTTAACCATTAGACCAAGATATACCTTCCAGTATAGTGTTACATAACTATGACTTTTGTACATCGTCAACCAAAAAACACAAAAAATGCGTTATTTTCCGAAAACATAATCTGATCAAAAATTCCTGTTGTACTATTTCGATTCACACCAATGTACATTACTTAGAATTTTTTCAAATTTTTAGTTTAAACCATCTGGGCTACAGGGTGTGGGACAATTTTTTTTTGCACAATTTTGGCAAAAATCGTATCATAATAATTTATTTTGCAAAAATAAAATTTTGATCATTAATTCACGTATTAGGGATTTCATTTGATACCCTATTAAGAATTTAAAAAAAAATTTTTTTTTTTTTCGATGAGCACATATTTTTTTATATTTTTTGGGGGATATGTTTTTTAGATGTTTTAGTTTTTTTCTATGTGCGGGTCAAAACGCACAAATATATAAAAATGTTATAGAACATAAAGCTACTGACGTGGTAAATCTAAAAGATAAACAAGGGGCCTGGGAAAAAATTGTATTATGTTCAATGCATCCTGCAGACAGAATGCAAAAACACTGAAAATTAAATACGACCTTTTATTTATTTATTTATTTTTTTAATTTGTGCAATATTTGGTGGCATATTTGATAGAGCAGGATATTAAATGCATTTTTCGCTAACCGAAATCGATTGATACATTCAATCTCATTCCAATGGTTCATATGGTTTGGTCTAACACGAACTATGTACGGGCGTTCTAAATACTCTACAATTTCTTCATCATCGTCTGCTAGCAAATCTTCTAAATCAGAATCCATGATTTTCTTCTTTAAAAGTAAATGTAAATTATCAAAAAAAATCAGCTGTGGCCACCACAGGACCGACCACCATCATAAAGTACTTATATAAAATACATTCTAGCAGCAGAGTAGAAATAACTTGGCCTAATATTTTCTAACAGATATTATTTATCATGACCATGGAAACGTTACATATAAGTATGAAAAAATTGAGACGCGAGTAAACTCCCATTTTTAGTCAACCGATTTTTACCAAAAGTTAATCAACTCGTGCCATTGATGGGAGAAGCTTAAATATGAAGTTTCATAAAAATCCTTTCAGCCGAATTTGCTCTGCACGTGTACACAGACAGCCGGACAGACGTATAGACAGACAGACGGACAGACAGACAGACGGACAGACAGACGGATAGACAGACGGACAGACAGACGGACAGACAGACGGACAGACAGACCGACAGACATCATGCTAATAAAAATAGTCAAAACGTTATGTAGGGACCTCAATTCGTGGAGATCCATCGAAATCTCGAAATGTCAAAATCGGTATGATCACAATACCTCCCTTATATATGTTGGCGGTCGGTAATAATCCACAATATTTTTTTTATTTCAGTATAAATTAAAGTAGATTACTAAATTATTTTGAATTTATTTTGATATAGGTAATTACACAATAAAATAGTACACATAATGGAAACAGGTGTATGTAATATGTATATAAAGTGTAGGTATGTCTAATATGTACATAATACCTGTTATATGTATTTTATGTAGATATGCTTATATTATGTACATATATTTATCAATAAAATGTTTTTTTGTCACCTATCTAGTCATTTTTATCCAATGGATAACATTTATCAGTATCTATACGGTGTGAATAACTTATCCTATAGATAACTTAGTTACTCTATAGATAAATAATTGGAAATACGCAAAAAATCGTTTATTCCCTTGATAACAACTTATTCCATAGATAGTCAATTTTATCTATGGTTGGAAATACCGGGCCTTAGGGAAACAAATTAAAATTTACAGATACCGCAAAATTTAATGCACACTTAAATGGTAATAATTATTTTTAATAAGAAAACTTATGATTTTTTGTTAGGTGATTATTGCCATTCCATTTTTCTTTTTATTTCTTTTATCATTCTGGGGAATTTCACGGTAACTTTAGTTCAGAATCTAATATTTTACTTTGCTAATTTCAGAAGCATTATCTAAAATTATACTTAAATGGATTATATATAACATCGATGCCAAAAACTCTGAATGTAACGATCAAATAACGTTAAACCAGTTAAAACTGAAGATTAGCAATCTTAGTACCTGATTTCTTAGTTCTTAAAACCTCTTAAGGGGAAACGAGTTAATGCACCATCTAGCGAAAGAATATTGAATTAAATTTGATAAAATTAAGACCTATAAAAGTTCGTTGGGTATAGCTACTTTGGGTTAAAATTTTCTTAATCGCTTTAAAATTGGGTATAAGAAGAATTAGCGAGAGAACCGGTGCAATATCTATCGTATATACCTCTTTCTTTGCCTCTCTGGCTCTGCCACCAAAGTTTAATTAAATTTCTGCTTTGATTATGTACCAGAGAGCAAAGGGAAAAAGCGATTACCTACAAATATGACTTGATTAAAAGCAATCCCCAGCATTTTTCAATATTCTCACCAGTGGCGGATATATAACATTTAAATTAACATATAATCGAAACTTCCATATATAAATCAATACATTCGTCTGGAAAATGCGTATAAATAGTGAGGTGATACAGAACGTCATCATTTGCTTCTTGTTATGTTACCATCCTAACGGATTTTAGTTATAATTAGAGCTATTTTTATTTTGAAGATGGCGGACGCATTTTGTGTTGATAAATACACCGTTAACAATTGGCTCGCTAATCTAACATTAAAAAAGCTATATTTCATTTAATATTCTTACAACGGTTCAGTGTAAAATACTCTTTAATATACAGAGTGTTTGTTTGAAACGCCGCACCTCGAATAACTCCTTTATTTTAAGAGAGGAAGAAAAGTTAAATTAGACAAAAGGGCCCACTTAAGAACTATAATAAGAATTATGCATCACTTCCGGTTTCAGCGGAAATTGTTTCAAGTTTTTATCTAATATAGGGACATTGTTTTATTCTTGAAAGTACATTAAATCAGCTTTACAAGGATATCAAAATATTATACTTTAATTTTAACCATTTCAAAATGGCGACAATTTATTTACAAAATAATAAAAAACATATATTTTTCCTTACCAGTAATAATTTTCCACAAACAAAAAACCTTTTTACTTTATCAGGAAAGCAACGATATTCATGTGGTACGCATTTTCCGAACTTCTGATTTTTTTTTCTTTTTTTCCTTTTAAAATATGTTTCAGTCATTATTGAGAGGCCCATTCTTCCAAGGAGTCCAAACCACCCTTAACGGCTTTTTTATCGAAAGATATTATGTTTGATTTACCATATACATTATTAAGTTCATTTGGATTCTCCGGAGCTATTTAATGTTGACTTGTTTTACCCCAAATGTCTGTTCAAAAAGTATCGCGAATTTTGTGTTTTTTCAAAAATTATTTATTTATTCATGATACATCTATTTTGTCCCCTTCAAAGTAATCCCCACCAGATATTATACACTTGTGCCAACGTTTTTTCCAATTCTTGAAGCACTTGAAAAAATCATTTTTTGTGATCTTGTTCAGCTCCTCCTTCGATGCCGTCTCTATCTCCTCACTCGTAGCGTAGCATCGTCCTTTCATGGGCCTCCAGTTGCGGGAACAAGAAAAAGTCACAGGGGGCCAGATCTGGGGAATACGGTGGCTGCAGAATTATCAGTGCGTTGTTTTTGGCCAAAAATTCACGCACAAGCAACGATGTGAATTTCACGGCGACCCGTCTCATGCTCAAATCATTGGTAAAAATTGAATGGCACGAGCCAATCGATATGTTTAGGTCTTTAGAAACTTCTCTAACGGTGATTCGACGATTGGCCAATACTATTTGCTTCACTTCATCAATGTTTTCGTCTGTTGTTGATGTGCTCGGGCGTCCGGCACGCTCTTCGTCGTTCACATCTTCTCGGCCCTCTGGGAACATTTTGTACCACCGATAAACGTTGCTTCGGTCCAAGGTAGCTTCACCATATGCCATAGTCAACATTCGGAATGCGCCCGCGCACTTAATTTTGTTTTTCACACAAAATTTGATACAGATTCTTTTATCCATTTTTTGGTATAGGCAAAAATCGAAGACGAGCCAAAACACGTGCAAGCAAAGCAACTGTCAAAAATTAACTGAACATTCAAAATGGCCGAACTTGTCGGCATAAGTGAGAGACATGAGTACCAACATAACGCCACAAAAAAATCGAAAATCGAATATACGTCACCCGCGGAAATTCAAAATTCGCAATACTTTTTGAACAGACCTCGTATGGCTTTCATCATCGGACCTGGGCTTTGAAGGAAATGTTCTATAGGTGTGTATAAAGTACATATGTATATAACACCTTAACATTGAAACGCACTTGATACGAAATGCATTGGTGTACTCTGTTCTGTAAAGCAACTTGAAACAACGTTTTATTAAACCACGACTGAAGAAATTGTTTAAAGGACACCAGAGTATATTTTATTAGAGGAAGTGAAATTAGACAACATCAGAATAGGAGCTATAAAAAGAGCAATTAAATTCGAGAAAGAATAATAAGAGATTCAGAAAAAAAACTTGCTGTATCAATGCTGGACAGAAATAGAGAGAAAAGAGATACAAGGGAAGATGCAATCCAGATGGGAAGCAAAAAGAAGGAAACGTTTGAGCATAATAGCTACTCAACTAAGAAAATATCAGGAAAGAAGGACAAGATGTGGCACTAGAAATAACAGATAGAAAGAGGGACATCCATGAACAAAAAAGAAGTGAGGATAAAAAATTCGAGGTACAACAGTAAATACAAGAAAACTTCTTGGACGACGCAAATAGCAGAGTACCTCAAAATCTAAAGTAATGAATTAAAAAAGAAGGCAGATTTAGGTGTGGAAATAAGGAAAGAGAAAATGAGTACTGGAGAACGGATGAACAAAGAATGTGCAGGATGTGAGGAGAGGAAAGAGTGACTTTGGAGTATATAATGAAGAATTGTGGAGAAATGAAATTTAAAGAAGGAACAAGAGCACGCGCATTGTGTGAATCAGGACAAGGATGGAACTGAATGGAGGACATCTTAGAGAGAAGAAAAGATTTGAGACGAAGACTCAACAACAATTAGAATAAGTATTTGAAAATAAATTAAATTAAGATGTATGTAAATAATATGTAGATTTTAACCGAAAGGTATAAATAAAATAACTATCTATCTATCTATCTATCTATCTATCTATCTATCTATCTATCTATCTATCTATCTATTTTTACAGAACACAGTTTTCTAACGGTTGAAGAGATTATAGAAAATTCGAAGACCTAGAAAGATTTCCAATAGTGTATGTAAGGAGTGCTTCCAGAAATGGCAAAGTCGTTGGCATAAAAATAATATTTTGTTATCAATAAAATTCTATGAAGCTCAAAAAATTCCGATTAAGCTTCATATGACACTCTTTCTTCAACGAATCACTAAAAATTTCCATGCACGCCATTGTACGATATCTAGAAAACCAAACAGGTAAGTTCGTCCGCAGATATAAGGGATAGTTTTAATTTGATTTAACAATAGGGTCTAGCGGTAGAAGATTACACTAGACACAGTATTATTTTCCTGATTAAAAAAGTTTACTTTGCCCTTCTTGAGTGGGGTGCATGCAAAATTTCTGCATTTATTCCTGCAAGCGTTTGCTATTTACCCTGAATGATATTACTCGAAACATAGATGCATATTTTCATTCAACATCTGACTTTACAAATTAAATTCTTAGACCAGGAAACAAAATTGGGAAGGAAATTGGATTACACTGCAAGTAATATTGGGGAAAGTGGGGCATTTATTTGCTTTATAGAGGGGTGAGAGGTATATAGGGAGTAAACTATGATATTATACAATTAAAGAAATGCTTTAGTATTTATTTAAGAAGGTTATTGACTTTGTTTGGTTAGCAAAGAATCGAAAAACTTGGTCTGAAAACAGAAAGGCATGACGTCGACGATCTGTGGTGATATATATCGTACTTTTTAATCAAACCTCATATGTTGTACACCATTCTTTACTAGTTTCTGTTTTGTTTTTAGTACTATTAGCAACTCCACTCGTACGCTCGCATTTTGCATGTGGAAAATTGTCATTTACGAGTGAGTAATTGATCAGGTACATAGAATAACAGATATAATAGTAAAGGCATTAGAAAAGAAATGTGTTCCACAATCTTCCTGGATGTGGCGCAAACCTTTGATAAGGTTGGCATGAGGGATTAAATTATAATTTCAGACCTATCTTTCCCAATTAGTATTCTGTTATACTGTAACCATATTTAACATATATATTCTTTAGGATTAAGCAGGAAGATGCTTAAACTCAAGTTAACCCATTAGCGTCCATTGTACTCGCTTGAGTAGAGAAAATATGGAGACATTCCTTGACCGCTACCGCCATCTATAATTGGATAGTGATGATTTTATTTATTTTTTCCAAAAAAATATCTTTGGGCGCTAATGGGTTAAAGCGGGAGTTCCTCAGGGACGTGCGGTAGGACCGATCCTATATCTTTTCATAAAAATGGAGCATTTCTATGAAAATTGTTGATTTTAATCGTCCTGTTCAACGATCTCCCCGAGTTAGAGCATAACACTGCAGCTACTCTGATGTTCTGATGACACTTTGACAGCTGATGTGATATTAACAGTAGGTAACAGCAATGAAGAATCGGAAGAATATATACAAACATTGATCACTCAAATACGATAGCTGAACAAGAAAATGACGAATTAAGCTAAATTATTTTAAATCGGTTCATATTAACTTCACTACCAGACGTTTTGAACATATTCCGGCAACTATCAATAAAGCAAGCCTGTAGCTGCAAACGTTAAATCGTCTATACCTGCTACTTGATCGCTGAGCAAGGGCACGGACGTGAGTTCAATTTCTGCTTATGTCAAATAATTTGTGTAAACATATTTATACAAATTACAGGTTCTGCTTAGCCGCTCGCAACCGGCTTTAAACTGTAGGTGCCTTTCTATGTACGCTAAAAAATGAACGCAATACAGACCATATTACTCCTGAATGTACATAGATTGAAAACATGGTTACGAAACCTGGAAACAGGAGGCCTTCGCTCATTTCGAGCTGTCGCGCCAATGATTATGATGATGATCAATAACCGAATAGTGCCGTATGCAAATAAAGCCAAGTATGTTGACATGTCATCAGTGGCGGATTAACTTGCTTGGGGGCCCTGGGTGGTAAAATTAAAATGGGCTCCTTATTATTTTAAATAGAATGGAAATATTTGTATATAGGCCTCGGTGAGCCTCCCGGCATCATAGGCCCCGGGCGGCCGCCCAATCCGCCCACCGCTTAATGCGCCTCTGCATGGCATTTAACATCAATTTATAATAAGCTCCTACTCTACGAGTAAATATTGCAAACTATATGGGCTTCTGGTAATCAACTCTGGAGTTGTACTAAACGAAGTAATATGGATCAAAAATCGATTACAGAATAAAGTAAATATATATAAATTTTCCAAAAATATTAACTTAATCCAGAATCACTATAACATCGATACCAACTTGCTAAAGGAAGTATCTGTTATAAAAGACTTGGGAATGTATTTTGATCAAAAATTTCTATTCAATGTACATTTTGATCATGTGTGTAAGAAAGCGTACCAGAATCTAGGATTTATATTTAGAACATGCAAAATATTTAAATATCACCATACATTTATAACACTTTATAACGCCTTTGTCTTATGCCATTTAAATTATTGTTCCGTTATATGGAATCCCAGATATAATGTATATGATCGTCGCATAAAATCAATTCAAAAGAAATTTCTGAATTATTTGAGTTATCGCTTCCCAATATCACATGTTTCATACCTATCAAGATGTTATTATTTCAAAATGGTTACCTTGCATTGCAGACGCATGAACAATGATGTAATTTTTCGTACTAAAATTATTAAAAACTTAATTGATTCACCGTATCTCCTTATGAATATAAATTTAAATATACCACTTCGCAACTTAAGAAATAAATACCTTTTTAGACAACCTTTTGCTAGGAGTAACTATGCCCAAAACGCCCCCTTAAACCGATTAGTTTCTACATTTAATAATATATTATTGGAGGCAGATCCGTTTCATTTGAGTTTAAACACTATAAAACGTCGCCTTCATACATTTAGTGTTCAAAGCACTATTAATGAAAATTAATTCATTCTTCTGTATATATATTTGTTTTTTTTTTTTATTTATCAATTATCCAATTACCGTCTTAATGGCTAAATTTGTTAAATATTAAGTTACTATATTGTAATGTATAGCAATCGAAGTTGTTGTTTTTAGGTTCGTCCTGTGTACAACTCAATTACATAAATAAATAAATAAATAAATAAAAGTACTAAGGAACATCGTCGATGCACCTTGGTGTGTTAGAAACAATGATTTCCAAAGAGACCCAGAAGTAGGGTAACTAGCGTAATCTAAAGAATTACACAGAAACACGAAGGAAAGTTCCACTAATGCATTAATGGGTGAAGTCAGAAGTGGAGATATGGGCCTGTAGACTCCGCTACTGCGGGGTCGTTAAGGTTGAGGGGCGCAAATGTTTTGAGGCGCAAATGTTCAGGGGAGTAAAGCTTTAGGGGCGCAAAGTTTGAAGGGCGTAAAGGTTAAGGAGCGCAATGGTTGATGAGCGCAAAAGTTGAGGGGCATAAAAGTTGAGAAGCGCAAAGGTTGAAGAGCGCAAAGGTTGAGGGATGCAAAGGTTGAGCGGTACAAAGGTTTGGTGCGCCAAGGTTAAGGGGCGTAAGATATGCATTAAAAAGGGTGCTATATGTGGAATTGCGAGGGGGGATTACACCAAGCTCTGCCACTGGGTTAACTCTTAGATTTAAGTATATAATTAGTTATTCAGAATAGAATAAAATTGTTTGTTAGTCTATTATACTAGAATGTTATACCATAAGTTCTGAAAAATAATTTAAAAAACAGAACTCAAAATAAAACACTCGGTAATGTACAGTATGTTTTATTTTGATTTCTATTTTCAATATGTTTCAACGAGAGCCTACAACTGAATCTATTAATGTTAATTAAAAAAAAACGCCTTCATTTTTTGATCATCACTTTCTTACCGTCTCCCTTATTCTTTAGCTAGCGAGTTATTATAAAAAAATGATGTGAAGTGTGAATTTTCACACATTTTAGGGTTTTGAAGGTATTTAGTAAGTGAATTTGGATGCCGAAACAAATTTTATATTAAAATATTTTTTTTGTTAATTTTAATTCGAACTCCTAATACCATTATTTAGGTTTCTAAATATGTGCATTATTATTATTATTTTTTTTATATAACAACGTTCATTAAGAATTCTAAAAATTGCGCCTATGGTTTCCATTGGTTGTTATAAGTTCCGCCCCTCTGATTTCGTGTACATTGAAACAGAATTAAATTATAATTTAAACAATTTCCACTGGTTATTAAATTTACGCTTTTAAAAATTAAATGCAACATTTGCCAAAATATAACTAGAATTTTGAAAAAATAATTTAAACAATATAAAAATTAAAAAAAAAAAACAAAAAATAATATTGTCTCTTCTCGCAGGGTTCGATCCCTTTCGGATCGAGTTACTTGGGTGAAACACCAGCGCAAAACCTCTAAACTAGCATACACGTTCCATTGTAGCCTGTTACAAAGCTATAACTTGTGTACATTATTAACCAAAAATCACAAAAAAAATTTTTTTTTCCAAAAACGTAATCTGATCCAAAATTCCTGTTATACTATTCCGGTTCACACCAATGTACATTATTAGAATTTTTTCAGATTTTTAGTTTAAACCATCTGGGCTACAGGGTGTGGGACAATTTTTTTTTGCACAATTTTGGCAAAAATCGCTTCAATATAATTTATTTTGCAAAAATAAAAATTTGATCGTTAATCCACGGACCAAGGGCTTTCATTTGATACCCTACTCAGAATTATAAAAAAATATATTTTTTTTCGATGAGCACATATTTGTTTATATTTTTAGGGGGATATGTTTTTTAGTTGTTTTAGTATTTTTGCTATGTGCGGGTCAAAGAGTTGTATAAGCATGCCAAATTTCTCTAGGTTTAGCCATTTGGCTACAATTTTTACCGAACAGACAGACATACAGACATACAAACAGACACACAGACAGACAGACAGACAGACAGACAGACAGACAGACAGACAGACAGACAGACGGACGACAAAATGAGGGTATAAGGGTTTTTTGGTCATACCTACAAAACCCTAAAAATTGCGTGACTAATACTCAAAAGTGTCTAATACCAATAATTTTCAAGGTTTGCTATTAGTAATTATTTGCAGTAGATAGAATTGTACTTCACTTAAACCAATGTTATATTTTACAGTTGATCAAATGAAACATGAGTTTATAACAATGTCAAATCCAAATTCAAAGATTTATCATTGTTTTTTGAAAATAAACAACCAATTAATATTTATGTTCAATTATTTTTTCCACTGATAAAAGTCGTAAAAAGTGAAATGTCAATTGTGTTGTCTAGACTACGGCTGAAACTGATAGCCATGTTCAACCATATCGAAAATATTCAAGTGTTTAGAGACAAGGTTTACAAAGGGTTTACGCTCATTAATTATTTAAAATTATGATAATATATATATAAATATTTAAACAGTGTATAATGTGTACAAAAAAAAAAAAAATAATTTTCATTAAATTTCTAAAAAAAAAAAAAATAAGTATTATAAAATTAAAACTAAGCATTAAACATGGAAATTTCGAAGTTGGATTCAGATTACTTGATTTCCTTAAATACCAGGTCTACAAGTATGAAATGCGGATTTTTTTCAAACTTGCCGCGCAAACAGAGTGTATAGTTCAAAGTTTCAACACATATGGCGTTTTGTTAAGTTATCATTAAGTGTCAAATGCGTATATGTTATAATTTGAAAAGTGATCATATAGTTTTGTTTTACTGTGTTAAAACAAAACTTTTTTTCATTTGAAAAAAACTGCTGCTGTATCATACCGACTGCTTCGAGAAGCTTATGGTGAATATGCTCCATCGCAAGATACGTGTGAACGATGGTTTCGGCGTTTCAAAAGTGGTGACTTTGATCTTACAGACAAAGAACATGGAAAACCTCCAAAAAAATATGAAGATACAAAATTGGAAACATTGCTACAGGAAGACGATAGTCAATCACAAAAACAACTAGCAGAGCAGTTAGGCGTTAGTCAACAAGCTGTTTCCAATCGCCTACGAGAGATGGGTAAGATCCGGAAAGTCGGCAGATGGGTTCCACATGCATTGAATGAGAGGCAGATGGAAAAACGCAAAAACACTTGTAAAATTTTGCTTGCACGATACAAAAGAAAGTCTTTTTTGCATCCTATCATTACTGGCGATGAAAAATGGATTTATTTTGAAAATCCCAAATGCAAAAAATCATTGGTGAACCCAGGCTCACCATCCACACCAACTGCAAGACCGAATCGCTTTGGCAAAAAGACAATGCTCTGTACTTGGTGGGACTAAAAGGGTGTGGTCTATTATGAATTGTTAAAACCTGGTGAAACAGTTAATACCCAACGCTACCAACAACAACTGATCAAATTGAACCATTCGTTGCTCATAAAACGACCACAATACGAAAGAAGACAGCACAAGGTAATCTTTCTTCACGATAACGCTCCATCACATAAGGCAAAAGCAGTTTGCAACACATTGGAGGCACTCAAGTGCGAAGTGCTACCCCATGCCGCTTACTCACCAGACTTGGCCCCTTCAGACTACCACTTGTTTGCATCGATGGGTCACGCACTTGCCGAGCAGCACTTTTGTCCATATGAAAATGTGAAAGAATGGCTTGATGAATGGTTTGCGGAGAAAGGGGAAGAGTTCTATTGGCGAGGTATTTACAAATTGCCTCAAAGATGGGAAAAATGTATAACTTCTAATGGAGCATACTTTGAATAAATAAACTTTTACTGTTCTTTTGAGTATAATGTGTTTTATTTAAAACAAAAAAAAATCCGCATTTCATACTTGTAGACCTGGTAAATGTATTTACTTTTAACAAAATTAAGATATCAAGCAAAAAATGTATCACTGAGTAACTGAAACTTTAAAAACGACTAATCGTTATAAAACGGCGTTCATAGCTCTAAAATTAGTTAACTATACGAGGTCTGTTCAGAAAATAACCGAACATTTTGAAATACGCGCCTACGGGGATATTTAGTGATATGCGGTTGAAAGCATTGTGTTGCGCATAACTTCATTTGTAACCACATGTTCGTGGATTGTTGATATTTCGTTTAGTTTTCATGATATGGTTATTTGTGTGCAACGTGTTTAAGTGTTAGTGGCGATTTTTTAAATGTGCGATTTTCTGGATCAACGATGCAACGTAAAATTTTTCGTGAAACTGGAGAAAACTTACACAGAAATGTTTCAACTTTTGAAACAAGTTTACGGAGATGATGCTTTGGGTCGTATGCAATGTTACGAATGGTTTTCACGATTTAAAAGTGGTCGGCAATCAATTAAAGATGATCCTCGACCAGGAAAGCCTTCGATTTCAACTGATGACTCCCACGTTCAGAAAATCAACGATCTGGTGTGTGCAAATCGCCGATTGACTGTCAGAGAAATTGCAGAAGAGGTTAGTATCTCAACTGGGTCATGCCATGAAATTTTGACTGAATAATTGAACATGCATCGAGTTGCAGCACATTCTTTGCTGAGCCAATAATAGAACAAGAAATACTTACAGTAGTTAAATCTCTCAAACCAAAATCTGCAGGACCAGATGGAATTCATACCAAGGTATTACAGTTCCTAATTGATAAGATAATCCATGTCTTATGTTATTTATATAATTTGAGTATAACAACCAGCCAATTCCCTAAAATTCTCAAACAAGGTATAGTCATACCAATATTCAAAAAAGGTAACACCGAAAGTATTAAAAATTATAGACCAATATCTTTAATATCAGTATTCGCAAAATATTTGAAAAACTTAAGCTAGAATGCTGAAATTTCTAAATAAAATTAATTTTTTAAGTGATGATCAATTTGGTTTCAGAGAAAATAAGAATACTGAATCTGCGCTAACACAATATACGGATTTTGTCTTTAACAACATTAATTGTGGTAAAAAGGTTACTGGTTTGTTTGTAGACATAACCAAAGCTTTCGTTACCGTAGATCATAACATACTATTATTAAAGCTATATAACACTGGTTTTCGTGGGAACATTTATAGCTGGTTTGAAAGCTATCTGGTTAACAGAGAGCAGAAGGTACGAGTTAATGGCCATATTAGCAAAGTAGTTACTCTTAAATATGGCGTACCGCAAGGATCGGTCCTAGGACCAATATTATTTTTAATATATATAAATGATTTATGTATTTCTAAATTCAGAGGTAAATTAACTGCATTTGCTGATGACATAGCACTTGCTTATGCATGTGAGACCTGGAAGGACGTTTTAATGAACATCAATTATGATTTAACAATTTTAAGAAAGTGGTTTGTTACTCATCGCATGGAAATGATCACTAAGACCAAAATACAATGTTATAACCTCAATAGCCATTATAAAATAAATTTAACACCCACTTACCACTCTATAGTCTGTATAAATAACAACACATCTCAATGTGATGCTGATTGCCTGCGTATAGAACAGGTTGAACAATTCAGATACTTAGGTATTATCATAGACAGTGAGTTATATTGGAAATTACACTTGATAGCTTAGTTAAAAAATTAAGAGTGGCTGATCCAAAATTTTACTTTTTAAGGCATAAATGCACACCTCAATTTATTAAAACGATCTATTATTTACTAGTTTATTCTCACTTAAATTATGGGCTCATCTGCTGGAGTGGAGCATATGAAACCACTTTCAAGAGAGTAATTACCCTTAACAAACGAATCATAAGAATAACCAAATTTAAAACCAATTTCTCATGTACATTTCCACTTTTTAAGGAATTAAACATCCTTCCATTACACCATCTATATGTGTACAAAGTCCTGAAAGATTTCTTTAATAGAAGTGGTAATCACATTAGCTACAGAAACCCGTATAATTTTTCAAACTTTTATAATAGTTTACCACTTCATTTAAAACAAAGTGGCTTAAACACAAACAAACATTTAAAGCACCTCAAAGAATGGCTTCTGATCAAAGAAGTTAAAACATATATTATTTTTTGAATCCTGATAAATTTTCAAGCCTATTCTATTTAGAATCTATTTAGAATATTATCCATGAATCAGCGTATGCTGCAAGGCCCATGCCATCTCGAATTTCCGCCGCTGCTGCTTCCACCCGGTTACGGAGATCATCCAGGTCCATAATGTCGGTGGTATATATCAAGGTCTTCAAATGCCCCACAAATAAAAGTCTAATGGTGTTAAGTCTGGTGACCGGGGAGGCGAAGGAACCGGACTGCCCCGACTAATCCACTTAGTTTGAAATACATTGATTAATGCTGGGTTTACATTGGTAGAGTAAAAGAGCTAGTAACTAGCGCAAGTACTACGCGCTTTACTCTACTATCTTATTTTCAGGATAGTAGGTGTTCATACTCAATTGACATACATATGTTATTTTCTGGATAGTAAGTGTTAAAACACATTTGACATCTTCACTGTGATTTTGTAGTGAAATTATCTTTTTGCAAAAAATAGTTTATGAATGTGGATATACATCGTCGCCGGCGTTATGCCATTAAAGAAGTGGTATTTTGAATTACATCATTTCTTGTGGAGGAAATAATTGATTGTCTTATTGAAGTATTCGGTACAGAATATAAGCCTAAACAAAAATGGGTTAAACAATGGATTGATAGAAGAACTACCCATGGCGCATCAGTCCTTCTATTTCGTGAATTAGCCGTGGAAGATCAAAAAGAGTACAGACTGTGTTTAAGAATGACACCAGATGATTTTAATAGGCTATTAAATTTAGTTAGTCTATTAATACAATGAACTGATACACTAATAAGGGATGCGATTCCAGCAAAAATAAAATTGGAATTAACGCTTTATTTCCTAGCCAAAGGAAATAGTTATTGTAGTCTACAACAGTGTTTCTCAACAGGTGGTCCCCAGAAACATTTTAGAGGTCCGCGAAAGTTTTTATATGTATTTTTAATTTATTTTGCACATTTTTTATGTAAATAGTTTATATTTTGTTTATTTTCTGTAAACTTTCTGTGATTTTCTACAAATAAAATAAATGTGTTTAGTAGCACATTAAATATATTTGTTTTCATGCAAAAAATAAACCAACAATTATTATTAGTAGTCCGCGTTAGAAAATTATATATTATTCTGGTCCACGGTGCGTTTTTGGTCGAGAAACACTGGTCTACAACATCTTTTTCGTGTATCAAAGGCAGTTATTTCACAGATGATTTCAAAAATCATCAATTAATAAATCAATGTTGCGCAATTTATGTAAATAAATTGTAACTTACCTGATATGGGTTTTTTTCTATTTGTTATGACAGGTTACCGCTTGCCGCCAATTTGAAATGAATCAATTTTGCGTAGTGGGGGATAAGACAGTAGCTAGTAAATACGTCGACGAGCTAGCTGCTATCCTAGCCCAACTACTGGCAGCTAGTACTCTACTAGTCACAATGTCAACGGTTTACACAGAGATAGTAACTAGTTGCTAGTTACTTGCGCTAGTTACTAGCTCTTTTACTCTACTAATGTAAACCCGGCATAAGTGTTGACGAACGAAACGTCCGAAATGCGCGGGTGCACCGTCTTGAAGAAACCACAATTCTTCACGTACCTTTAATAGAATATCTTCTAAAAGTTCTGGCAAATTATTTTGCAAAAAAAAAATAATTTTCAGCATCTAATAGATCTGGTAACACAAAAAACAAATGAAATTGGTTAGTTCGCAGGTTACTACAAGTTTTTGTCACATTAATTCATCGCTTCACTATAAAAACTTAAAAAATTAATATCTCTTTTAATATAAAACTTTTACTAAGGTGTTTTAAGGTTTTTCGCCTGCTTTTGAACTGTAGCATTACCCATTAAAAAATAAATAAGAACACCGTAAACTCCCTGTATATTATTATGGATTCATGTTTTCAATAGGGGATACGCATAAAATTTGTATTTCCTTAAAACTACATTATTTTGATATGTTAATGTTAGTTATGTCTCCTAACAAAACAAAAATTACATTTTAATTAATATTATAGCCAAATTTTTGAATTAAAATATTGTAAATTTGAAATAAGCCGACCACGGAGCGAAGGTTGCCGAGTAAAACGACTGAGTATGACGTCAAACGATAGGGGTTTCACATCACAGATACAGCTACAACATAATCTTTACACGTGTGTGTATTGTATTGTTCGAGAGTTTTGTATTTGTTTTTAAGCAATTTTTCACGCATTTATTATTAAAATGGCAGATAAAGATTTTGTTAGGGCTCAGAGTGATAATTTACCCAACATTGATGCATTTATGCTCATGGAATATATGAAAAATAATGAATGCTACAGTGCTGAGGAAATACGTGCTGTCAAAGTAATTTTTATTTTATATTCTATAACTTTATGTAAACAAACGCTGCAACTCTGTAAAATGTAAATATTTATGTAATTTAGATGTCAGAATTTTACTACATTGTTTACATGAAGTTACAAAATTTTAGAGGCATAATTGAAATACTGCAATATAAGTTATCTATTTTAATATAAAATTTAATTCGGTAAACATGTATAAATTGTTTTTATAGAATTAAACTTTATTTTAACTAAAATCACTCTAACTTTACATAACCTATGAAAGTTATACAAACAAATAAGTTCACAACAGACTATGTACGCCGGTAAGCTAGTAGTGTCATACGTCAGTTAGAAGGGGTATGACGTCACACGTCGTTTTCGCGCGCTACATACATTTATGATTTTTTTAAGCCTTCAAATTACAAAAAATAAAAATAAAAACTGTTTTTTATGTTTATATGCAACAAGAGGAATATAATAAAAAATAAAAAATAAATCATGCCTATCCCCTATTGTTACTAAACTATATCAAATTTTTTAAATTTAATTTCAACTACTCCTGCCCCTTCTCAAGCTACGGAAGTTATTAGATTTCTGGTAGATTTTATTGGCACTTTTGTTGAAAAGTGAATCTCCTCTGCTGGCATTGCTTTCTACACTACGTACGTACGTTCTGATATTCGTAATTTGTTTAATAGTTCTAGTCGGTATCTTAAGGTAGATTCTTTCGTAGTACATTTGAAGGCTTGATGATCTTGAGTTAGAGTTGAAGAAGCAAGTCAGTAACGTCAATATCCTATAATCCAAAAGCCAGGTATTTGCCTAATGAAATTTCAACCAATATGTTGCCAGGACGACCAGACAACCAGCTTATTGAAATTGCGGTATTCGTAAATTAGAAGCCCGCGCTTGTCGCAGTGCAAGGAATGTGTTGTAGGGATCTCTCTCGGAGCTCGGACCAGCCAGATGCATCGCACTGAGAACTTTCCAGCTTCCATTGTTTACAGTCGATGGTTCGAGAGACTGCGGTATTCCAAGTTCTCGCGCTCGGTTGAGCTTACGATTTAATTAGCGTATGGAATTTAGCGCGAAAGTAGATGAAACTGGCCACAATTTTAAAACACATGTCACTCTCTATGGTTGTTACATTATTATGATATTTGATTGTGGTTTCAAGCGTTACAACAAATTTTAATGCTGCAAAAGCAGCTGCGTTTACTTGTGTTACTATTAAATTTAGCAGACACGTAGAGTAGGTTGGGGCAAAAATCCTCCCTCAAGGCTTTAAAATTATATTAAGTGAAAACCAGAAACAATATGTTAACCATTTATTGCAAAATGATCTGTCATTTATTTTAGAATATTTATATATACCTACTTATCAATTTGTTTATTTAAATGTATTCTAAAATTTTACACAACTTATTTCACTGAATTGTTAACACAAACTTAAAAAAAAATCAGCTGTGGCCACCACAGGACCGACCGCCGTCATAAAGTACTTGTATAAAATACATTCTAGCAGCAGAGTAGAAATAACTTGGCGTAATATTTTCTAACAGAGATATTATTTATCATGACCATGAAAACGTTACATATAAGTATGAAAAAATTGAGACTTTTGTAAAATTTAAAAAAAAAATTACAAAAATTTTTCGAAATTTTTCGTTTTATCAAAAAACGTCTCAAATAAAAGTTATTAGCTATTGCATTTATAGCAACTTTTATTCAATAAATTTTTTCGAAATATTTTTCTGTTGCTAAATATTCGCAAAAATCTTAAAATCGACACGAGTAAACTCCCATTTCTAGTCAACCGATTTTCACCAAAAGTTGATCAATTTGTGTCATTGATGTCAAAAGCTTAAATATGCAGTTTCATAAAAATCCTTTTAACCGAATTTGCTCTGCACGTGTACACAGACAGACAGACGGACAGACGGACAGACAAACAGATGGACGGACAGACAGACCGACAGACATCATTCTAAAAATAGTCAAGACTATTATGTAGGGACCTAATGGGAAATGTCAAAATCGGTATGATCACAATACCTCCCTTATATATGTTGACGGTCGGTAAAAAACATGACCAATTCAAAGGAACAACATAAAGTTCATTTACGATAAGTATGAGATGACGTCACATTTGGTTAATTTAATTGCCAATGTCAAAATGAAATATACCCAAATTTTTAACATTATTCAGTTATGACATTTGTAATCTATAGATTGGTATCCCTTTCCGAAGTTGTCACATTTTAAACAGCATTTTTTTGTATTTGTTTAACATAACGAGTGAGGTTATGCTTAGGTTTTATTTTGAATTGTATCAAATATTATAATAAAAATGCTGAAAGTTCTTAGTAGCCGCTGGTTGTGTCAATGCCGAGCATTATAAAAGAAATCGGCAAAGACTTGTTTTGACACGGGAAAAAGAAGTCGAGATAATTGGTCTAGTGTAAGGTGATAATAGATTATCCACCAGTGGCGCACCCAGGAGTTTTTGTTGGGGGGTGGGAAGACAAAATTATTTAAATTATGGAAATATAAAGTGATGACTTAAAAAAAGGTCCTCACTTCTAAAATACAAGTGACGACCTAAAAAAAAGTCCTCATCTCTATTTTTATAATTTTCTAGTGTGTTTGTGTGTTTTTATTTGTATTTCCTTCCTACTTAGGGGGGGGGGGTCCCCCGGGCCCTCTCCCTGGGTGCCCCACTGTTACCCACTACAGCGGAACTGACATGGACAAAAAATATTAAACTTGAAAATCCAAAAGGATAGGAAAACAAGACAAATTTTATCTAACAAAATAGAAGTGACTATGAGTTAAATTTTGACAATTAGCTTATAAATTTAAGTTATATAAAAAGAATAACATATTCAAAAAACATTTAAGAATGATTCGCAAATAAACCACCGCGTCAATATGACAGACAGTCACACTACCCCCCTGGCAACCTGGTACGCTTTATTCTGTTATTCTTTTTATATAACTTAAATTTATAAGGTAATTGTCAAAATTTAGCTCATAGTCACTTCTATTTTGTTATATAAAATTTGTCCTGTTTTCCTATCCTTTTGGATTTTCAAGTTTAATATTTTTTGTCCATGTCAGTTCCGCTACTTCACCACTCCTGGTGATGGATGATGTACATGATGTTAAAGCGACGTTTAATTAGTATAGGTAAATTAATTTTATATTAAGTATAAGATTGTCTCTATAGTTATAATTGTTCGTTATAGCACCTGAGGAAGCCAACAAATAGTTGTGCGAAACGTTGTGATACTTAAATAAACGTTCTGTCCAAAAAAGCTGAATGAATTTTTACCTACTTCTTTCATGATAATTTTAATTTGATACAATTAAAAGCTAAAATTAGACATTTTTGAAGTGAATTAACACCTTTAAAACTAAATAATGTTTTGAATAATTTTTATAATCGTTTAAGGCGTTGTTTGCCAGTAAATGGAGGGATTTTTGGAAATTTGTCGTATATTTTTTTACATTTTCAATAACTATTGTGTTATTGTATTTACTAATTCTTATTTCCTATGTTCCACCTTAAAATAATCGCTATAATACATTGCTGTCTATTCAATCTTTCATCTCTATAAAACCCTGGTTTCATAATCTTCACCTTAATAAAAGAACTATTTACAATTTGCCGGATGCGTTTTAATCATTGTCTTTCCTTTGTGCACCTCCACAGAATACATTTACTAGATACAGTTCTGTGCGACTGCGGATAACTTGGTACCGTAGATCATATGATTTTTAATTGCCCTATCCACTACAACAAGTTTTCTTTACTTTACCTGCATTTATAAAATCTTCTCCCCACTCCTATTTCTATTAAATCTATCCTGACCAACCCCTCCCCGGCAGTTTACAAGAAAATTATTGGTCACCTCAAGGTAACCAATTTAAATTTATAACTAAATAAAAAGAACGAATGTTGGAATTGGGAAGGACAAGAAATAGAACAAGTAAAGGAATTTAAATACTTAGGATATATTTTTCAAAAAAACAACGGAGACAACAAGCATATAAAGGAAAGGACGAAAAAGGCGAAAATGGCGATGGGAAAAGTATGGAGTATCGGAGAGAGAAAACTAAACCACGAATATAAAAAACGAATGTTTCTTTTTGATACTTTAATACAAATAATTCTCCTCTATGGCTCGGAAATATGGGGATGGAAAGAGTGGGACGAAGTAGAACGAACACAAGAAACGTACATTAAATGGACATTGGGATTAGACAGGCAAACACCGAGCTATATATTACTATCGGAAACAAAGAGAGACAAAATAAGACTAAAAACTGGAACAAGAGCTATAAAATAAGAACAAAAAATTCAAGCCTGCAATAACGAAATCCTGAAGGAAAGCTGGAAAGAAAGAGAAAATTATATACAAACAAATTGGAAAACCGACAGAAGAAAATATTACGAGAGAAAAGGCTATAGCACAGACGAGATAAGAAGAAAGCAGGAGGAAGGAATTGCAATTGAACAAATAACAACAGAAAGAGATAGAGAGGTGCAACTGCAGAACCAACATAATAAAATCAGTAAGTCTATGTATTTTAAAGAATATTGGAGAATACAAACGCAATGGCTGCAACAATATCTGCAAAACAGCAACAAATCACAGAAAACCATAGCAAGATTTAGGTGTGGAAATGAGACAGAGGCAAGTAAATATTGGAAAGAAGAAACCGAGAGATTATGTAGAACATGCGGAAACGCGGAAGAAAAGATAGAAGATCCAAGGAAGATTCAAGAACTGCTGGTCGGAACGAGTCGGGAGCCGGGTTAACATGGCTGAAAAGGGTGCTAAAGAAAAGAAGAGAAAAAGAGAGAGTAATACCAATATAAAAGTCAAAAGGGCATATTTTAGTTATAAGTTTATAAATGTATATATATATATATATATATATATATATATATTCATTTTTCTTTTTATAAATAGTACCAAATATTTATTTTTCTATTTATCTATCTTTTATCTATCTATCTATCTATCTATCTAGCTAACTAAATAAAAAGCTATGCACTAGCGGAATGGTAACCTCATCAAAGCCAACAATTCAGAAGAAGAAGAAGTACATTGCTGTCAATCATAACGTAACCATGGATATGAATACGCTATCGTTCACATTAAAATAAATTCACGGTATACCTCATGGAGGTACAAGAAGAAGGGAGTCAGCATTGTGCGCAAGATATGAAGCTACTTGCCACCAAAGCATGGAGGTACAACTAGAGGAGACACTTATAGTTAAGAATATAACAATCATTATTAAAATATGTATACGGGTAAGCAACGTGAATGTTTCAATGAATAAAGAAGAAAACATGCATATTAAGATATTTTAAAACAATATAAATTTATATTTACCTGTGGAAAGTTACACCAGCTTCTCTTTGCGACTTTTACAATTTAATATAGCACAATTCACCATTGTCTTAAAAAAAGAAAATCTTCAAAACACATTTATAATCAGAGAACATGAACGGGAAATGTAATGACACCACGATGTTTGGCACCAAATAATGGCCGACCTGTTTCACTTCGCTATACAAGCTGTGATACGGTATTACGGCTCCCCTTTAGTTGTAACTCCGTAGTATACCTCTCTGACCATCATCTCCTTTCAAACAAATTGAACAGACATTCAATTTTATTAGTTTTGATCTAATTTCACAGGTTCAAATCCTATAGGCATTTACTGCCAGTTTCCAATGTCACATAATACCTATTACCTTCCAAAAATAATAATTACAATAAACAACAAAATTCCTTTATAACCTGTTATTAAATCTCATTGTTCAGAGTAATAATTGTGTTGCATTCTACCCTGAATCCTATACGATCCTTATAAGAAAGGTTTAAATGAAAGGGGTCGAAAGGGTTGCGTCTGTCACAGTACGGCAGGATATAAATCGACAGAATAAACACTGCTTTGTGACTGTTTGGCTTTCTCGGGATGAAGTCGAACGATTCCCAACGAGAATGAAAAGGGGTTTCCGTTTTCAACACGATAAAATACAAACACTTCGGGTATTTTCGGTAGGGGTTAAATAGAAAGACCACGAATAATTTTTTTAGTGGTTTTGAATGAAATTTAAATTTGATCGAAGGGTAGACTGATGAAATCGAGGTGTAAATGAAATGAATAAAATTTTTAGGGATGAAATTTATCAGGGATTACGTTATAATGTTCAGTAATCTTCTTCAGGATAAATTATCAATAATGCTAAGCTGTAGTTTGAAGAGATTTACAACGGTATATTTAAAATTGTTAACCGGGGGACTTTGAAAATAAGCATTATAGGCTTGTCATTCTAAATCCTTGGGCGTTATCTGCCTGTATGTTATATGGTGATTTTTTTTAAAATTTGAAACTGCAGTCAGGCTTGCTCTCAGGGGAGGAGCACAGGGGCAAGGACTCCTTGGTGCATGGCTCATGAACCTTAGGAAATTTGGAATAATTGAATTTAGGGCGACATTTTTGATTCAGCCGTCTGTTTAAAAATGGAACTTCTGGAACTCGCATTAAAAAAATAGACATAACGATAAACGTGTAATGTTATATTTTACGTGTTATAAACCAGTGGTTCCCAACCTATTTACACCGGCGTACCACATTTCCAAATCACATTAGAGTTGCGGACCACTACCACGTATTATTTAGATTTAGATTATTGACTTAAATTAAAATCTTTAAATATTCGCTACTAAAGGAATAGTCATATATTCAATACTACAAACTGGTATTCATTAAAACATAACAAGGAAAATGTAACAAGAAAAAGCAGTCACAGCGTCTAAAAATAAAGTTTATGGACAAAAAAGGATGTATTGGTGAAGAAATAATAATTAAATTATTTTTTATGTTGTTTATTCGTAACAATAATTTACAATACATTCAGTGGGAGCCTTGTGCTTGCATATCGCTTACCAGTTTTTCAATATTAGGCCTTAAAGACGTTAAAGACAATCTCAATGCCGGCTTCACATCTAAACGGTTTCTAGGCTTCGTCTTAATGGCATTAAGCGCAGTAAACGCAGTTTCACACATGTATGTTGAATGGAAAGGAAGGAGTATTTTAAGTGTTTTCCGCTCAGTGCTGAATATTCTTCCCGAATTATAATCCAAAAACTAAATCAAAAGTTACTAGTTTCAAAACTGGTACTGATCGTGTACAAAAACATTTGCAATTTTTTTTTCATAGTGGTTTTCAACCACTGACGGAACGAATCTTTTATTGCTGCCGAAGTCGCGGACCACCTGAAAACATACCGCGGACCACGGGTTGGGAAACACTGTTATAAACCAGTCAAAACCTGTAAAAATACAGTACATCTGATTTTTACATAAATATTTGCATACAACTGATTAATTTCCAGATGTCTTGTATTCTTACTGGATTGTGATACTTGCAAAAAGGCAAAAGAAATAATAATAGATTGAAATTTTGATACCCGTTACGTTGGTTATCTGCTCACCAAGCATGCAGTTGCCTTGGGTAGTTGCGTGCCCTCGCGAACACTTCACTGTGCGTCGGTGTTTAGTGGGTCCTTCTTCATCCTTGGGAGGAATCACTGCTGCACGGTATCGCTCCAGTGGGTCTACAGCATCCCGCTGGCCCCTTCACTGGCTCTATAGCATCCCGCTGAGGCAATATAGTGCGCGACTTTTTAGTTTGCAGCAATTTTTTCCACGGCAGACGTCAGGGCGGTCTCCACCTATAGGGCACAGATAAACTTACGGGGTTTATCCTTATAGGGCTGACGTCTGAGATTGTTTCAACGGACTGACAGCGCTCTCATTCCGCTTCGGGCCGTCAATCTTAGTCAGGCGTATTGCTACTTGCGCCCCATTTGGCATAAGCAGTATCGCTGACTCTTCATCATTTTTATAAATGACAGGTCTCCATCCTCTCTTTCCGCGTTTGATTTCCGACGCTTCAAATATTGGTTATAAAGATGGTAGAGCAAGCAACTCTCGCAGCTAATTCCTATAACTAAAACAACCGTCTGACATGAACCATCCTGTTGTCATTTGAAACTTATTGTTGGGATGGATTCGATCCGCTGGCCGTAGGCTGGACACCACTGCAGTATATGAATCAAAAAGTGTCCCCCCAAATACTTTTACCCATCAGCCGCTACTGCCTCTCCATCCCTCAAAATTTTCTTGGCGGGATCGTATATTCCCTAGATCCGCCCATGAAACGCCCTTCCCTCCCCCTCACTATAGAAACCGGTTGTTCATAAATTGGGATGACACCACAGGCTAAAAGTGTTAATACTGGTGACCCTAAAAGTGACCATAACTGAAGTAGATTCTACTTACACTCCTAATGAAGTAAATAAGGGTCGTAAAGCTCAGCAATTCTACCTATAATCATTATCCGTACCAAGTCAACAAGTCATTTCAAATAATTCTCCCGTTGCATTGAGTTGAATCTCTGTATATTATGTTATAAAGCGAAATTGAACTCGTGATCTGAAATGGTTGTGTCAGTTCTGACACCAAATTTTAAAATAAAGTGTAAAGATCTCTTCATGATACAGGCTATAACACAGAAATTAATTAAAGCCGCATATTTCGAATTATAAAACAAAGAATCTCCCCATCCAATGCAATAATAATTATGATCGTAATTAACTTTATCGCTGGCGTAAGTAAAAAATCCGTTCCTAGTACAGTAATTAAAGCTGACTAAGCGTTTATCGTACATACTCTACATATGCAGTATATCATAGAAATGGGGTCATAAATTGAATAACTGTAATTACAGGCGGGGTTGTTTGAAAGGGTGACCAGTCTTGCGTATCTGTTCGGCGGGTAGACTACGTCTGCACAACTGCATGAGCTGCATCCTGCATCAACGACAAGCAGATTGTTGCAGAAATTTTCAATCATATTACACTACGATTTATATAGGGGAAACATGTTTCCTTCCCCACTGTTTAACAATTCGTGGCCCAAATGATGCTCAAAAACAAATGAAAAATGTATATTTAAAATCTATATTAATACTAGCTGGGCTACCCGTACTTCGCCATGGAATTTAACTAATTTAAATCCAAGAAACTAGAACATGACTCTCACAATGTTAAAGTTAAATATATAAAAAGATAGGTAATATAATTTGAAATTAAAATATCTGGGTTATGTACTAGCGACGAACAATGGGGTTGAACTACACATAAGGGAAAGAGTAAAGAAGGCAAGGATAGTCATGGGGAAGCTGTGGAGTATAGGAGAGAGGAAGTTTAGCGACAATATTAGATGGAGATTGAGGTTGTTTGACGCCGTAGTGAAGAACATCCTGCTATATGGGGTGGAAATATGGGGGTGGAAGGAATGGGAGAAGATAGAACGAGTACAGGAGAGGTATTTGAGATAGATCCTAGGAGAAGATAGATCAACACCAGGGTATATTGTAAGAGAGGAACTGAAAAGGGATAAGATGAAGTTGGGGACAGGAAGGAGGGCGGTTAAGCACGAGGAGAAAGTTAGAAGAGAAATAGATAAAAGACTAGTGACAGAATGCTGGGAGGAAAGAGCCAGAGAGGAACAGAAAGGAACAAGGTCCGCATGGGGGGAGATGAGAAAGGATTATTACTGGAGATGCGGAGTGGATGCGACAGAGGTGGAGACGAAAAGAAATGAAGGAATAAGCGTGATTGAGAAGGTAGGGAGGAGGGATAAGGAAGTGGGGGAACAAGAAAGGACAGACAGAATAGACAGGTCAAAGAGCGCAGGGAGATATAAGGAGGTCAGAACTATAGAGGTATCAAGCTACTTGAAGGGAGAAAGAGAAAGGTCAGGAGGGAGGGTTAGGAGGATTGCGAGCCTAAGGTGCGGGAATGAAGTGAGAGGAAATAGATATCGGAGGAAACAGGAGGATAAGATGTGCAGGATGTGCGGGGAGGAGGAAGAAGATATAGAGCACCTACACGAAAATGGAAGGGGGGAGAGGTGGAATATATATATATATATATATATATATATATATATATACAGGGTGTTTGTTTGAAACGGGGCACCCCGAAAATCTCCTTTATTTGTAAAGATACAAAGGCCCATCTAAAGGTTACTATAAGAATTCTGAGGCACTTCCGGTTTCACCGGAAATGATGTCAACCTTTTGATCTAGTATAGGGAATCGATAATTTTATATTTCTTTCCTAAAAGTACATTAAATTAGCTTTACAATGACACCAAAAAATCATATTTTTATGTTAACCATTTCAAAATGGCGACCATTTATGTACAAAATAATAATCAACGTAAGTTTGAAACAATACAAAGTTGAACGTAGCAAGCTTTGAAAACAATAAAAAAAGAAACAAAATATCTCTAAAATAAACTATTTGAAAAAAAAAAACCATTAATATTTACAATTATTTTACATGGGTAACCTTTAGATGGGCCTTTTTGTCTAGTTTAACTTTTGTTCTGAATATTTTTTGTATCTTTACAAATAAAGGAGATTTTCGGGGTGTCCCGTTTCAAACAAACACCCTGTTTATATATATTTAAAATATACTGTGTGTCATCAAAAGAAAGCTCTTAAGACGTATATTAAGGTTCCTTAATATACTCTAATAGATAGAGATTTGAAATTCACTTCTTTTAACACGATTTTAGCCAAAAATGTGCAAAAGTTCTTGTCCTGCACCCTTTACCAAAAAGGGTTAAACCTAAAATAAAAAAGAATAAAAATGTGGGCAATGTACATTGATCTGAGCTGGAAACGTACGACAGGAATTTTTGATCAGATTGTGTTTTTGAAAAATATGGCAGTTTTTGTGTTTTTGACAAAATCAGTTTTTGACCAAATTTATTTAACAAAAGTTGCTATAAAAGCAATAACATTAAAATATTGAAATAGCAGTTACACGTGTTTTTGTATTATACTCTCATTAACTTGTAGATAATTTGAGTTAAACTTGAACAAAAATTCTCAAACGCTGTAGTGATAAGTACAAAGTTGTGTTCTTCAACCTGCGTAAATTTGAGCTAAGTGTGTGAAGAAGTAAAAGCTAATTTATTAGTAAGTGTTAATATAATTTTTGATTTATTACAACAGACATATTGATATCATCCGGATCAAGTACAAGCCGGCAGAAATACTAATTA
The DNA here is from genome assembly GCA_963971575.1 of Liopterus haemorrhoidalis. NCBI lineage: Eukaryota > Metazoa > Arthropoda > Insecta > Coleoptera > Dytiscidae > Liopterus > Liopterus haemorrhoidalis. The sequence goes on from OZ020624.1 coordinate 21,045,428, forward strand.
CCGCTGCCGTTATCAGTGGACAAGGGTGCGCCTGTACAGCTAACTCTTTGGCACTGCACCGGTGTATGAAGTGTTGCCTGCCTTCTGTTACAAGCTGTCTTGCTATTTGGTCTTATTACCAACTTCTAATATACATAGTATAAATAATGGGTGATAGGAAGTGTCCCTTTTGCAATGATCCAGTCAATCGGCAAACTGGTTTAACTTGTGCTGGACCATGTAAAAAAAAATTTCACCCGAAATGTAGCAAAGTACCTGTACCTCTTCTGGAATTTAAAGACACTAAGGGTTTCTCGATCTTGTGCAGCAGGTGCGTTAATAAAGTACCTGTAAATGAAGGTGATTCTACTGGTACTAATAGCAATAATGAAGTACTAAAGATGCTGACTGTAATGCAGTCCGATATCTCTGCGATTAAAGAACAACAGTCTCAATTCGCGGTCTCACTGCAGCACTTTAGTGACGTCACTGACGACTTCCGAAAAGAGATGTCCGAATTAAGAGATAAAGTCAAAACTTTTGAGAAAGTTGAATCGGATTTAGATTCTATAAAAAATGATTATAACAACTTGAAATTTGAATTAAACCAATTACAGCAGTACTCTCGTCGGGAAAACGTTGAAATTTTGGGTGTCGAAGAAACTAAAACCGAAAATATTTATAATGTCATCTCTACGATTGGTTCACATGTAAATTGTCCGGTTACTCAGCAAGATCTGGTTGCGTATCATAGAGTGCCTCATAATATGTCATCAAATAAAAAGCCTAAAGCTATAGTAGTGAAATTTGCAAACAGATATAAAAAAGAGGCTTTTATTGGAGCTTGCAGATTACGTAAAGGTTTTACTGGCCAAGACTTAAAAATAAATAGGAGCTCGGAAAAAATTTATGTTAACGACCACCTGACACTCAAAAATAAAGATCTCTTAAGACAAACGAAGATAATTTGTGAGGATAAGAGGTATAAATATGTATGGGTTCGCGACTGTCGCATTTTGGTACGAAAAACGGACAGCTCCGATATTATTCGCATTGATAGCGATCTCGCTCTTCGCAAAATTGTCTAACTTGAGAATGAACGTTTTAACCATAAATAATCATAACTATAGTCCTCAATTACCAAAATGGCTCTCTCTTTATATTTTCAAAACGTAAATGGCCTGCGAACAAAAACGGACCAATTTCTAATTTCTTCAACTGTCTGCAGCTACGACATCATCTGCCTGTGTGAAACAAACTTAAACAACACTGTTTTTAATAATGAACTATTTGACCATAATAAATACAACGTGTTCCGTAAAGACCGCAATAATGTGTTGTGCAAAAGTGATGGTGGCGGTGTGTTAATTGCGGTATCTAGTGTATTTCGTGCTCATTTACAGGACTGGTCATCAGACAGCATCTGTGAAGACTTATGGGTATCTGTAGAGTTAAATCCATCAAAAAAGTTGAACATATGTTGTGTATATAATCCCCCATACTCTACCTATAATAATTTTTTAGCACATTGTAACAATATAACTGATATCGCTCAACAACACTCTCAGGACGATTTTTTGTTTCTAGGTTATTATAATATGCCTGCGATTACTTGGCAGGGCTCATCTCTTTACTCTTATCTAATACCCAAGAACAATTACACAAACATTTCAAGACTTTTAACAGAAACAATGTCTTTGCTTGAGCTATATCAGTTTAATCCCATTCATAATGCTAATAACAGAATTTTAGATTTAGTTTTTTATACTAATCCTACTGCTGTGTCAGTGGAAAAAAGTTTGTTTCCCCTAGTTGCAGAAGAAAGCCACCACCCTGCTTTGACTATATCTATCATGCTCAAAAATGTTTCTCTCAGGATTTTACCGTATTTAAAAAGAAATTTCTTAAAAGCTGATTATGAACGAATTAGTTCACATTTAGATGATATTAACTGGGATGATCAGTTTAGGAATAAACCAGTTGATACCTGCGTGGATTTCTTTTATACCAAAATCAAGGAGGCACTTGATTTATATTGTCCTTTTCGTACCTTCAAAAAATCTAAACATCCAAACTGGGTTTCTTCTGAAACTAGAAAGGTTCTAGGTGAAAAAGATAGGTATCATAAAAGATGGAAAAAGTATAACTGTATACTTGACTACTCAACCTTCTCACTACTGCGCATGCGCTCGAAAAAATTATTGCAAAAAGATTATACGAAGTTTATCGACGAAACTGAAAAATCGATTAATGTAAACATAAAACCTTTTTGGTCCTTTATCAAAAATAAAAAAAGGGGTAATAATTTACCGAGTGTAATGTGTCTAAATGATCACAAAATGTCTGATTCTCAAGAAATTTGTAACACCTTCTCTGACTACTTTGCGTCGGTATTTGAATCCAATACCAGTGGCGTGCATGATGACATAATTAATTTACCAACTAGTACCCAATGTTTCACTGTAACTAACATTTCAGTACAAGAAATTAATAAACAAATTTCTAAACTCGATATAAACAAGAGCGCAGGGCACGATGGTCTACCTCCTGTCTTTATTAAACATTGTAATCGTTCTCTGTTACATCCACTAAATTTAATATTTAATAAATCTTTAGATGATGGCTTTTTTCCATCATTTTGGAAAACAGCTAAAATATCTCCAATCTTTAAGGACGGTAACAAATCACGCATTGAAAATTATAGGCCGATATCCCTCTTATCAGTGTTAGGAAAAATTTTCGAGGCATGCGTTGTAGATCAGCTTTTTTTTGAAGTAAAAAATTGTATCTTGGCAGCTCAACATGGTTTTTTCAGTGGAAGATCAGTTATGACAAATTTGGTGCCTTACGTACAGTATATTAATGACTGTATTGATACTCGACAGCAGGTCACTGCAATCTACACCGACTTTTCTAAAGCATTTGATAAAGTACATCACCCAACACTTATAAATAAATTAGAAAAGTTTGGTATTTGTGGGAATCTGCTTCGATGGCTAAAATCCTACCTGAACAATAGATGTCAATATGTTGCAATAAATAGTTGCCAGTCCTCGCTGGTACATATTACTTCAGGTGTGCCTCAGGGTTCTCACGTGGGACCTCTACTTTTTTCCCTGTTTGTTAATGACATAGACTCATGCTTTAAATACTCAAATTTTTTGTTATACGCAGACGATCTCAAAATTTTTAAATGCATCACTAGTAGGAATCAATGTCTGGAGTTACAGGCTGATCTAAACAGTTTTAATCACTACTGCCATTGCAATAAAATAAGTCTTAATGAGAACAAATGTAAATCAATTATTTTTACTAGAAATTATGTAAACATTTCCAAGTATCATTACAGATTGAAAGGCAAAATTCTTGAAGAGGTTAACCAAATTAAAGATTTAGGTGTATTGTTGGATTCCAAGTTGATTTTCGATTCTCATATTTACAACGTAACTCAAAAGTCACTAAGAAATCTAGGTTTTATTTTCCGTGTGACTAAGGGATTTAAATCTGCGAAAACACTTATTAAATTATATAATAGTCTTGTACGTAGTCATTTAGAGTTCGCAAGCACAATTTGGAACCCACAGTATAATATTTATGTAAACTCTATTGAAAACGTACAAAAAAAATTTATTAACAAACTCAATTTTCATTTTAATCGTCCTAATTTTCATAAATCATATAAATTTAACTTGGAATTTTACAATATAACTAGTCTACAAAATAGAAGACTCATATTGGATTTGTCTTTGGCGCATAAAATTTTGAATAGTATGATTGACACTCAGCCTTTTCTTCAGTACATTAGTTTTAACATATATAACTATACCGTGAGAAAACCCATGTTGCTATATATACCACACAGTAGATCAAATTCCAATATTAATGCACCCATTCATAGACTTTGGAGGACCGTAAACTCCATAAATAACAAAGTAGACATATTTAGTTATCAGTCTAAATTATTTAAAAAGCTCTGTCTAGAAGTAATATTGTCATCTGATGTGCTCGGGTAGGATCATTAGATCTTATATCTTATTATTTAATATTAATATTAGATTACATCTAATTTGCATGTAACTACAAATAATAACACTGTATATATATGTATATTTTTTTTTTCTTTCTTCTTTTTTGTTCATGTGTAACTGTTAAATTTTTCTATGTATTATCGTTGTGTTGCACTGTAATTGGGACGGCTCTATGAGTACGTCCTGTTGTGTAGCCTAACAAATAAAATAAAAAATAAATAAAATAACTAACAAATTTTATTTGAGACATTTTTATAAAACGAAAAAATTTTCGAATTTTTTTCTAAATATCTATCATTTAATACTTATATGTAACGTTTCCATGGTCATGATAAATAATATCTCTGTTAGAAAATATTAGGCCAAGTTATTTCTACTCTGCTGCTAGAATGTATTTTATACAAGTACTTTGTGATGGAGGTCTGTCCTGTGGTGGCCACAGCTGATTTTTATATATAGGATTATTTTGTTCGCTAGTATTATTTTCTATTTCTTCAATGGCTTTGTAACTGCTAAATATTTCCGCGGTGTATGTGGAGACTGCTTCCAGTGCTTATTATATTTGGTGTTATTAGAATTTTGTGTGACAAATCAGATTTTGATAGTTATTTCTTCATCTCCTCAACGTCTTCAAAATATGAAAGTGAAATTATGACTAAAACGATTAAATAATGCCGTCAGAAATAAAACTTATTTTTGTTATCTGTACACGTGGTGCCACTTATTTTCACCGTATTTCCCCACCCCTCCAATATTTGAATAATAATTCGCGGTAAAGTTGTTAAACAAACCGACCATTTTTATCTTTGTTTGTTTTTGGGTTTATTTTAATATTTATACCGGACCACTTTTGATGTAGAACTTTTCGAAACGTTACTGAAACTTTTAGGAGATATTTTGATTTGCTGAATAATTATTTGAGGAGTGAAGTGTTCTTCAAAGTATAATAGAAACTGGAACAAAAATTAGGGGAATTTATTATTAAACGGAATTTGTATGAAATGAAAATGAAATTGGTTGAAAAATGTATATGAAATGCTATGAAGGTCGTCCTGAAAGTACATTTGGTCATTAACAACAAGAGAACAAATACATTTCAATGAAAACGGTGTTAATACATATCTCTTATTATATTGTACAAGTATGTTCTGTTCGTCTTCTGGTGTATCTTCATTTTTCCGGTAACGTGGAGAGAGAAAAATGAACCGCCGTCTTATGCAGGTGATATTTTTTTAGTGCTTAGGCTTAATTTTATTTCGGCAGGGGGTACTGACTAATTTTTATTGATAAAAATCATGCATTTTTTTCCTCGAATCCGTGGCGTTGAACGTCACCATTGAACACCACGGACTGGTTTTACCTGACGATAAAAGATGTGTATTAATATTTCTACTATTAAGGAGACGATTTCAGACCAAAACTGAATTGAAAAATCTACAGTTGAAGGTATTTTATTAATAAAAGTTCTGAAATGTGTAAAAAGTACATAAGAGTTGGTAAAGATAACGCAGTTTTTTAATGTTTTAACACATTTTCATAAATTTTGAAAATGTGTCTGACCATAAAATTGCCTTCAGTTAAAAATGCTATTAAACTGAAAAGAAAGTAAGAATTAAGAAAGTAAGAATCAGTTTTGAGTTATCAAAATATATTTTAAGGGTGGTTCGAACGTTTTAAATGTTAAACCTATCTGTAGATAGGTACATTCAAATAAGTTTTTAGGGTGAGGATAGATCTGTTAAGCAGTGATGTTTTAATTCTGGAAACTGTATATAATAAACTATTTTATTAACTATATTAACGAAAATATAAAGTACAATGTATTAGAAGGATAGAAAGATAGATATTTAGTAATTGCCTAATTTTATTTGTGTTAAATCTTGAAGTATTAAATACCCAGATGTCATTTTAATATATTATTTCTTTATATAAGTGATTATTATAGGATGAAAGTGTATTTTTATCATCATGAAGGTCTTCTGCTCTTTTTTTTTGCAGTAAAAATGCTAATTTTAAAACGTATTTCAAAAAAACTTAAAAATTATGATAAGAGTATTCATCAGCGCCTCTATCGAACAACGAAACAACTATTGACAGTTCAAATTTACGAGGCAGTTACTTCGTATTACTGAATTATAACAAATATAGGTGAAATTTTAGTGATTAAATAAATTAAAAAACGACTATAATATATTTACGTGTAAACCAAATTATTTACAAAAAAACTGAAAATTATAAATACCTTTTTAATAGTTAAACAAAATACTAAATTTAATAACGTAAAATATTACTAGAACGAATATATTATTACAACGACATTTATATATATTACATTTTACTAAATATATTTTTTACTGAATATAAGCGGTTCACTTTTGTAAGAACACACTAGATCTGGATATTTTGGTTACTTTTATGGTGTGTTACTGACTTTAAATGTCAATTAAAAATATTCCTTACGCTGTAAAACCGACTTTAGGTTGATAAGGTTATGGTTATTATAATTAAGATATAATTTTTCATTATGACATGTCAAATGCATCGACATTTTAAAAAAGTGACATTTTTTATTACCAACATGACATACAGCTTCAAAGGTGCAAACTATTGAAAACTAAATTCCCTCTTAGTTTGTTCTTACAAAAGTGAACCGCTTATATATACATTTCACATTTATTAGTGTTACTCAAAAGTTTTTCTAAATTTTCAAGTGACATAATTAATAGTGAATCCTATGCAATAATATTTAAACATTTTATTAATTTTTCTCTATTTTGGCTATTCTATTTGTTATTGGCTATATCAGTGTTTCTTTTATAATCGTGCGTTATAAAAGTGCGGCAAAATGCTTTATTATATCTATTTAAATACAAGAAAACGAGTTTTATTAACGTAGGGAGAGAAGCCCGGCGTAACCGGGCTGAGGCCCCTAGTTGTTACATATCGAAAATACAATTTTTTCATTTACTTGAATTTCAAATTTCTGTGTTCAGATCTTTGGCTACAATTTTTACAGTATAGACCAATAACGACGAACCTAAGACCCACGTGTCACGGGTGACACGGAAGACATTTTGGCTGACACGCATCGTTTACGGACGGTTTTCGGCCAAGAACAGTGAATACATCTGGGGTCCAATTCTTGAAATCATTCCTGTATGCAACTCTCTACGTTTCGTATGCGGTTCTCCTATCGGTGTTCTTCAACGGTCGAACACGCACTTTTCATGCGCATTTACATCGAGTGACTGGTAGGTAGTAGAAACTTTGTTTCGTGTGCGTATTAGTTTAACGTTTCTTTAAAGAAAGGTTATTTTGTAAGAAAAATTACTTTTATGCAAAAAAATAAACGGTATATAAACAAAGTTAATAAAACGTATATCTAATTATTCATATAAGCAAATAATTTGTTATAGAATAATGGCAGATTTATCACATTTAATTAATTTAGCTTTAATTAAGGCAACAGAGTTAACCAAAAATCATATTTTTATCGAGAGAAGAGTATTTGAAAAAAATAGATGTATTTATTTGACAGATAGATATTTATAAAATTATTTAAGCTTCCCTAGCAAGTCGTGTTACAAGAAATAGCGATTGTACAAGTATTAAAGATTTAATTTAGTTTATACAAAACAAAAAAAAATAATAATAATAAATTTTAAAAATTAAAACAAAAATTATAATTAATAAATAGATAATATAAAAATATTTATTTATTTACTTTAATGGTATTTGTTATTTTGATTAGGTATATAGGTTATTAAATAACAAAATAAAAATTTAAACACTTCTAAATTAACCCTTTACTGCATGAATTTTTATTTTTGGCTGAAATAATTCATGAGCATTAGGAATTGGTTCTTATTGATAGAAAAATTAATTAAAAAAATATATTTAAAATATTAATTATTATTTTTATGAAAAAATAATAATTAAAATAATAATTTAGGGTTTGCGCCATATATGGAACATTATGATTCTACATTATGTTACAAAAGAAAATGATTCCGTATTGTTTGCTCGTCAATTGCTAGGTGTTCTTCATTAGGGATTAAAAGCAGTCGCACTCGAATTTTTGAAAGAAAAGGTCGTATCTTCTAGTTGTCCTTTCTCAATAAATTCAGAATTATCGTTGAAGTGCAAATTCCGCTTGATATCCTCAAATCTATTGCAGCCCATTACTTGAGATACTGCAGGATCCATTGCTGTGTATGTAGCCTATATGAACATTCATGAGGTAACGTTCTGATTCAATTTTAAAAGTAAAATAAAAAATAAAAATCGGAATGTGCCATATATGGCACACTATGCGGTAAAGGGTTAATATAAAATTGAAACACAATATAAAATAAGTATATCTTGAATAGAGAAATTACAACAAATTTTTGATAACGTAAATTGGCCTTTGCACTTGAAACAGAATACCTACGAACAGAAAACTATTCTAATTTATAATTATTAAATAAGAGTAAATTATTATATAACTAAAATTTTAATTACATTTTAGATTAACTCTGATAATTAATTATTTGGTTGTGAGGTAATCAGAGTTTTTAAATTTTTTATATTTCCCTTTTTACATTTAGAGCATTTCTCTCTTTTTAAATACATCATGTGACACTTTGCTATTCCCGCGTAAGGTCCCGAGAAAATCTGAGAGTTCAAAAAAAAAAAACACCACACGAGTTAAATATAAACAAATATGTACCAACTGAAAAAATTTATATATATATATAAATTCATTTCATTCTGTTCTAACTGGTGTAAACTATTCACACACCTCCTCAGACTGATGATGACCACATTTTCGTGGCCGAAACGTCTCCATTTTATTAATTCATAATATATATTTTATAATTTGACGATCAACAAAGAAGTTTTATTTATATATATATATATATATATATATATATATATATATATATATATATATATATATATATATATATATATATATATTTGTTTTACCGCTTATGCAAGCCAATTCTATATATTCAATGGACGGTGTCAAACCAAAATTGACGTTTTCAGACCAGGGGAATGGTCTGAAAACGTTTTTCATGTTTTTTGGAGCTCTTGCACCCTGATTATATAGCAGCGATGACAGAGAAAATTTCAAAAATGGTCTGAATACGAGGGTAGATCGTATATTTTTATACAAATTTAGTTCACTGATTTGTCGTGAAGAGTGCGCGCCAGTAGTTTTTGTATATAACTTTTTATACAAAAAATGTACGATTCCGACTTTGTCAGACCAGCACAATTCAGTCGACGTTGTTAAGCCTTAAATCTGGCAACAATGTACAATTGATTAGATAAACATTCCAGTCATGATAATTTTAATTCATTGTAAGAACTTAAATATTTTTTTTCAATTTGTCTCACAGAAAAACTTTAAACTCAAATTTAATTTTGGCAGACTCGTAGATACTTGAAAACAATGCATATAACCGATTTGTATCAAATTTGTTCAATTTAAAATTTTGGTATTTGCGCCATGAAATACTTCTTTTTTTTCCAATTTAGAAATAATTACATTTTTATAGTTTATAGATTTTTTAAAGTGTGCTGAATGTTACTGCTTCAAATGAGTCGTTAAATTTATTTAATATTTTTATTAGAATCCCAAATAAATGTACATTTTAATAAGTTTGAACTTTGTTTATATATTTCACAGAAAATTATTCTAATACCGACATCAATGTCCATAATTTATTCTTAATTCCAAAGAAGAACACAAAAGCTTTCAAATTACAAATAACTCGTTTAAGCAATTACTTTTCTTAATTGTAAAAAATAAAAATAATTGTAAAACAAAAGTTCCCATTTCATTTTAGAGTATTGGACGTTTAAGAGCGTAATGTACCTGGGTTACGCGCAACGGAAACATGCATTTGGAAAGGCCAAAGAATTTGAACCAAATGTTGTCGGATCAATTTGATTTTTTTTTAATTTGAAGATAAAGATTGGCTCCTCAGATTTACAATGTCCTAAAGTTTGTCTAACTTCACATCACTGTTACTCCGTAAATCAATAACAATTGCAAATTCCATAGCTAGAATCCTATAGATTGTACTTTTATCTTTAAAATGAGCCCTTATTTATGAAAATAAATTAATATTTAGCACCAATTTTTTGGCCCACACCGAAACTCTATTTTATTTTAGACTCCGTGGTAGAATACAAATTCATATTGACGCAAAAAATGGTCCCAAAAATTAAGTGAAATAATTATGGCCGGCTTCTGAAATCTTAGTTAACTATAACCAAATGGTCAGAACATGGTTGCTATCTATCTATCTATCTTCTATCTATATATATAAAATGAAATGTCCTGACTAACTGACTGACTGACTCATTCACTCATCACCGCCCAGCTTAAACCCCTGGGTCTAGAAACTTGAAATTTGGAGAGTATATTCCCTCTATGACGTAAGCACCCACTAAGAAGGGATTTTACGAAATATAACCCCCAAGGGGCGAAAAGGGGTGAAATGTGATTTCACGGATTCCTTAATATCTCTTATGGGTGATGGGATATCGACTTAGTTTTTGATTATAAAAATTACCCATGGAAATGCCGAAAACCTTATTTCGGGATTTTCTCCTAATAAACCCCTAAAGGGGTGAATCTACAATTGGGATGAATTATACATCCCGTCGTATTTCCTGTGTTGAGTTACAAAATTTATTTTTGTCACATAAGTATCTTTTTAAAATATCTCGAAAAGGTATTGACAGTTTTTAAAAATTTCATCCCTAAAGGGTGAAAAGGGGTGAACTGTGAATTCAAGGATTCCTTAATATATCTTAGGACCAATATGATACATACTTGGTTTTTGCTTACAAAGATTAGTCATACAAATGCTGAAAAACTTATTTCACGATTTTGTCCTAATCAACCCTTAAAAGGCTGAATCTACAAACGGGGTGGATTATAACATCCCGTCGTATTTCCTGGGTTTGTTGTGTTATAAGATTTCATTTTGGCACGTAAGTGTATTTTTATAATACCTCGAAATGCTATTGACAGTTTTTTATAATTGCATCCTTTAAGGGTAAAAAGGATATCTTAGGACCAATGAGATATCGACTTAATGTTTACTTACAAAGATTACTCTTACATATGCCGAAATACTTATTTCAGGATTTTGTCCTAATCAACCCCTAATGGGATGAATCTACTATTGGGGTCAATTATACATCCCGTCGTATTTCCTGTGTTTGTTGAGTTATAAAATTACTTTTTGGCACATAAGTGTCTTTTTAAAATATCTATAAAAAGATAAAATGTTGAGAACCAGCGGTCTACAATGAGGGTCAGAGACGTAGCGGGGGGGGGGGGGATTATTGGGGAGAAACTTCTTCACACATATTATTATTATTACATTAATGATTATTAACATAATTTTTGGTGATAAAAAAAAACTATAATTTCTACAAAATTATCTGTAAAATCAGAATTGGTAATAAATATTAATCACTTATCACATACAAGGGCTTATTTTAAAGATAAAATTACAATATAGAGTGGTCAAGTGTTAACATTTGTAATTTTTATTCATTTACTGAAAAAAGTTTAGCACTGTAAAATTGAAAATTAAAAATAAACCACAATACAAATTTAAACTTATTAAAATATTTAATTTATTTACTTTATTTTTTATTAAAATTTATTTACTTATTTACTTATTAAAAGTTTTATATTTTGTTTCAAATCTTGAAATAAAAAAAAAAAAAAATCAAATTGATTCGAATATATTTAGTCTATATTTTATGATTCCCAAAAATACAGGTTGATTTATAAATTTAGCACTTTTCCCTCTCCCTGTAAGCTACTTCGACTTTGGTCACTCCCCCAATGACGTAATAAGACTTCTCGCCACCGCACCCCGTGTGCAACGATTGGCTTTGGAGGTGGCTACATTCGCCTCTTAACTTAAAATTTAAAGATGCCATATCATAGGCTCGAAACCTGGTTTCACTCTGTCATCACATTAAATTACGAGAAAATATATATAGCTCTTGTTTTTTGAATGTCAGATAAATAAACCCATAGAAAAAAAGCATATCAGACAGACAGAGACTTTTTTTTGTGAATTTCGTCTTACATTCACTTGGAACTAGTAGAAACGAAAAATGGGTACCAAGAAAAAATTATGTGAAGTGTGTATTTTCACACGTTTCAGGGTTTCGAAGGTATTTAGTGAATGATGATTATTTGGGAAGCCAAAACAAATTTTATGCTAAAATATTTTTTTATTAATTTTCATTCGAATGCCTAATATCATTATTTGAGTTTCTAAATATTTGCAATTTTTTTTTTTATATAGCAAAATTCATTAATATTTTGAAAATTGCGCCTACGGCTTCCATTGGTTGTTTAAGTCATAAAGTTCGCCCCTCTGATTTCGTATACATTCAAACATAGAATTAAATTATAATTTCAACACTTCCCACTGGTTATTAAATTTACGCTTTTAAAAATTAAATGCAACATTTGCCAAAATATAACTAGAATTTTGACAAAATAATTTAAACAAAATAAAAATGCAAAAAAAAAACAGAAAAAATAAAAATTGACGGGAGTTGAACAGTAGTTTGCAACTTACGAAGCGAGAACGTTACCACTGGACTACGAACATCCACTCCTTTACTGTGTTAAATAGCGGATTAAATATTTTACATATTTTAGTTAAAAACACAAAAAATGCGTTATTTTCCGAAAACATAATCTGATCAAAAATTCCTATTCTACAATTCAGGTTCACATCAATGTACATTACTTAGAATTTTTTCAGATTTTTTGTTTAAACCATCTGGGCTACACGGTGTGGGACAAAATTTTGCACAATTCTCGCAAAAATAAAATTTTAATCGTCAATTCATGTACCAAGGGCTTTCATTTGATACCATACACAGAGTTTTAAAAAAAATATTTTTTTTTTTTGATTGGCATATATTTGTTCATATTTTTAGGGGAATATGTTTTTTAGATGTTATAGTATTTTTCCTATGTGCGGGTCAAAGAGTTGTATAAGAATGTCAAATTTCAACTCTCTAGGTTTAGCCGTTTGGCTATAATTTTTACCGAACAGACAGACAGACAGACGACAAAATGACGGTATAAGGATTTTTTGGTCATACCTACAAAACTCTAAAAAAGAACAGATTTAACCTCCAATTTTATTTATATATGTAAATTTTCCACAACTTTGTAAATTTCACTTAGAAGATACAAGGTTGTTAAATGATGCTTGTTGTTATGTTTTACAGATTAGTTCACTCACTGTAGTTTCAGCTCACCGTAAATTTGAGAATTGCGAGAGCCGAAACGGCACTCAGTTAAAAAAAAAAAAAAACAGTGAGATATAACAAAAAGGTGTAATTAAACAACCTTTTACAAATATTATTTTTTTCTCTTTTATGATCCACCTGACACGCATACTTCGTTTTGGTGTATAGAGTTTCGTTTATCGGTGATTCTAAGGATCTTGCTTAATTTTACTTATCACAAGCAAGCCTGTGCTGCCAGTGCTAAATCGTTTGTGCTTGCCGTTGACCGCTCGCAAGTAGATAATAATTAAATTGTTAAAATAATTTTTGTAAAAAATATTTAGACAAATTACGGGCTTGTATGGGCATTTCTGTGTGCGCTAAAAAATGGACGTAATCCCGTCTATATTACTCCTTCATGTACACAGATTGAAAATGTGTTCACAAAACTTGAAATCAAGAGGCCTAGACTCATCTCGGGCTGTCGCGTCATTGATGATGATGACTTCTCTTTATTTTTCATATGAGAAATATAATACCTAAATATTACCTTTTATTATCACGACAGTAATAGTTTACTGAGTTTATACAGTAATAATTGTGCTTAATAACAAAATACGTAAATAATATGCCAATATAATTAAAACCAAGATACAATTTGTAAAAATATATTTTAATGCGCTGTACAACCTAGTGGCTGTGCTTTTCAGGTCAGGTGTGCGACAGTATTGACTAATATTTCTTCATTTTATTGAGTAACAAAATTATTTAATTTGAAGTGTAATCATTTTCAAAAACGCGTGAAAAAAACAGCACAGGAGGATCCCCCGAATATATTTTATGTATAAAATAATAATCGGAATATATTAAATGTAATTACTAACTTATGATCAAAAAGTCTTTCAGTCTCAGATGACTACGTATTATAAATTGCAGATCTTCTTTTGTTAATTGAGTATTCATGATGCACGTATCATTTGTCGAAAAAAACGAGATTTTCTTATATAAAACATAGCCGCCCGAAGCAAGAACATTTTGATCCGCATGTTATATTGCAAATACGTATATGAATTATCAACAAGTGCTTTGTCACATATAATATTATTATTATTTATTTAAAATGCACTCGTAAGTGTAAACATACTCCCGAGCAGTAGGATTGAATGAGTCGGTTTGAATGTTTTCAACTTTACAAATCATATTATACACTATGATAAAATTGGCAACGTCGCAAGGCCTGACAACGTCGATTGAACAACACTTTTTTATACAGGTGATACTGAAAAAGCGGTTCCATATACTGGGTCTATTAATGTTTATTAAACATAGAGAATTTTTTTTTTTGGGATTTTCTTACCCCTCTCAGTGTGCCCTGAGAGTTATAACTGGTAGATTCTATATCTGGCATATATACACGCGAAATCCTTTAAATAACGGTAGGTCTTAGGTCGCCTGTTGGATATCATTGGTCTGACCACGTCGGTTGTATCAATATATATATATAGATATATATATATATATATATATATATATATATATATATATATATATATATATATATATATATATATATATATATATATATATATATATATGAGTGGGTATCTAATAAAATCTCTTAATGCGTGGATAAACTAGCAAATTTTTATTTTTGAAAATACTATTTTTGTGGAATTTAACTAATAATATGTCAAAATCTTTTGTCACCCACCCTATTTACCAGAGAGGTTGATTTAAAAAAGTGAAAAAAATCTCAATAATGTAATGTACATTATTGAGGTTTTTTTATTTAGATGGGAACTGGAATAGTTCAACAGGAATTTTTAGTCAGGTTAGTTTTTCGAAAAATAAAGAATTTTTTGTGTCGTTTAAAAAATCATTATTTTTTCAAAATTTATCGTGTGATATCAAAAGAAAGCTATTAAGACGTAAATTAAGGAACAAAAAGTAGTTTATTAGAATTTGTTAGTTTTAACACGATTTTGTCCAAAAATGTACTAAACTGTCCCGCACTCTTTACCGCAAAGGCATTAAGCTAAAAACCGGAAACGTACGACATGAATTTTTGATCATAATTCGTTTTTGGAAAATATTGCAGTTTTTGTGTTTTTGATAAAATTATAATTTGTAACACTTTTCTTATTATAAACAATTTTTGTTATATACGTTTTTGCTGTTAAGTCAATAATAAGGGAGATATTAAAAAATTTAGTTTTAGGGTTTGCTCCGTAGCTCCCCAAATATTCAAATAGAACTGGACAGAATTATAATATGTAACACTTTTCTTATTATAAACAATTTTTGTTATATACGTTTTCGCTGTTGTCAATAATAAGGGAGATATTTAAAAAGTTTAGCTTTAGAGTGCCCCCCCCCCGTATTCATCTAATTAACAAAAAATCAATTTAACAAAAAAGATTTGTTTTCTTACTCTAAACAATTTTTGTTGCATATATTTTTCTGTTAAGTCAATAATAAGGAAGATATTTTAAGTTTTATAAACAGCTTTAACCCCGAAATCCCCTAGAATAAAATAATGTGATGCCTTATAGCCCATGTTCGAATCCTAGTCTAACTATATCCTCAAACCAAATTACGTGAAAATATGTTGAGTCATTTATGCGGGAATCTTGTAAGGTCGTAGCGAATACTATGTTTACATTTGCCGTTCTAACGCATCTGGAAATACTTAACCAGTTTCGAATACCATTCGAGAATACCACTTTACACTTTAGAGCGTTCGAATACGAAAGTGTCTATTCGAATTTGGTCGCACACGAAAAGTTACGCATGAGTTCAAGAATTGGACCCCAGGGACGTACATCAAATGCGAAACTGGCTGAAAGCAGCAAATCTGCTTATTAAGCTTTCGCCAAAAGTGTTCATAAATTTTCCTGTCTCTTCGTTATCTCCAAAACTTAAGTAGCAACCCTCGTACACAAATAGCTATAATGTATTTTATTAATGTGTGCTGACTATTTATAAACGAACTAGATTTAAACGAAATAAATTTTTGCACGAATAGTTTTTTTAAAATTATTATATCTCATCTCTGATTCTAATTTTGAAGGTTCCATAGAATATCCTATATACTTTAGAATAACATTGCATTTAAGTTTGCAATTTGAATTTATCCTTGTTTCCTATATTAAAAATACGCAATATCCTCCTTATCACAAATGAAAATGACATCATTTCCTTCCATACATCTGTGTAATATAGTATCTTTCACATTTCCCTAGACATTTTCACACCTCTGTGAAGTAAAAGGATGCAGTTGCAACAGTAGACAATGTCAGGGAAATGAAGTCCTGAACAAGCACAGAAATGACATTTTAAGTGCCAGGCTTTTGATGTTCCAGGTCATATGATTATTTTCTACGCAAAACAAGCCATGACAAACAGATATACTTTGTTGTTCATATTTATCCGGGCCTAACTTAAACTAAAAAAATTGATGTGAAGTGTGAATTTTCACACATTTCAGGGTTTTGCAGGTATTATAATAATCATGCACTTACTAAAGTGAATGATTATTATTTGGGATGCCAAAACAAATTTTATATTAAAATATTTTTTTGTTAATTTTAATTCGAACGCTTAATACCATTATTTAGGTTTCTAAATATCTGCAGTATTTTTTTTTATATATAGCAAGGTTCATTAAGAATTTTAAAAATTGCGCTTATGGCTTCCATTGGTTGTTATAAGTTCCGCCCCTCTGATTTCGTGTACATTGAAACAGAACTAAATTATAATTTAAACAATTTCCACTGGTTATTAAATTTACGCTTTTAAAAATTAAATGCAACATTTGCCAAACAATAACTAGAATTTTGAAAAAATAATTTAAACAATATTAAAAAAAAAAAAACAACAAATAATATTGTCTCTTCTCGCAGGGTTCGATCCCTTTCGGATCGAGTTACTTGGGTGAAAAGCCCGCGTCAAAACCACTACACCAGCATACACGTTCCAGTGTAGCGTGTTACAAAGCTATAACTTGTGTACATTATTAACCAAAAATCACAAAAAATGCGTTTTTTTCCAAAAATGTAATCTGATCAAAAATTCCTGTTGTACTATTCCGGTTCACACCAATGTACATTACTTAGAATTTTTTCAGATTTTTAGTTTAAACCATCTGGGCTACAGGGTGTAGGACAAAAAATTTTTTGCACAATTTTTGCAAAAATCGCTTCAAAATAATTTATTTTGCAAAAATAAAAATTTGATCGTTAATCCACGTACCAAGGGCTTTCATTTGATACCCTACTCAGAACTATAAAAAAATATTTTTTTTTTCGATGAGCACATATTTGTTTATATTTTTAGGGGGATATGTTTTTTAAATGTTTTAGTATTTTTCCTATGTGCGGGTCAAAGAGTTGTATAACCAAGCCAAATTTCAACTCTCTAGGTTTAGCCGTTTGGCTACAATTTTTACCGAACAGACAGACAGACAGACAGACAGACAGACAGACAGACAGACAGACAGACAGACAGACAGACAGACAGACAGGCAGACAGACAGACAGACAGACAGACAGACAGACAGACAGACAGACAGACAGACAGACAGACAGACAGACAGACAGACAGACGACAAAATGACGGTATAAGGGTTTTTTGGTCATACCTATAAAACCCTAAAAATGATGAATCTGCAACATTAAAAAAGGTGTATATGTCTAATTCCCTTTTCACACTAGAACTTTAAGATCGGATATTAAAGTGAATGTGTCTTTAAACGCTAATGTGAAACCGTATGGCCTCGTCTAAATACAAGCGATGTTTAAGACAGAGATCTGCGTCTTAAACATCGTCCGCCTTGCCAACATAATTTCTATTATAAAAAAATAATCTTTGAATTTGTGCTGTTAACATTTTATATTATCATAAACAAGAATACTGTATTATATCGACGTAATAAGAAGTTTATACTTATTGTTATAATAAAATAATTTATTTTAATAATGTGTTTAATAAAATACAGAGCTACAATAATTGAGATAAAATGTATCACTTACATGTTAATACAGGTGTAATATATTCTTTATTGTAGTGTCTTTATTGTAGAATGAAATGAAATATTCATATTTGTTTATAATAATTCAAAATGTGCGTCTGCGCAGACAGTTCAAAACTGGTAATTTCATGACGGTAACTTAAGGACAAAATGACTGTAGCTGATGACAGCACCGGAGATTTAAACATCAAGTGTGAAAGCATACCGATGTTAAACATCGGTGAACTTTAATTTCACTCGTCTTAAAGTTCTAGTGTGAAAAGAGTAACAGACAGATAGTTATTTTGAGGCGGGCATAGGTGGGGAGAGTTATTTATCAAAGAGCATAACTGCTGTATTTTTAGCATTTCCTTTAAGCAGTAGGTATTACAATAATGAAGAAGAGAAGCTAGTTTTTATTTACATTTTTAACTGCTTCAACTATTAACTGAATCATCGGCAAAAAAAAAACGAATTTTATAATTTTTACTTGCCCGACCTTAATATACAAGGTGTCTCAAAAGAAATTTTATATTTAGTAGATCGATTAAAAAAAAAGTAAGCCGTGTATAGAAAAAATATTTATTAATTATTAAAATACACTTTTTGGGGATTTATTTCTTAAAAACAATATCGTCTAAATGTAGACCCTCGCGTTCTCGGCACTCATTTAATCGAACAGTAAAATTACTTATGACGTCTCGGCAGGTGGGCTCAGGGATGGCTGCCATTTCGTGACGGATATTTTCTTTCAAATGCGCCAGTGAAGTCGGTTTATTGGCGTAAACTTTAGATTTAAGATAACCCCATAGGAAAAAGTCCATAGGGGTTAAATCTGGACTGCGTGGAGGCCAATTTATGTCACCTCTCTGTGAGATCAATTTGCCTAGGAAAATTTCACGAACACGTGGCAGAGACATATTGGTCGTGTGTGAAGTTGCTCCGTCCTGTTGGAACCATGTTCTTTGGTTATAGCCAGGAAAGTTTTGCAGTTCAGGTACCAAGAAGTTGTCTAACATCTCAACATAACGCTCTGAATTCACTGTAACTGCACGCCCCCTTTCGTCTTCAAAAAAGTAAGGGCCGATAATTCCTCGCGCCGACATCGCAGCCCATACGGTCACTTTGGGCGAATGTAGGGGTTTCTGATTCGTTGCACTCCAGTAGCGGCAGTTCTGCTTATTTACGTGGCCATTAAGATGAAAATGAGCTTCATCCGAAAACAAAATGTTGGTAAACGTTGAAAATCGCTCAATCACCTGATTTACGAAATTAAGCCTCTGACTGGCATCTTGGGGCTTTAATTCTTGCACCAATTGCATTTTGTAGGGGTGCAGCTTTAGGTCTTTGTGCATAATGCAATGTAATGATGATCTATGCACATTTAAAGCACTTGCGCGCTTCCGAATTGAAAGGTTCGGGTCGTCACGAACAGACTGATTAACATTCTCCACGCTTTCAACCGTTCTTGATGACCTAGGTCGCCCGGATTTTGATTTATCCAGCGTTGTACTAGTCTCTTCAAACTTTTTAACCCAATGTCGAATGAGAGGAATGCTTGGCGCATCATTTAAGTGGCGAAAACCTCGAATACTGCTGAATTTTCTACGCGCTACAGTCGCCGAGTCACCGTTTTTGTAAAACTCTCGCACGCATAACGCGCGGTCTGCTCCCGAGAAACGCTCCATAGCGACTAAATTCCCAAGAGCCAGGCTACCGATTGACATAACCCCCGCGCCCCTCGGATACGTTTTTTTCACGCAGTAAGCTAAATAAATATAAAATTTCTTTTGAGACACCTTGTATAAGGGGCAAGTATTGTAATCGCGAAAATTTTCGATGTCGAAATTTTAACTGATGACCACGTTTCATGGTCCAGGGAATCTAAAAAACCTATTTTAAAAGTGCCGTCCGTATGTGTGTGTGTCTGTGTGTGTGTATACACGATAACTCAAGAACGGTTTAACTTAGAGAGTTCGTTCTGGTTCTAAAAAAATCTCCTAATAATTGGAAAGAACCCTATTGTTTTTTATAAAAATCAAAAACCGGAAACGGAAGTTATTAAACTTTAAAAATTTTAAAAATTCATATCTATTAAACCAAGCCTTGAGAAAAAAATTTGTATAAAACATAATTTGATGTATTTTTGAAGGTTTACCCAAATCTTTTAAAAAAAAAATTTTTGAATGTTTTTATTATTTTTTTTTTTGTGGGAGGGCAAGTCTTGCGCAAGTTTCCCTTCACCACTGGTTTATCAAAGAATTGGTCATTTATGGCATGCATATTAATAAAAAAATATGGAGCAAGAAGAAGTCCTTTGCATATAGCTTTTCTCGAGATCGAGAAAGCGTTTGATTGACTAATATGGTACGCCATACGTAACCACGGTTTTTCCGAACCACTCATCACTTGCATTCGATTACTCTACAAAAGACATAGACGCTGTCACTGAATGGTGTGCTACTTGGCTCCTATCCCTAAATACCTTAAAATGTCGTGTGCTACATCTAGGGACTAATAATCAGAGGTACACTTACAACATCTCAGGACAACCGATTCAGCGAACTGAAATTATGATTTAAGAACGAAAATGCATACGCCGCATTTTCATAATAAGGAAATATTTGCCATGACGAATGAATATTGGAACTAGGTCAACCAGTAAGTACAAATGCATGGACGTCACACGGTATACGGGCAGAGGAACCTAGCCAACTTCTCTACACGTACCAGTGCACACAGTGACGACCGACATACCGACGTCAGATACTCGTACAGCTGGTGAGCTAAGCAAGCAGTATCATGTTAGTGGGAGAAGGCTTCTCCAGGCTCCTCGACTCCCTGATGGGTAGCACCCGCCTCGATAGGTCCAAGCCGATCCTGTTCAACACGGGGTGGACCGAAGACTTCTCTAACTCAATGGGCAAATTCATACCATTACATTGTAAATAGGATATATAATTAATAAATTTGTATTGTTAAAACCAGGAGTTGTCTTTCAATCAAACCATCCACGTGACAATATATTCAAAAAGTACAATGAAATAAGTCCTGCTTCGTTTGAAAGTAAAATAATACAAAAATTTCAATAGGAATCCAATAGTAAATCAAGCGTCATATTCCTATTCAAATCTCATTATTATACTAATTTGAAATAACTCATAAAACTTGTAAAACTTTTCATTAATTACGCTGAAATAACTCCGCTAAAAACTGAACAGACATCATTAAAAGTCAAACTACCCATCTGCACGCCTATGGAGTGAATTATCAGGAAGACGAGTCCTCTGCATTGAATAGTAGGTCCTCGAGGACAATACAACATCTCCGCTTCTATTTAATCATGGCTGTCTAATGAATTTTTAAATAATGAACTTGCTGTCTCGAAGAATAGAAGAATTATTATGCAATGGTATTTTGAAGAAGAGTAGAATGTTAGGGCTTTATCTATTGAAATTTCATTAGTTTCACGATCAAACTTCCATGATTTTACAAAATTAATAAGATGCATTCAGTCTATTTCTTTTTGTCGTTAAGTGCTGACTTTAATTAATATTGTTTGAAAATAAAACTTTACTGGACAATAGATCTCCTAGCAAAATCAGTTAGAAAAACTTTCGTGGTGTTATTTGTCGTTGTGGTATTACAGGCTAAATTCAAGACATATTGGACATCAATGGATTGAAACAATATCATCAACAAATAAGCCTTCCACACAATGAAAAAATTAACAATTGCTCTTTAAATACTGGATACCCCAGGTGAAATCTGTCAAACTTTTATTTGAAGCAAGAAAAAATTATATCAACATACGTCTGATTCGAAAAAACTATAGCTGATTGAAAGAAAAGTGACAGACATTTCATAAATAATGTTTATTGAGAAATTCAGACATTGAGACAGAGATAGATAGAGAGGAAGAAAAGAGACAGAGAGGGGGATAGGATGAGAAAAAAATATTATGAAAAAGATCTGATATAACAATTTGATTATACAACTAAAGGTCCAAGACTGGAAAGTACTTTCAAAAGTTAGAAGTGTTGGAAACGAATGCCGTAGAAGACCAAAGCACAATTGGAGTTATAATGCCCATAAAAGTTAGTTAGTTTGTTTATATTTTTAGCGAACAGCAACGATGGCTATTTAAGCCTGGCAAAGCTCATCTCCATAAAACACAGAGAAATAGAAAAGAAAATTCTATGCAAAAACAAACCCAGCAACCTAGATCTTAGGTATACAGGGTGTTTTACGGAACTGTTTAAGCATTGCTATTATATATTTAATTTTGTAATACGTTACTATATCCTCATTATATTAAGGTTATATTCATGCAAAAATTAGAAATATCAAATTGTCAGATTCTACATTAACATGTTAAAACTGCGATTATCTTATATTAATGTCAATTATTTGTCAAATATTATGAAAGGTGCCATTTCAGAATTACCATCTAAGATGATATTATAAATATATAACATAAAAAATTAAGTTTCGTCTCAGTTACGTATTACAAAATGAGGTATATTATAACTTATTTATTATAAGAGATACGAAGGAGGTTAAATTAGGCAGGATAAATTCTTTTACTGTACAAATCAACATTTGTTGTATAAAAAATGGTTTTTTCTTTCATAAATCATGTTTTATTTGTTAATAATATTATATATAGAGATATATTTACGTGACGTATTTGCCAGGCGGAAGCAACCGATAAGAACGCCACAAAGGGGTTCAAATTAGAGATGGGTCGTTCATGAACGAACCAGCTCACTGAGCCGGCTCAGTACACTGACCGAAGTGACACGGTTCACCAAATTGAAATGAACCGGCTCACGGCTCACTGTATAGTTTCAAGTTTCAAGGATACGATTGATCGAGCGATTGTGAGCAGTGACCGGAGTGATCCGGATCTGGATCGATGTCATGTTGAACTTCGCGAGAACTCGGCTTGTAATGTATTATCATAAAGCGTATTTTGTCATCAATTTGTAGGGCAGTTTATTTGAAACTAATAGGTTAGTCTGTATTTTCTTACAACCATACTATATAAAAATATTAAAAATATTGCCCAAATCCCAAATGTCCGATTTATAAGGGCAATAAACATCGCCATAAATTTAACACATCTGGTTTAAAATACAGTAGCTACATAAAGTGAATTGTTTGTTTCAAAAATGTTAGATAAGAGCCGGGGCTAAGCGACGTTCTACCTACGACCGAACGACCGACCGACCTGTGTCTCGGGATCATGTTTACAGTTCATATATTGCAAGAACCGGCTCTAAGCAAGAGCCGGCTCTATGCGACGTTCTACCTACGACCGAACGACCGACCGACCTGTGTCTCGGGACCATGTGACCAATAAGATATTAACATGTTTACAGTTCATATATTGCAAGAACCGGCTCTAAACAAGAGCCGACTGTAAACGACGTTCTACCTACGACCGAACGACCGACCGACCTGTGTCTCGGGATCATGTTTACAGTTCATATATTGCAAGAACCGGCTCTAAGCAAGAGCCGACTCTAAGCTACGTTCTACCTACGAACTAACGACCGACCTGTGTCTCGGAAACATGTTTACTTAACCGGATCACTGAGCCGGATCAATGAACCGGCTCAACAAACTGAACGACCTCCACTGATCCAGTTCCGCAAACTGAGCCGAAATTACCATCTCTAGTTCAAATACTGATAACTGATAACAACTAACTACATAAACAAAGTATGCTGTCAAATCAGGTCTTTCCCGGACCTATAAACGCTATTATTTCAATTATTATTACGTCAGCTATGAGGTCAACTATGATGATCGTTTATCTGGTTTGAGTATGTTAAGTATGCCCAGGGAAATAAATTACTAATAATAGATTTTATAAAAAAAGTCATTAATGCCAATTTTCCATTTTGTCAATGGTCGCAGATGCCTTCAATTTCTATTTAAATAGTGTTCTGCTTTTATGAAAGTTTATTTAATAAATTACTAAATACACGCACGGACAAAAACTTCAATCCATATTTTTTTTTTATTATTTTTTTTTTGAGGTAAGTTAATGACTCAATTACTTACTATTTTATTTGGGGGAAAGTTATGACTTACCTAAAAAGTAATTTCAACGAAATTCAATAGATAAATTTACTTCCAATGTAACCAAAATATTGCATAAAAAAGTGGAAAATTACAAATATAGTGCAAAAGACTAATAGCGTGTGTTGCCTCCACGAGCTCGAATTACAGTTTCCATGCGTCTTGGCATCCCTTCAATTATTTCTGATGGTCTGCTGATCAAGGGTGTTCCACTCTTGAACAAGGGCTTCACTTAACTCGTTCAAGTCAGCAGGAGCTGAAATTTGGGCTCGGATCTGTCTCCTAAGCATGTCCCAGATATGCTCGATTGGATTAAGGTCTGGACTGCATGCGGTTCAAATCATACGTTCGATATCCACTTTATCCAAGTAATTAATAAGTATGTCTGCGAAGTGAGGACGGTCATTATCATCGATAAGCATAAAGTCGTCGCCAATAAATGGAGCAAAAGCGATTACATGTGGTTCCAGAATATCTGTAATGTACAAGGTGTCTCAAAAGAAATTTTATATTTATTTAGCTTACTGCGTGAACGCAACGTATCCGAGGGGCGCGGAGGTTATGTCAATCGGTAGCCTGGCTCTTGGGAAATCAGTCGCTATGGAGCGTTTCTCGGGAGCAGACCGCGCGTTATGCGTGCGAGAGTTTTACAAAAACGGTGATTCGGCGACTGTAGCGCGTAGAAAATTCTGCAGTATTCGAGGTTTACGCCACTTAAATGATGCGCCAAGCATTCCTTTCATTCGACATTGGGTTAAAAAGTTTGAAGAGACTGGTACCACGCTGGATAAATCAAAATCCAGGCGACCTAGGTCATCAAGAACGGTAGAAAACGTGGAGAATGTTAATCAGTCTGTTCGTGACGACCCGAACCTTTCAATTCGGAAGCGCGCAAGTGCTTTAAATGTGCATAGATCATCATTACATCGCATTATGCACAAAGACCTAAAGCTGCACCCCTACAAAATTCAATTGGAGCAAGAATTAAAGCCCCAAGATGCCAGTCAGAGGCTTAATTTCGTAACTCAGGTGATTGAGCGATTTTCAACGTTTACCAACATTTTGTTTTCGGATGAAGCTCATTTT